>JAVJGI010000040.1:60975271-61030070 GCA_035590275.1 Ibycter americanus
TTGCCTTGTTGCCAGGGTCCTTTTACAGGAGGAAATGATCTTTCTGTGTGAGCGCTTTCCCCTTAAAGCCTCCCCTCGTGCTTCCCCTCTACCCACAGACAGACAGGACAAGCCCTGGCGCGCTGAAAAACAGCAAAACCCGGGTGTCTGCCCGTGCCCCGCCGAGCTGCGGTCAGCAGAGCCGCCGGGCTTCGCCTCGGGGCAGCAGGGGACGGAGGTCACACGGTGCCCTGAACCGCTGCCGGAATGCAATGTGTGTCAGCGCTGCGCGTGGAGCATCGTCCGCATCTGGGGTAGCGGCCGGTGGGGCGGAGGAGTCCGGTTCACGCTGTGCCAGGGGACCCGCTCCCTGCGGCCGCTGCAGCAGGTCGGGGAGGCTGCCGCCTTGCTGAATGCCGGGGTGTTCCCTGCTGTCCTGGTTTCGGCTGGGATGGAGTTAATTTTCTTCTTAGTAGCTGGTGCATTGCTGTGTTTTGGCTTTGGTGTGAGAACAGTGTTCATAGCACACTGATGTTTTTAGTTGTTTCTTGGTATTGCTCATGCTAAGTCAAGGACTTTTCAGCTTCTTGGGCCCTGCCGGCAAGAGGGCTGGAGGGGCACGGGAAATTGGAAGGGGACACAGCCAGGACAGGTGACCAAAACTAGCCAAAGAGGTATTCCATACCATATGACATCATGCTGAGTATATAAACTGGGGGAAGAAGAAGGAAGAGGGGGACATTTGGCATTATGGCATTTGTCTTCCCAGTAACCGTTACGCGTGATGGAGCCCTGCTGTCCTGGGGATGGCTGAACACCAGCCTGCCCATGGGAAGCAGTGAATGAATTCCTTGCTTTGCTTTGCTTGTGTGTGTGACTTTTTCTTTACCACTTAAATTGTTCTTATGTCAACCCTTGAGTTTTACATTCCTTTCCGATTCTCCTCCCCATCCCTCTAGGTGAGGGGGAGTGAGCAAGCAGCTGCATGGTACTTGGTCGCTGGCTGGGGTTAAACCACGACATGCGCGTTGCCATTCCCCTTCCCACCTTCCCTCTGCCTCGCCTAATTACTGAGTGAGCTCGTCAGGGCAGCCTCTGCCACCGTGTGCCCGGCACGGTGGGGCTCTGATGTGGGTTAGGGCCCTGGGGCATAAAATGCACGGGAAGTCATTAATAGGTCAAGGAAAAAATTGTTGAAGCATGCAGTAAGGATGGAGTATGAGCAAACCCCTGCAAATTCCCAAATGTTTCCTGGCCTGAGCTTGGAGCAAAGTGTGCTTTGAAAGCTAAGATCTTGGCTTAACTCTCTGATGTTGCTGCTTTTCCCTCTCTGAGGATCGGTGGGTTTGGCCAGCCCCTTTGCTTCCCTCTTCTCTTCCCCTCCCTCCTTACCCTCTGACAAATCCTCGGGATGGGACAGGGCTTTGGCTGGCAGGGGAGAGTCTCAGCTCCAGCAAGGGAAGCGGGCTGGCTGCTGCTCCACTGTAACCCACTGCTCCACCAGCACAGAGGATCACAGTGGAGCAAACGCTGCATTTTGTCAATACCAAATGCATCCTTTCATCAGGCAGCCATTTGGCTAATTGCGGCATCAACATGCTTGTTGCCGGATTGGGTCAGCTGCTAATTGCATTAACCATTTTTCCAGCAGTCATGTGTATCTATCCCTTTAGGTCCTGCAAGGCAAGGTTTGGCCTGTGACCTGTTATTGAGGAGGCACCTGCCCATCCTTGCCCGTACACGTGCAGTTTCACTAGCCCTGTGCTGCCCAAAGTAACCTTTCTTGCCTGGAAAGAGTTGCTGTATCCAAAAATCAAAAATGTTCTGCAAGACTCTGTCAGCACAGGTTGACAACAGTTTGTTTTGAAAAATAATTGAGGAAAAATTGCCTTGAAGATGTAAGAACATTTCACTTTGAAGTATTATAGAATAAAGTACCCTTCCTTTTCATTTTCTTGTCCTCCTGAAGGTATTTTTATTTTGTTTTTAAATTCAAAAGTCAAACAAAACGTATTTTTAGCAGAAGAAATTTGTCATTTGATTTGAACTTTTTTCCCTTGGAAACTTTTCTTAGGAGAAATTTTGAATGGATTGTCGTTTTGATGGAGGACAGAAATTATTATTGAAAGAAGAGGAATTTCCATGGTTTGAAAAGCTCAGAATTTTAGCTTTAAGACAGAAAGTTGTGCAACACATGTATTGAGACCCATGTTTTATTAGCAGATTAACAAAGAAACAGCAAAAGTTTTGTTAGTCTTGTTCCAACAACTAAATGGCTCATTCCTTTTCTTACCGGCTGTATCCTATAAAATTTCTGGTCTTCAGCACTGCAGTGACTAATCATGGAAAAACTAATCAGCTTGGCTTATTAAATGGCCAGTTATCTCTTAATAAATGAAGTTTTCTCTTTGTAGGAAGATCAGCTGCCTGGTTTATGAAAATGGCGCTCAGTTTGAGATGCCTGAAGTGGAGAACCATCATTCATTCACTCATTTTTGAAAATGTGGGTCACCATACATAAGGTATCAAGCTTAAATCTTGTGATGAGTTACATGTGTTTTTTCTGTGCCTTGAGCTGTAGAAGTACAAACAAAACTGAGGATTTAAGGGTTAGCACATGATTTTTCAACGTGCTGTTTCCTTTTTTTGTCATCTTTTTTGAGCCTTTTAAATTGTGGAGAGCTGAAAGACCATTCAATAAATGGATTTTGGAGTACACCAGGGCTTTCCTGCCCTATGAAAACAAATCTTACAAAATCTTTAGCGTGGAGGGAACCTGGGCCATGGAGAGAACACAAAAGGAAGAAGGGCTTTGTGAGAAACAGAAAAGGAATAAGGAGGGTGAAAGCGTTTGCAGAATTGGGAAGGTGGCCTAACTTGCTTGGGGGTTTATTTCTTTTTTTTTTTTTTTTTTTGTGGTTTAGTATGTTATTTCTCTCCAGGAAGATGTGTGAGCAAGACAGATTGGGGGAGGGGAAAAAAAAAAAAAAGTGCTGTTGTGCTTCAGGGCTTGATTCTACTCCAGTTTAAGTAAATGATAAATTAAAGTAAAACTAAGTTTCCAGCTGAAATAACTTTTTACCCATTTAGTATTTTTGGATAAGAACAAATATAAAAATAAATACTTGGATAGTAATCAGTTATGCATCCTGTGCCAGTTATTACTGCTTCTCTTAACTGATAGCTGATGTATGGAATAAGGCCTTCCGAGCCAGAGAAACCAATACAGTATTTATCAGTAGACATTCAGGACTTGCAGTTGTATCATCCCTACTTAAAAACAGTTGTAAAGGAAAAAATGCTGACTTTGGCAGTGCTTAGGTGTTGCCTCTGGGGTAAATTTTGGCACATTCTAAAATGTGACAAGGGTTAGCCTTCTTTCTTTGAATGAGGGAGAGACAGTTTTAAGGTTTTTAACAATATAGATGGTAATGAGCTGTTAAAGACATAGCCCTTAGTGTTGCAATATGAATTACAGATGTGGGGGGTTTTGAATGATGTTAGCCATGTAAACTTTGTCATAAAAATCGATGTATTTTAGTTGAAGATGCATTTCAAATACATTGCACGCAGAGTGTGGGGAAAATGACTGCACTGTATCATGAGTCTTTAAAGAGAGATCCCTGATGAAATGCAAAAACTTCACTGATGGCACAATATGACCAACACTCATGAGGCACCAATTTAAATATATTTGTGACATATTTGGTATGCTTGAATAGACATTGTTAAATTGCATACAAAATAACTAATATGCATTTAATTGTGAAAATTGTCCTTTAAGTGGATTTGAAAATACTGATTTCCTGTGGGTGAAATCATACTCTTAATTGCAATTTATGACTGAAATTCCAAGAACTTGAGTAAGGATGGGATTCACATTTAGACTCAGATATGTATTTTGGGTTTTTGTTTGGCTGTTTTTTTAATGACATAGCTCTCTACAAAATGTAAGCAGAACATCTTACTTAGTAGTGATACAAATTTTAAAACAAATGGTTTTCTCTTTACAGCCTTTTAACATTCCTTTAAAAGTCTGAGTGCCCCCCCCAATAGTTTTACTTACTTTTATAAAATTTTTCTTTAATTTGATTTAGTTATGCTGCATTGATGATTTATCTAGTTGATGTAAAACAAAATAAAAGGTTTCTTGATTTCTTTTGTAATTTCATGCTGCCTTTCATGGCTTTTATCAAAAGACTGTACAAAATTTTTACGAAGAAATTCCTGGGTGACTGATGTGGTCTAATTCTAGAAATCACAAGAATTAGCACTAGAGTTTTTACAAAGTTAATAAATGTGAATAAAGCAAGTGTCCACTGTAGTTTCTTTGTGGAAGTCATGAAAGGAATCAAGATAGATTTTCATCTGATGACTAGTTTAGGTGCTATCTGAACTCCATATTCCAGGATGGAATCAGCAGAAGGGCTTTACAACAGAAATGGAAGCACGCACGCTATATCAGAAAGGTTTCATTATTTTTGGCAAAGTGTGATTGATATTTGCTGAAGTTAACAGGAATTGACATGCACCATTTTTAATCCTATTGATGGGGATTTATTTTGTCCTTTGTGAATCAGAGTGAACATATTAAGGGCATATTATGCTGGTAGCTGTGGAAAAACATGGTGTATTATGTAAGCATGTGTTTACTCAAGTTCAGTTGTATTTATAAAGTACTTGAATTTGGTGGGCACTACAAAGCCGCTCGGTACATAATTCCTTTACCTTTTGTCTTCCCCCAAAATGTAGTTAATTTAAGTTGCTTTTCATAGTATATGTCTTGGATCGAGCTCATCTGACCAGTTACATGTAGGTATATAGCAGGTAGTCAATTAGCTACCACCACTTCCATAGTCAAGTGTTTGACTATACGAACCAGTTACCAGTGAATGGAAATCATATGCTTAATAGAGAACATCTAAACACTTCACCCAGGTTTTGGGGGAGGGGAGAATTTTCGAAAGATTAATTTTCCTTTGCTAAGAATGTTTTAGAGAGGCAATGTATTTTCTTGAACCTTCATAAAACAGTGAATTGTGCAAATGTAGTCCCTTGTGCTGATTTTAGAATGTGAGTTTTGAAAATAATTTTTAAAGCTATTTTATCTATCAGGCAAACTCTTTAATTTAGCTTTTGAAAGTGAAATGTTAACGTAGGCATTGACAGGGAAACTACTTTAGATTAATCTGATATGTGGTTTGCTCTGCATTTTCAGATACTGTAGTTTCAGTTCGATTTGATGACTTTAATTTTCCTCCACATTTTTTCCTTCAAAATCAGGACTTTGTATTCAAACAGTAAAGACACAAAAAAGAGATAAAAATTATATTTTGGTCAGAATTTGAAGTTACATAGACTTCTGTTAGGCTTTTCAAATTTTGATTAGACCTGGTATTCAAATTCAAACTGGTGTTGGCACCTGGTGAGGGCTGGTTTTCACAGTGTGTGTCTCAATGTTTGAAGTAACTGGAAACCTTGCTCAAGTGAAGTGTGTCATGGGGCTATAGAAAATCTTTATCCTGAATAAATACTTAAATAAAACATTAAAAACATGATAAATATGGTTCACATATGGTTAAACTTGCTTGGGTTATGCAGTTAATGCTGTGATGTTAATATCCTATTTGACCACAAATTGTTTTAAGTTTCCTGGTTACATGTACTTGATGTAACCCAAAGGAGTTACAAAGTAGCATCATCTTACATGTTTGGATTTTCAAATGATTTGCAATATTTCCATGTTTCTCAGGAGTGTGAAAATATGCAGTGTTTTACATTCATCAAATAAAAGAGAGAATATTGTGAATATTGCCACTCAGATGGCTTCACTTGATTTTTCTTTCTATCTAGATTTTTACTTTAGGCCTTTGTTTACCATTTTGGGTAGAATGAACAGCCACAAGTTTTTATGATTACCTGTGATAGTAATACTTAACATTACTACAGTGTCAAGTCAACATTCACTTTTAAAAATCAATTAGACTTTTAAAAATTAAGTCATTTGCATTTTTTGTCGTCGAAGATGCACGCTGGTAATTCTTCATTTGTTCTTATTCTCACAAACATGGAAAGGATCTGGAAGGCCAGATAATGATTAAATTGTATAGGTCCAACAACATTATTACTTCCCTGAATTAATAACACTTGAAAAACTAATGGAGAAGGCTGTCAGAGAAAGACAGCTTAAAATGCTGCATATGCTAATGTAGTTGTTGGCAACTCCTCAGTCTTCACGTAAAGGTTAAAACTGTCAAGAGAACTGGTATTGAAAAGTAGTGGATACTAGGGAGAATTAGGTAACAGATGAGAGTTCTTTGTTGTGATAGCACTTGTTCTTATGCTGTACACTATTAATTAACAGCAGATACTGAAGTTGAGCTGTTTTCATGTTAAGAGCAGATTCTGCTGATGCCCAGCTATACCTTTCCTTTCATATGAAATACCTACTTGCATACAGATGTAGTGTAAGCATGTTTGGTTTTTGTTAAATCAGCAAGTCAAGTCCCCTGTGTTCTCATTAGTCAATGTTAAAGTAGAAAATTATAAACATTTCATATGTGAGATTAAGAATATACTTCAGTATTAGGTATTATTTTGTTCTTATTCTCTGTAAGCATTAAGTTTGCTGTTGATGAATCAGTCAATCCAGTAGTGCTTTCAGAAATAATCAGTTGTTACTTTCACTGTGGATTTCAAAAATACAGAACTATAACTGGGATCATACTACAAGCAAGTATAGGGCAACTTTGGGGAAAAAGAAAAAAAAGAAAAAAACGCTAAACCAACATATCCCCAAACTTCTCAAATCGATATGTGCTGGAACTATACGGTATATGAAAGTAAAATTCTACCATGGTTTTCTTGAATTCCTTTATTTTAATTCTTTAATAAATATTCTAATTTTACTGAAAACACAACTGGGGCTAAACTTGGAGTGGTTTGTGTAAAGTACAGCTCTTCTATGAGGCTCAGGATGTCTTTCTTAAAATACATGGTTTGTGGTTGGGGGGGTGGGGGGTGCGCCTGTTTTAGGATGAAAGAATTCCTTATGTTCAAGCATAAAAATGAAGTAGGGGTTTTGCTATAGTAAAGCACTACTGTGTTTAGCAAAAGTGTAACAACATATTTCTTCCTCCCCTTGTTCCAAACTCACTGAACCACAACTGTTAACTGTTCATACTGATGATAAGTAAATAATTAAATTTGTGTTCCAGGAAAGGAGCTCAGGGATCTACTTAGGCCCCCAACAATTAACAGTAGAAATACTGAGATTGGGAGCCATAGGAAGTCCTGTACCTAATCACAAATGATCGAGAGTTAATAAATGCAATATGTATTCAGAAAAAGATGAAAAGAAACAGGTATTAAATTTTGTGTTAGTTTCTAGGTCTTCCTATCTCAATATTTTTAAGAACAGGTTCAACTTTGAAATATACGGAAAAAGTTCACCTTTTCCACATGCATTTGCCTTTTTTAGAATATATATGTTGCATAGCTTACAGTGTAAAATAAAGAATTTAAGTCTGAAAAGACAATTATTTGAGAAAGTCTTATGAGCAGTGCTTCTTATGAATCAAGTGCAGTGTTACATTCAATATTACATCATTATGGTAACACCAAATTAAATGATTGCTATCTTATATTGTGAATCTGATTTCCCAGATAGCGGGGTGGTATTCACACTTTATCCAGACTACCTTATTTATTATCATCACACAACACAGAGACTCTCACTGTAAAACTGGAGACATATTGTCATTTACTATTACTGCTAAGTAAAACTTAAATTACTTCTGTAGTCTCCAAAATTGTTGACATTTGCTGATACTACTTCAAGTTTTGTACCTGTGAATACAAATTAGTTGGAGGTTTTTTGAAAGTCAAGCTAGCATCCAGACAAATACTGTAAATTAATAATAATAAATGTCACATTCTGTCTTATTTTGCTACAATTTTAGCTGAAAACTTCATATACTTCTGTCGCACTTTACAAGGATAAAAATATTTTTATATCTAAATCTGGATATTTGATTTGATTCAGGGGGAAGACTAATAACTTAAATTATCATTTTAAGTAGGAGTGACTGATTTTCCTCACAGAACCAAAAACGTATTAGAGAATCATTTATGAGCTTTAGAATACTTTAGTTCATCAGGTAATTTTCAGTGTATACCCTAATTTTAAATTAAAGGTGGAACTAATAGATTAAAGCCTGTACTATCCTTATTTTTGTACTGGTCATGGGTCTCTGAAGCACACTGATTTATTTTAGACTGTGGTTGCTTGGGGGGGCTGCTGTTCTGTATTCCTTCGCAACTTGTGGCTGCTGCCAGGGTATCTTCCGAAAGCAATTCTGCGATGTGCAGGTGGCATCAGTCCTTCTCCATCCTAGGTGGCAAGGTTCAGAAAAACAGCTGAAGGAGTAGCATTGACAGTGTAGTAGCCTGGCCAGAATAAGCAACTGATCCTGGTTCCCAGTCTTCCTTCAGGGAAGAAACAGGAGAGAAATTCTTGCCATTTTTAGCACTTAAGTTGAGTTGCAATGAAATCTCTAGAAGATTTAATTACGAATTAGCATGTAGTTTATGAAGATTTAACATGCACTCAAAAACATTTGCAAGAACTTTGCTTGTTTGTTCCCTCATGTGTAAATCAAACTGAATTATAATGAAAGTAAATGTAAATACAGGCAAAGTGTAGCCACACTTCTAATGAAGACACACTGTCCAATTAGTCCAGGGATGATAACATTTCAGACTTTTACAAGTGGCAGTTTTCAGAGGAAGGGTAGTGAAATATTTAATGTATTGTCATTATTTATAAACTACATTAAAACAGATTTTCCATCACAGCCAGAGAAAAGGTAAATATAGCAGAGTATGTTTCACAGTTGTCCTCATTATTAATTAATTCTTTTAATCTTTTAGGCCAAAGATAGCAGGTTGATGTACTGCTTTTGCTATTTTGGAGTGGTCTGTAAAAGTAATGTGTTTACTAGCGAGGGAGAATCTTTTTTTTTATTTCAGTGGCCATGATAAAAACGTGGTCAGGGAAAAATCATATGCCTGCGTATTGTCACTGAAGCCAGTGCAGACCTATGGAACAGGGGTTATTACCTACTCAAATAGTAATAGCATCATTATTTAGAGTTTCAAAGAAGTGAGCGTTCATCTGCACAACAGCAAAGAGCTGTGTCCCCTTTCTTCAGCACATGATGAGATTTTAGCGTCAGTTTCTGAAACAGTGTTGAGCATTGCCAGCTTAGACCTTTGCCTATTTTTTTTTAATCACCTCCATAGCTTCACCCATTGCTTGTACTTATTGTCAATAATGGATTATCTTCTTTAAAGTCAATATAGTCTCCATCAACAGATGGGTTATTTTATTTGCAGAAGGTAGCAATCTGAGCTGCAGAACAGAGAACAAGCTAAAACAGTGTGAGCAGAAGATTGTATATATACCTTGCATACAGTGAAGTAAATAAGTAGAAAACCAAGAAGTATTATGAACAATTTTTTTCCCCAGAGTATCTAAGAAGCTCTTTACGATAAATGTAAATAGGACTGTAAAGCAGATGAAAAGCAAGAACAATGCACATTTGCGGTTAACTGCTAAAAGTTTCTGTAAAATGTTTATGGATTTGTTCTGCCACCTATTTCATATACTAATTTGCTTTTCTGTAGCTAAAGAGATTCGATTCAAGTTCCAGGACATTCTCTTTAAAAGGAGTCAGGAGGAGAATGTAATTTGTATAATGTGGTTTTAAGTTTATATTGTCTTTCACTTTGGAAATTCTTGCAGTAATTTCTTGGAACAGAGCTACCTCTGGCTGTAAGCATGCCAGCTATCACTTGAAGCATGCAGATTATGTTTTTTTGCTTTAAATCAGTAGATTAATTTGGGTTGGTTTAAAGTGCACTCTTGTAATTAATCTACTAGCATTTGTTTTAAAAACCTATGCTGGATGTTTTGAAAGGATATTTATCCTTAGGCAAGAAGAATATTGGAATATTTGTCTGTTATGTCGACATTAGAGATGAACTTTGCCTTTTAAATCTTTTAAAAGTAAATGTTTTCTGATACTTTGGCCAATTCATTCCATTTGAGTTTTCTTATTGCTGTCAGTAGGACTTAAACATATTTTAATGCAAATAATTATCCCACTGTCTTGAACTGTGAAATTGTTTAGCAAGATAAAATAGGCTAAAGATATGCAAGCCCTCTTAGCTCTGTTAATTTGATGAACGTTTTTTGATCACGTCCACCCTCACTTCCATAGGATGTTAAGTGACAGAGCTGTGCAGATCATTCTTTTCTTAACATGCACCCACATACTTTCTTTCATAGGAGCTAAATAATATCAAATTTAAGAACTGTCAGGTAGGAAAACAAGAAAAGGCAAAGAATGGTTTAGTAAAATAGGGGAAAGTGTATCCTTGCTTCCCTCTGTACAGACAACTGACTACCCCTTGCCTGCAGACCTACAGCTGACCACGAATAGCCGCAGGACCTGGTTGTCAGCCAGCTCCAGGGTGCCTTTGGTGCAGGCTGTGTGCCTTGAGGAGTTCCCAACCCTAGGCAAAAAGAAAAGGTGGAGAAGAAATGTAAATGAAAAAAAACTATGCAGCAAATATATGGGCACTTCTGTTTTGTCGTTGGAGAGCGGAAGAGGTCAGGTATCTCCACTTGCTGCTGACACCATGTCATTCATTACCAGATTCCCAGCAGGTATCCCAGAAGAGTGAGGCTTCATGGCAGGATCTGTAGCCTGAAACGGTTGAGTGAGAATGTTCTTTCTGGTGGGCAGGTGTCCTCTAACTTGAACTTTAGCTTCTCCTTCCTTCTCAAGCTGCCTGTTCCTTTTGAGAAGAGCAGACTTGCTTATTTAGGGTAACGTACTTTTAACTGAACAGTAGAGTTTTATTTTTCCACCCCTAGAATTACCATGTTTAATCATTGTTGTTATCTGCTGATTTTCTTTCTAGATTTTAACAGCAGCAAACTAAACGTGCTAACTAACAGCAGTGTGGGTATATTATGGACCAAAAGAGTAATTAGTCAGGGAATACATAAGTGAGATACGATAATTTAAAAATAATTGTATGGATTTAAAATCACATTAGTAGAGGAAGATGGCTCTTGACGTTTCTGAGATCCAGCCATTCAAACTGCAGAGAATTTTCACTTTTATTTGAAGAAATAAGGGATTAAACTTCATTCTTGGCCTTCAGTTCCACAGAGCAGGTTTTGATTCTTCTCACTGATGAATGAAAGCTTGGCAAGAAGTATAATGTTCCATAAATACAGAAGTCATCATAAACAACTGTATTTCCTAGGTTCTAATCTTGCAAAGGCTTAAACATGCAGATATATGTGGACCTTAATGTACTGCTAGCACAGCATGCCGGTTGAGCTCATAGCTGAGCTTCCGGTTGCACAGTGGTATTAATATCAAAATCACAAATACTTTCAGTTGAAAAACAAAACAAGCAAATCATTTCTTCTTGTTAAATTTATATTTGGGAGGTCGCTAAGCACTTTTATGGATTTTCTTGGGGGTGGGAAAAGTTGTGTAGGTTAGAGATTGGCACAAAACTTGAAATAAGCAAATCTTTTTCAGATAAGTGACAGTTCTCTGGATGCTATTAAGCTGTGAACAGTAGGTCTTTTCAATAATCACTGTGATTCATTTTCATATTGTGTTTTTTTTAATAATAATATCTTTAAAAGGCTTGCTGAACAGTAGGCTGCACTGGCATAACTTTCTGTGCAGAAGGAAAGGTTTCAGGCACAGATAATTTACCTTAAATTGATTTGCACAGCTCAATAAAACCATAAGAAAACTCTACCAGCTCAGATCACAGGTTCTTTTAGCACCAAATCTCATATCTGACTATGGCTGATATTGGAGCTGGAAAAAGACTTTAAGAACGGGGCAAGCACATCGTAATGTTTCCCGCGTTGATTGTCTTACTGTCCACAGATTTATGGCTGAGGTATTTTTTGACTGGGAGTGGTATTTCTGTATTTAATAACTTTGGTGCATTTTTCTTCCAGGAATTCTTTTGTGGTTTTTCCCTCCCCCCTGCCCTCCAACCTGTGTGAACTTTCAGTTATGGCAGTGAGTTCTACAGTTTAAGTATGTATTGTATGAGGAAGTGCCACTTGATTGATTTTTCTCGGTTTTGTTTTTGTTTCCCCTCACCCCCCCCTCCCCAAGCCTGCTACCCACTGATCGTCCCTGGTTTGTCTATTAGAAATATTACATCTTTTCCACATTGCCTTTTTCATGGTGTATCATATCCCTCCAAATATTTGTCTTTCCGCTTAAAGAATCTAACTAACTTGTTCCCTCACAGGGCTTCTTCCATATCTTTGCTCGTTCTTGTTGCCTTTCCATGTATCTTCTAGTTTTTGTAGACCTTGTTTGCAATGAGGGACCAGAGCTGCACACAGTATTCAAGGTGTAGATACACTGCAGATTTTTACAGTAGCGTTATGTTTTCTTTTTCATTCTTTAGGCTTTTTCTAATAATCCCTATATTGTTTGGGGTCTTTTGGACACTGAGTTGACATCTTTATGGAATTATAGTAGATTATTTTATAATTCCAAGAGAATTTGAACACAATTGCAGGTAGGAGGAATATGCATGAAGGTCTCTGTACCAACGTTAGCAGAGCCCAAAGGGTACTGTTAATGACAGTTATCCCTATTCTTATCTGGTATTTTCAGATCTGTCATACATTTTGACTAGTTAGTTCAAAAATCCATTACATTCAATTTTTTATTCTTTCATGTGTAATGACATGTCTTCTCATTTGCTAATGCTGCCATGTATCCCTTATGAAAAAGCATATTTTAAATTATCTACTGTAACTAATAATTTCTTCTGTGCAAAAGGAGAACACATGTTATTTTTGTTCTTAAAATGAAAAAGAAATTGGTCTTCAGTCTGATTTTGGAGAGGCAATGTTTACAGTACCACGAAGGACATTTGCGCTTTCAAATGTGCCCATTGTTCTTTAATTGTTTGTTACAGTTTGCCTGATTTAGCATAAAAGAAGACCATTCTTTGGAACCCTTCTCATTAGAGAAATAAAATGCTTAAAAATACCAAAATGCCACTTCTTTTTTCCTTGCAGTTCCTAATGCATGTTACTAAGAGAAAATGTTTTGAACTTTTTGATCTCCCTTGGGGAAATGCTGCAAGTAGCAGAATTTTGTTATTTTTTGTCCATTTAGGTCTTAGGTGATTCAGCACTTGTGGTTTGTGGGAAAATGAGTTGTAGATTATGATTAAAGGAGCAAAAATAGTAAGGAGTGGCTACTAGAGAAGGCATCTTTTTACTGTTAAAATATTTTTTGGATTGGCTTTTCCTCATTTTTAAACCTCTACCTCTGTTCCTCATATTTTTTCTCTCAGTCGTGACTGTATGCTTCAAAGACAATCGTTCCATTCTGTTTCAATTTTCAGGGTTTTTTTTTATCAGTACAAAGAATTAAGAACAAGTTGCTATAGGTTCTTGATAATACTAAATCCATACATTTAAGCCTGTCAAACATGGTTGTCTCCAACAGGTCAACCAGTCATACCCTTCTGGCAGCCTCTCAGGAATAAACAGAAAATCTCTAGGGAAGGGAATGGAAGATGATACAGGATGCAAAAAACCCTGCTTGTAGTGCAGGGAGAATTCTTTGTTGTAATAATGGACCACAAACAATGAGTTAACTCATTCTGGGATGCATTAGCAAGACTTGTACAAAAAGACATGAAGTAATTATGCCATTCTCTTTGGCACTGGTGAGTCCTCAGCTGGGGTATTGTGTCTAGTTTTGGGAACTGAACTTAAAAAGTACACAAATGGAGTCCAGAGGAGAGCATCAAGAGTAAGAGGAGACAAAGAAAACTGGGTATGTTTACTTCTGAAAAGAGAACTCTCCCAACTTGAAGGGGAAAGGGAGCCAAATACAAATTTTAGTATTTAAAAAGCTGTGATGTTCTTGTGCCTGTCTTTTCAGACAGAGGAAATGAACTTGAGGAGAGGAGAAAATTTCTCTCTTCTGTGTTGTACAGTTCAGGATATTCTACAACAGTAAGTTAAAAGATCACAATCTCACAAATACACTGAGAAATGACTGCCCAGTTTCAGGCATTTAAAGGTGTATTTTCAGTGACATGAATCACCTCATGCTGAAGTTAAAAACATGAAAATCTGGAAAACTTTGGAAGATAGACATCCTATCAGTTAGTCCTTCACATTTGGCACTCTTTCTGTTCACAGAGGTCCTATGGGCATGTTGGTTGAAAGCCCCTGGGACTTCTTTTCCAAAACCAAAACTTCAGTAGAGACTTCATTAGTTATCTACCTGACTTGTCATGGCCTTGTGTAAATGGTTATAATTTCTTTTAAATAGTGCATGTTCTTCCAGAGTGCTGTTCAGACAGTGTAGCAGACTATAATAGAGTATGCAAAACTATATTGTGCTTCCATATATTGATTGTTTTAAATCTAAATCCTGGCAAGATGTAAATGATTCTGTTCTTCTGGTAGAGAATTATCCACATCTCCTAATCAGACAGGGCCTAATATTTTCTTTCCTAAAAGCAGAAAAAAATGGCTGAGGAAGTAATGCTGTCGGGAGTATTATCTCTAAAGGCTCAAAGAAGCAAAGGACATGCCTTCAGGTACTTTCAGTTAAAAGCAGCAAGGAGGAGGTTTTGCGTTCATACATGTATTCACTGACATATATATATGCATTTAAGTGTAAGACACTTCCTATTTCTGTACAAGGTTCTAATCTATTCAAGAGCTAGGACATCTTGTGGCTAACAGTGAGGTGAAGAATCCTGTTCCTAGGCTCTTAGCGGTAGGTCCTCAAGCACATGGAAGTGAAAAGAGGATTTGGAGGATAAAACAAGTTTATCTCAAGTTTGTGGCATTAGAGGGAAAGTTCCCCAGGTGAAGGGTGGCAGGTGAGTACCTTTGAAGTGTTGGTGACAGCTCCCAGCTGTCACAGCAAGGAAGTACATGTGTGAGCCCAGTGTTGTCACTTGGCAGCCTGCAGGCTTCTGGACATGTGTGCTGGTGCATTTGTCATCATAAGAGGGGCTTGAGAGGAGAGTTACGGCAAAGCTGATGATTTTGCTAGTGAGAGGGTTAAGGAACTGCAAACACAGTTCATAGGAAATTAGGTTTCATTAGTTCTGTTGCTCATTATAGCGAATTCTGTAGGAAGGAGAAGTAACTCCCATTCCGTTTTCCCACTAGGGGTAGTCCCTACTTTCCTGATGAGTGGATTTAAGGGGAAATAATGCTGAAATGCATCTTGCAGTGTTGACTTAAAAAGATGATCACAATGAAAGGCATATCTTTCTTTCTTTTGGTTCTGTAATCATTGGGAGTGGTGTGCTTATTATACTGTTAAGTACAGCCAAATGTCATGCTAATACCATTCCTGATTCATGCTTACATGATAGAGGTGAACATATCTAAATGTTAGGGTTTTGAATCCTAGGGGAAATACAGAGATTAAAAGTAAGCAGTAAATCAAAGTGTTCTTTTAATTTCCTTTTTCCCTTTCCAAAATGCAAACAACAACAGAAAGTCATTGCAAATAGTATAACTAGATGATTATTTTTTTGTAAGAACATATTGCTTTGTATGCTTGCAAACACCAAGAGGGAAATCGAAAACAAAATATTTGTTGATCAGTTTGTGAAGGGCTGCTCTATGGAATTTGAGGATGTAATCAGGAGAAAATCCTGACTCTGACGGTCAGCTTGACTGCTGGGGGAATTCCAGGCATTTGCTTCTAGCAGGAGAGCTCATTTGCTCTCAGCACTCTTTGTTTGCTGTACTTATGGACTGGCTGAGTTGGGTCAGTGCATACTATTTCTGGGCAGGCTTTTCCAGTGTTAAGGGTGGGTTCTTGTTGGGACCTGATGTTTCAAAACTGGAGGGCATTTTACTGGCCAACTGACATTCTAGTTCGTTTACTTTTTTGAGATACTTATGTGCATATGAGAACTTTTTCTTCTCCCTACATCAATTATTTTTCTCTTCAGGTTTTATATTTTATGCAAGTCATCAGTCTTTGAACCATGTGTCTGCTCTGAGAATGCATGCTCAGGAGTGCTTACTGTGTAGTTTCATGTGTGTTTGCTCCAGCAGTGCTGCCAAGCTAAGCCATGGTCTTCCTCTTTCTCCAGCCCTCCCCCAGCACTATCCACTCCGCTTTCCCATTTTTATGCCTGCACTGTGCCCTCAGCTGTGTCCTGGTAAAGCTGTTTGTTTGGCCTGACCAAATGAGGTGGAGGGAGAGGTTATTTTTAGTGCGGATCATTTCCGTGGTTTTAACTGAGGACGGGTGACACAAGATGGGGAAGAAGAAGCAGAGATGGGAACAAGTGGTAGGACATAATGGGAAGGTGATGGCTATCTAAACAAGCAGCTTACTTCCTCCACCTCTGTATCTAGGGTCACAGTTTATGGTCAGACCAAAAGCCACTGGCAATCTGTGTGTTAGAAGAAACCCAGTGCAGTGTGTTGGTTTTGCTTCTGATGCAAAGTCTGACATTTCTTGCAGCAGTTAGGTGGTGTAAGAACAGGTCTGTCTTGCTCACCCTTGCCCTTTTGGGTAAATAAACACAGCTATGTTCACTGCAGTTATTTCTAAACTTAACTTTGTGGACTGGAGCTTTAAGGCTTAGTCTGATGCATTTCAAAAGCAATTGACTCACATGAACTCCAGTATATAAAAGGCTTCATAGCTGTTTGAGTCTTCTATAACAAGTCGCACTTGGCTTTGTTGTGTAACTGCAAGCCTCTTCCGCTCTATTACTATATTGTCTTTACTGAAAACACGATGGATAGGTATGCAAAAATTCTGTGAGTGGTCATTTAGCCACAAAAGACATGGCAGGGGAGGGTACCTGTAGGTATATAAGTTTAAATTCTGTTTACATGTTCCCGCGATATTGGATAAGCCCATGTAGTAGTGTTCCTGTGAATGTAAAGTAAGAATGGAGCATTGTACCATGACACGTCGGTGACACTTATGTAGAATTGAAGCTACTTTATACAGTTTGCGCAGCCTTCAGGGGAGATGGGACGAGTTCACAAGACAGAAGTCAGCTGAGGGCTCCTGAGTATTTGGAAACCCTGTTTGGCTCAAGCTCCTGAGAAGGGGTCTTGGAAGACTGCAGAGAAGTGTTGTTACATATGTTTGTGCTGTCCTTGCCTGTCTCTTGTTGGGCATCCACTGTTAGAAAAAGGATAGTGAGCTAGAAAGACCTCTGGTATAACCCTGCAGAAGCCTTAATTTAAGGTTTAAGAAGTCACTTCCAGAAGGGATTACTTTCCAACATACCCCCATCAGCACTATGCAGATTGGTTTTTAAATGGATTAATTAAAAAAAAAAAAAAAATCATAGCTGTTGTTCAGGTGAAAGTTTTGCTTTATGTGCCAGTAAGATTCCCCTGTTAGCCATTATTTAATTTTTCCAGTTGCACTATAACAAGTGTGAGAGAGCACATTGCCTTTCTTGCCAGAATGCATGATGGTTTTCTTTCTGTAGGCTAGGAAAGGCTTCCACAAAAAGAGAATCACCAGATTATTTCTATTGACCTGTCCTTGTATAAGCTGTTATCTGATAACATGAGAGGGCCTATGGCTGGCTACAGGGGAAATTGCTGCCGGTAGGAGTTTCAAAAAGAGTAAAGCCATTTTACACATACTCAGCAGTGAAACTTCTGAAGTTTCACAAGCTCTGAGGTGCTATTGGAGAGACACACTTGTGTCTAATGTATACATTTAAAAAGCCTGAAGGTTAATTCAGAATTTAGCTAAGCTGAATTGTGTTGTTTAGGAGATGAATCGAGAGCAAATATGATATGCTGTAATGTTTTGTCTTCATAAAGTCCAGTGAAGCTTTTCAGTTGAACTTTTCAACTCCTGCTGAAAATGTTAAAATACGGTCTCTGGTATCTGCGCCTGTATTAGCTCAAGCATTAAATGATTTTGTATCTTTTCTCATGGAGACAAAAAGGAGAGGAAGAAATAAAACCTCCATCACATTTCAACCCAGATTCATGTAACATGAAAAAATGGAAAGAGAATATATCCATCTTTACAAAAATGCTAAGATACCATCTTAGCTGAACACTTCAGTAACAAGTACTGTGTGGAGGCAAGCTGAATGCTTCTCTGCATCTGGCAGTATTCCTAATTTTAAATTGTGTTACTGCCATGCTTTACCTTCGTTTCCGTTCTCACTTCTCTACAATCTGAATGCTCTGTTATCACAAGGAAAATGTCCCAGTGATGTTTCCTGAACATGTAAAGAGACACGGGGAAAGGAAGTTCCTTTTTTTTTTATTTTATTATGTGAAGTAAAGTATTGGCATGAGCATGTTTGTCACCAGGTTTGTTTAAAATTAAAAAATTCAAGCATCTTTAGACTAGAATAAAATTACCCTTCATCTGTGTCTAAACACAAATTACCCAAAATATAAATATACAAAAATGTTTTCAAAATTGGTACAGTGATATATCAATAGGAGCCAATATTGTTACTTTGTTCTTCAAAATAAGTACCCAAAAAAAGAATTCACATTTAACTCAAAATTAAAGGTTTAATTTAAGCAGGTTTTCTTACGGGTTTTATTTTTTAAGATCAGAATAAATTTTCAAGAAGGTTTGCAAAGTGGTAGATAGAAAAGGTGATTTAAAACCGGCCAACTTAGAATTAACCTCGTAGCCCACTAAAACTGAAGACTAACAGTAAGTAAGAGAGGAAGAGAAATGTTTGTTTTCCCATTCACATGAATGGGTGTCAAAAGTGTGTCAAGAACAAACACAATAAAGCTTAGAACTGAATCATTAGGAATAGTTTTTTAAAGTATTTTTTAAATGTAGACATTTTTAAAGATACAGCTTTGGTGCATTGGAGAGCTTGTCTACCTTAAACTTGTGAGTCTTAACTTTACAAGCAGAGAATGATCAAGGGATGTGACACAACTGTTTTGCATCAGTTGCAAAAAAACCCAGAGTATTTGTTTGGGGTTTAGTGGGTTTATTCTGATTTACCAAGACCTTTATACCTTGTGTGCATGTGTAAAGTGTTGACTATAAAAATTGTATTTGACCAGTACAGCAAAAGTATAGTAACACCTGAGTATTGAACCAGGTTTTGAGATGATGTTTATTATAGTGCTTATTACATTTATAGGGTCATTTATTGTCTTGAAAGAAGTGCCAAAAATTGCAGTATCGATACTTGTTTAACCATAGGAATTTATGTAGTTGGGTTTTTTTCATCACGTAATCAGCAGTGCATACTTGAATAATTAATCAGAATATTTCCTTCTTCATTAGTGCTTTTCACAGTGTTGACAAGACTTTCTTTCTCTGCTTTTCTAACTCTCCGTGGGCTTGCTAGACTCTCTCTTTGGTCTAGGGACATCTGCCTTGGGATGGGCGAGGCAAAGGAAAGGGGGCACTGAAGAAGGCACCCCAATATCGCCCTTGGTTTCCTCGTCTTTCCTCCCTGTCCTTGACTTGTCCTTTCCTTCCCTGGTGGGACCTGGGCGGGAGACACCCCCAAAGGTGTCGTCTCAGCAGAAGGCCTCTCTGTTGTGGCTTAGCTGTTTCTGCTTCATGTCATCTGGGGAGACGTCACAAGAGGCCGAGTTGTATTTTTACCTGACACAAGCTGTCTGATGCAAAAAATGAACTTTTGTCCTGCATGTATGTGATGCTGTCCTGTTGAATTGTTTTCTGTCTAAAGTACATATTTCTCAATGTGGGACATTTTTAGCTAATCAAAAAACACTGAATAAATACACTTGGATAAAAGGAAGCGTGCTGATAGTATAAACTGTATGTCAGGTGGTATGCTTAACATCTGTATTTTAAAGCTGACTGTACAAAGTAAGAACAAATAACTACTGATGCTTACAAAAAGCGTTTTATACAGATTACGTGAAAGCAAAAATCTTAGCACATTCACTAAAAAATAGGAGATTTTTATGATCTTGATTAATTCTTGAAACAATTTAAATGTAGTTTTAAAATCATATGTGCAGACTGGGCTGCTGTGCTTTTACTGTATTACTGTAAGGTTGAGATTTAATTAAAGGTCAGTGTCACACACATTTCCACAACACATAGTAAAACCCTGGAATGAAATGAGCCTCACTTGAACATTTGATTAGACAAGATAATGTATTTCCCCCTGGAGTAGTTTGTTATTCAAAACAAGCTCTTTAGGGAAGGAAGTTCACATCAGTTGGTAACTGTTCCTGTGGATACCAAAGAACTTTGTACAGTACACACTACAGTAGATTGCACTGCAGGTCGTTTAGGAGCTGGAAGCACCGCCTGTGTCTATGTAGAAGTATAAAGATGTATTAAAAAAATAATAAAGAGCTTAATAGCCAGCAAACAGCAGGCCGTGATACTATTTAAAAAAAAAAAACAACACCCAAATTTACAGAGCTAGTCATGCTTTTAGTGAGTCAGAAATTACGCTTTTCTAGTAGGTGAATTTTAGAAATGCTGTTTTACACCTTGTGTGTCAAAAAGAAAACACTAAAAAAAAGTTTGCTATGAACTGATGCCCTTAAGTGTGGTATGGAACTGAGTAACTTCTGGCTTTAACTTTCCTGTAAATGCAGTTGTAGACTTCAAAATTATTAGCTGTTCTGTAGATTAGACAGCTTTTTTTTCTATCGTTGCCCTATTTTGACCTTTTTGGTCTTCAGTCACCGTGTGTCTTGAAAATTTTAGTGACTGATAGTTAGTGGTAGTAGCAAGCCATGTTCATTAGGACTCAACTAAGTTTTAACTTGTGATGATTTCTGGTTATCTGTATGAATTGACTTTTGAGGGTAAACTGGAAATGAATGTTGTATTCTGGACTTTTGAAATGAACATCCTCTAAAACAAAGACTTGTTTTCATGGGATGTGAGTTTTCCCTCAAGTTAATAAATGTTTGCTGCCGTGAAAGCAGTTTTAAAACATTTTACAGTATAGCAGTAAATCTAGTATATCTCTGGTGGGTACTTTGGTTTAGAAGTCAAATTTAAGTCTGATTTTGACTTTATCTTGGACTGTCACATTGTTTATGCCTTTGGTTACAGAATTGTCTGTTAAATAGCCAGTCCAAAGAGTTACTGTGTTCTGAGGTTGCTGAAGCTGCTAACAAAGCTGTGGTTTGTATCTTAAGTTTGTTATATGGCATGATTATGAGGAGGGTCATCAGAAAAATTTCTTAGATTTAGAGGAAGGGTTCTGCAAGTTTTCCATAGGATATATTATATAATATCATTATAATATATAATATTAAAGTGTCACTCAATATAGCTGTATATGAATATTACACAAATGAGCTAACATGTTATATTGCCACCCTTGGTACAGAGTACTAGCGTTTTGAGTCAGTAGATAATCCCCAAGTGGCAAAAGAGGCATATTTTGGCAGTCAGCCCCGACCTCTTGTGCAGTTCTAGCAAGTAACTTAATCCTGTTTCTTCCATTCCTTCTCCTACCTTTCTTCTTAGCTAAAGCAGAACGGGGTATGTGCCGGGCATAATGTGCTTTTGGATCTTCACCAGGACCTCTAAGTGTTGTTCTCAGTCCTGTAAACTGTAATTTGTTCCCTTAATAACGGAGCTAGTAAATTCTGGTTGCCTGTGGATGTATTGTAGATGCCCAGCCTACTTCTCCAGTGACAATAAATAGCCTGTTTCTCCTTCGAATCTGCTGTTGCTTGATTTTCCTCAGAGCAGTCACAGTGCCCTTCCAGCTGGGCAAGAGGCAGGGCTTGTCAGGGCACCTTTTGGTGCCTTTAAGTGCTGACTGACTGGTCAGACTGTGTGTGTCGGTCAGCAGCTAACCCAGCAAAAACAGGTAACTTGTTGATACCACACTAAAACTTCACTTCAGTAAGGAGGTGTTGAACCAACTCTTTCCTCCAGCCAGCGATGGTCTTGTTAGACTTTGAGTCCTTTTTTGAGTCCTCTGCCTTTTTGCAGCATTTTGTTGGAACTAGCCAGTATGTTGCATAGTTAGGTACAAGGCTTGGTTGATTGTCAGACAGAGCATATGACAGCGTAAGTCTCCTTTCCTTAGGAGACCAAGCTAAGGAGACAGCATGTGTTGCAGTAAGGCTTAAATGGTTTAATAAGTTAGGCTACAACTCAAATTTAAGTGTAACATTTACATTTTATGCTTATGGTCACATTTTATTCTTATGGCTGCAGCTGACCTTTCTCCTTGGGTACAATACGTGTTTTAAGAATGGTAAAGTGCTGCATAATATTTTTCCTTCTCAAGGAGAATGGAAGATATACTGCTCATAAAAGTTTTCAGTAAATGAATTCTTGTAAACCCATTGGTGTGATGATGGACCCAGATGCAGGATGTTGAGTGCAACATTGCCCCAGTGTGTTGCTACTTGAGTCTTTCTTGACTAGATGTACAGTGTCTTCTGAACAGTGTTCTGCATAAAAGTGGATCATGTGTCATATTTGCTAATGTATCTCTGTTCTTTTCAGCAACTGGTAAGATGTTTGTATCAACTAGTTATGCTTTCGTTTCAGTCCTTTCATTTTTTGTATGGACTTTTTTGCCAGCCTGCTTCAGTCATGCGTAACACACCTGATTTCTGTCCTTCTAATTGTGCACAGTGTGCAATACTGATTTTCGGAAGTATATGCAAATTCAATTTTTACATGGCTTATTTGGGGAGGGGGGGGAGGAGTTTAGAACTGTAAAAATAGTTTGTAACTATTTTTTAGCCCAGGAAGATAATTCCTCAGAGCATACTGTGGTAGAAGATATTTTATATGCTGTACCTTACCAAAGATCCTGTCTTAGAACTGCAGTATCTTCAGCAAAACGAGTATGATTTGCTGGAGAACAGCATATGGTTTGGGGCTGGTGCATAGCATCACCAGTGCCAGTGAGATTTAGAGTGATTGCCTCTGTTCTAAGGTCTCATCAATAGTAAACCACCTTTAGAATACAGTCAGTAAAGAAAAGAATGGTTTAAAGTAGAAAAAATGAAGCATTCTGAACTAGTTTTACAAATTTATGAATTACTACATTTTAATTGGGTATCCCTTTTAAACATATATTAAAAAATGAAAGGATGTAGAACATGTAGCAACTTAGATTGCATTTCCAGGTTTATGGTTTTGACTACATATCATTAAGTCCATAATAAGATAGTTCTTGACACATATATGTACATAAAATGTACAGTTGGAGTGTGTGCTGCTAGTTTAGAAGTGTTCGGTGTCCCTTTTTTCTTGTGATTCATAAAATAAATGTAACAGCAAAAGAAGATAGCTGTTGTAGAAAGTTGTACTACAAAATATGGAAAACAACATCTAACAGTATGTTAAAACAAAAATAACCTTCAATAGCTGTTCTAAATCAGGCAGAGGTTAACGGCTAAACAGACATGCTTCAAGTTATTATTTGAAAGATTGTTCAGCTGAGGTGCAGTTTGTTTATTCATGTCTTTTATTTGGAAGGCTGGCTTTTCTGAAGCCAGTGACAAAACTGCCAGTGACAGTGGCATCAATAGCCAGTCAATGTACTCCAACATACCCAAGCTCCATTTTCATCCAAGAAAAGCTACACTGTCATAGGTGTGTTTCTTATATATGAATTCATCGTTGTCCTGTGCTGGCCAAAATTATTGTGGGTGGTACAGAATACATAGCCATCATTTTCACACTATGCTATTAAAAGTAGGGAAAAGTTGTTGTTGCTGGAGGGGAATTTACAGAGAGAGAGTCCTGATGGTAGGAATGCTTTAAAACTTCCATCCTGTATGGAACTGACAGCTTGATATTTTTAGTATATTGAACAGTCTTTAAAAACTTGTTTTGGTGCCTGATTCACTACATTAATAACCTTTTTTTTCACTTTGTAACATTAGATCACTCTTTGTATGTGAAAGTAAGTAGCAATTTTACAAATCTAAGTGTAATATGATATCACTGAGGTTCAGTGAATTACAACAGAGCTCTGGTTTTCCTTACTGCAGATAAGACACGAGCAGTGTAGTGCTTTTCAGATTACTGAACACTTAATGAATTTCAAGATGAGATTATTCCGTTCACAGCTAGATAGTTTGAAGGTATGCTTTCTTCAAACATGACAGCTCTTTATTAAAAGCTGCAAGTATAATTTCAATTTTCATAGCATAGTCTTAAGTTTCTTATGGGCAAACCTTATTCTAAAAATGTTCAGTGTAGCTACAAAAGTGGAAGGTTTCGTTAAAAATGTGAGAAAACCTGAAGATAACAGCTAAGAGTGTTTATTCAGTAACTAACATGACCAAAATCCCATGAATATTTGGAGTGGTTTAGTTTTTCGAGGCGGATGCTGAAATTTCAACTGAACTAAGATGGGAAAAGGAAAAGTATGCTTTTTATATGTCTGGGCCTTTATACTGTATCAACAGTAAGTGATAATGATTTGTGGTGTTATTTTTTCGTGGTACAGAATTATTTCACAAAACATGGAGATGAATTTACACATCCATCCAGTCAACAGAAGTCCATTGCACTAATCTTAGTTTAGCAGAGTTGCTAATAGATAGGTTAAAAGACTGTCAGCTTCCTTAATATGATCTTACTGTAATGTCTACAAGTACCTTAGGATAAACAGACTTAAAAATGTGAACTTTAAAAGTCCTTTGGAAAAAGGATACAAGCAGGCAGGTGGCTTAAAAAATTTTTGCTTGTCTCTACTAACCTCTTAATGATGTTCCTTCTAGCTCATACAGGTTTATTTTCAGTCCACTGAGTGAATAAAGGACATTCCCCCTTCCTGTTCCCCTGTCAGCAGGGCTGGTTGAACTGTAGAGCTGCCTAAGTAGTTTGTAAGTACATCCTGCCATACTTCATTAATTATGCGTAAGATTGCAGGGATTCATTGTAAAATACATACTTTTATGTATTTGACATAGCAACATTGTAAAATACGTAGTATTATGCAGGCTCAGGCAGTAGCATGATTGCAGTACGGGAAAAGAGATTCCATTTTATAAATTTATGTCATTCTCCCATTTAAATGCTTTCCAAACAGTAATTCTTATTTTTATTTTGGAAGTCTAGCGCTGACTTTCCAGGACTCAGTTTAGTTGCTACGGCCTCTGACTATTTTTATTCCACTTCCTAAGAAACATGGAAGTCGACAGAAGCCTTTTTCCAATCCACACATTGTCTGGAAAAATCTTACATACTACATAAAAGTTAATCTACTTACCTGAAGACCTAACTTCTTCCTGAAATACCTTGGATCTCTTCCAGCGTCGGCAAAGAAAGGTCGTAGTTTGGAACCATCAGATACAGGAGCATTGTTGAAAAAGTAACTCGGGTGTTTAAATTTAAACAGCATTGTTACGTGTATAGTTATTGACCCGTGTATCTGTGAGAAGTGCATTTCTTCCTTCCTCTCTGTCTTCCTCTCCCTCCTCACCAAGGGGGGTCTGGTCCTCCTGCTACCTTTCTTCCTCTTTCCTGCTCCCCCATTAAAAATAGAGTTCCTCTGCTTCATTATCATTTTCCTGAGCAGCCCAGCCCTGGTGCGCTCGGTCACAAGATTCACCTTCCGCTCTTGCCAGCATCCCTACAGATTTCTTTGTCCTAGATAGCACTTCCCCAGTGAGACACCAGATGACTTAAGGAGATTAGACAAGGGTGACCAGTTCTGTGAGAAGAAAGTGGGAGGCGTCGGGGCTCTGTTTGCATGGGAATCCTCCTGGTAGGCAGAAACTCTCTCCTTGCACTGTGCTGTCACCTATGGGATAATCCAACAAAACTCTTTCAGTAGAGATACCAGGTTTTTGTTTGCAACTAGAAGTTGTTTTCTTTTTGACTTGAATTGGGATCTGGATTAGTGCTAGGTGAGTCACCCAGAGATTTTCTCAAAGAATTACTGTTCCTCGGTGGGATTTTTTTCTTATTCCCCTATAGGGGTGATTTTGCATTATCTCCATGGTAAATTGTCAATGGGAGTTTGGAGAAAAGAAAGCAAATACAGCAGTATATCTAAGAAGGCCCACCTACAGGGACTGCTGTCAGTCAGAAAGTCTGTGGGCTTCTGAACAGAGTAGTTTGGTGGTGAAAGGAATCGGCATGTCTTGTGGGTATTGATCTGGTTAGTCAGTTGCCCCTGTCCCCTACAGATGGTTAGTTTAAAGGTTCAGCAAGGTGGTAACAAGTTCAGAACTCAGGAGTATATCAGATTATCCTTTTGTCAGCTCAGTTATGGTAGTGAGCGTTAGGCTGGGTGTCCTATAAGATATATAGAACTTCCCTTCTCCTGAGCGATGTGCATTTTCTTTTAAAGAAAAAAAAAAAAAAAAAAAAAGAACCTTTTATTTTAGAAATGTCACAGTTAAGAAAACCGTCCAGCTTGTTTTCTAAATTCTTTGGAAACTTTTGTCTTAACCCCAAATTATCTACTACCACCATTGAGATTGGTATGATCTTTTTGTTCATACAGATGGAAAACTCAGATTCAAAATAATATTCCAACAATTAACTCTGAAGTGATTACTGATATCCTAAAATAGTAATAAATTATGATTCTTCCTGAAGTATCTCAAAATTTCCTAGAGATGACAGTAGGGTTTTTTTCTAATTTTTATATGGGGAAACTGAGCCACCAGAGGTCACAGAGAATAGCTGGCAGAGCCAGAAATAGAGCTCAGGCTTTTCCACTTTCAGCTCACTGTTCTTGTCACTGGATACCACCAGATGGTCTCCAGATTATTCAGTAAATAAGCCTCTGCATCCTCCATAAATACTGCGCCAAAGCCAACTGGCTGTGTCTCACGCTTGCTAGTTCCCAGTCTGTGAGAGTGGCTGACTTGGCAGGTAGTGCTGTAGCTGGCCCCATTGAGCAATCCTCTGTTCTGCAGGTTCACTAGTTTTACCAGGCAGAACAATCTCTTCTCTACTACTGTCTTTAACAATTCTTCTCTGCATCGTAAGGGACTTTTTTGTGTATGTAAAACTTTCCTGTGAGGCAAACAATTTAATTTAAAGAAAAAACTCCTCTGATAACTGCCTGCAGATGTGTGAAAAGTGGCTAAAGAAATATTTTATCTGCTTTTAAAATCTGGATGACTTAATTGTTACTGTCTGCATGCCTTGAAATTCAGAGGGTAGAAATACATATGTAATATATACATGCACTTGCATCTGTGCGTCTCTGTGTGTGTATGTGTGTAGCATAAATACCAGATGGGAGAGGAGGTTCATGGCTACAAAACAAACTGTTTCTAGTCTCTCTTAATTCACTTCTTCACTTCCTAGTTCATAAGCCTTTTGCTTCTGTTTTTCTGAGGATTTTCATGGCTCTTCAGTTCTTCAGGATTTTGCCTATACCATAATATGTGCCTCATACAGAAGTGTCCAAACTAACCCTTATGTGTCCGGTATTCTTCTGTTGGGGAGTTTACTGGCATAAATCTAAATGCTGGTCAATGGTAGTGTTCCTGAATTCACAGTGCTACCATAGTTGTGCTGTGCCAGTATTTTGCAAAAACTCAGCTCCTTCCAAACTGGATAAGTTGACTACATGAGCCGAATTCACTGCAGGAGCTGCAGGGTGAATGAACCAGCTGACTGAAGTGGACGTTTGACTGGCATTCTCCAAAACTGGGGGAAGCAGTTGGCTGGCTGGAGGCAGGACTGCCATTCACAAGGACCTTGGCACGCTGTGTGAGGCTGGGCTGCCAGAAACCTCAAAGACTTCAATAAAGAGAAGTGCTATGTCCAGCACCTGGGACAAAACAACCCTGAGCATTAGTATGGACAGGGGACCAGCTGGCCAAGTAGCAACTCCACCCGAAATTATCGTGGAAGTCTGGTGGAGACGTTCAGCGTGAGTCAGCAACATCTTCCTAACTGAGTTGCATTAGGAGGAGTGTCAGCTGGCCAGGAGAAGGAATTGTGCCCCTCTATACAGCATTCATGAAGCAGTGTCTAGGGTGTCTGTCCAGTTCTGCACCCATCCAGAAATGTCAGAAAACTTCAGTGAGTCCAGTGGAGGAACGACGAACAGGTTTAGGGAGGTGAAGCACATGGCATGTGAGGAGAGGCTGATGAACATGATGTTTAGCCTGGAAAAGAGAAGGCTGAGGCAGAATTTAATAACAGTTGGCCCCTGCCTAAAGGAGGAGAGGTCTTACAGAAACACACCTGTCAGAGGTGGACAGTGATGAGACGAGAGAATAGACAACCTGCAACAAAGGAAGGTTGTATTAGACATTACGGAAAAAAATTCACAGTGGCCAGACATGAGCAGGTTGCCTGGAGTGGCTGTGGCATCCCCATCCTTGGAGACTTTACGAACTCAGCTGGACAAGGCCCTGAGCGTCCCACTTTAAATGTGACATGAGCCCTCCTCTGAGCAGGAGATTGGACTGGATGATCCAGATACCCCTTCAAACATAATTTTTTCTGTGATTCTATGTCTGTACCTTGTTTGTGACGGAGACATGTCTCCTTGCAGGGTGACAGGCTTTGGTGCACCTGTAACCAGTGATATGGATGAACATCTGTCTTGCAAAGAAAATACAGCTATATATAATGCATATAACAGAACCAAGAATGCTAAAGCAGTAAACAGCCTGCATGTATTTTTTGTTCTCACCTAAACTTACAGGTTTCTACAGCTTGAACAACTTGTAGATGGAGTTTGTACTCTTGGTTTATGAATTTTCTTGAACTTGGCAACAGAGAAAGAACGCCTTGTGAAACAACATTCAAGCTATACAGATTGAATCAACAAAAAGCACCTAGATTAGCAGCTGATGAACTCAGCTGTGTGGATCCCAGCTGTCCGAGAGCCAAGTAAACCCGTGAAGAAGTGGCCAGGGTGGTGGTAGTGTAAGATGTTAACAGAAAGCCAAGGTATTAATTTGTGTCAGAGTTGCTCCTCTGTTTCTGGTAGCCTAGCTGAAACTGGTTTCCCTTGCAAGCATGTTTCTTGTGTCATCCGCACTATTGTGTAGTTGTTGGCCACCATCCTTCACAACCTGAAGACAACTGACCAAGAAGTAAGATGCACAGTTTTACAGGGCCAGAACAATAGAGAAATCACATGCCACAGAAATTACAGGTGTCTTCGTCAAGGGACAGTGCATTTAAAGAGGTAGCATGTAAAGTTTAAGAGTGAGAATCAAGCTTTGAACTGTCTGCTTTAACAGTTTCCTCATTGGGAGGGTCTTCCCTGTGACCTGTTGCTTCTGCTACAGCTTTTCCAGGAATTCCTGGTCTTCTCTGTTGGCTGGTGTTGTCCACGGCCACTTTTTTTGTCTCTCTACAGTAAAGAAAAGGAGACAGGCAACTCTGCTGTGAGTTCTCCCATCTCCACAGACTTTCACTGAAAATTGGAAGATAGGGTGATTTATCTGCCTTTGTCTGTCAGCTTCAAAGTTCATTTGGTTTAAAAATAAGTCATGAAATGGAGGTCAGCTGCCTTTTCATGCAAATCAGTGTCAGGGTTTCAACTTAATAATTTTGGTACTGTGGAGATTGTTGCTCATTTGTTGCAGCATGTTCTCAAGTTTCTCTGCCTGACCTCTAGATGCCCCAAAAAGTATATGAAAACTGAAGGGTGGAGGAGAAGGGAGAGAGATGTTTATTGTAAAACTCTACTAGGATTTTCAGATTTTGCCAGTGTTGGTTATGCAGTTTCACAGTTTCAATTTTAAAAATCCTCAGTAACTGAGTCCACTTAAAATGTGAGGACAGCAAGAAATTTTATGAAACCAAATCAGTTGATTCTTGCAGCATATTGCTTCGTTTGTACAGACACATACCACTGTGCTTTATGAGTATTTTATGTACTAAACCCATAGGAACCAAAAGTAGGGATTTCCTGTCACTACTATCAAAACTGACTTTGGAATCTGCCAGACGTGTTGATATTGGAAAACATAGGCTCAAGGGAATAGAGATAATGTGTTTGTGGAATGCTGTCAAGATTGCCAGCCTTAAAAGTAGACATTTTGATGCATGATACACACAGACACACCTGACGAATCATACTGTCCCCCTGCTCTTTTGGTTGCTTTCTAGTGGCAGAACTGAAGTGTGATTTAAGAGTTATTTTGAACTTTTGGAGAAGATTATTCTACATGAGGGGAGAAAAAATACAACCCTCATCCACTTAGAAGAATGTGGCAGAGGAAAGTGTTTACACAGGCTTATGTCACGCTCAGCTGTACACTGAAACAGCTGCTTGCTCTAATTTAAGACCAAGAACATTGACAGTGTCCACTGAAAACACTGGACCTATTGTGTTAGCAGTGCAGATAACCAATAGTTGGCATCTAGGCTAGTGCTTTCTTTTCTTTCCTTCTTCCTTTTTTTTATTTTTTTTTTTTCTTGGCAGGTCCTCTCCATGATCCTAGTTGCAGAGCCTTTTGAAAGCAGTTTGCATTTTTATGCTTTTACTCACATATTTGCCTTACTTTTCACTGGTGCCAAACATTTTGAACCTGAGGCTGTAAAAGAAGACAAGACTTTAACCTCATTGGTTTCTTCCTACAGCATATAATGGATTAAAAAAAAAATTAAGGATTCTAAATTGTAACCTTCAGCTTCAAGTATCCTTTATTTTAAATGCAGGTTTTTGGTTTTAGTGATTCACCAGTTAAAGGTAGTGTGAGGTTTTATTTCTAGAGAAAAGTTAGGAGCATAGTTTCAGGTATTTTCTTCAGCTACTGAAATCCTGTGCCTGATTTTAAGGTGTCAAGAGCTGTGCCCCTTTTTTGTGTCTTGTTCTGTTTGAAAGCTGAGGCCTCTGCAAAATACACAGGCTGGCTTGAAGGGGAACCCTTCTTTGAAAATGCTGAGTTCACAGAACTTTTGAGCAGAGGGCACAAAGCTCAAAGTGTTGTTTGGGAAAGGTTTTGTCAGCAACATCTCCTGAATCTGCTTCTTCACACAGATCTGTCACATTCATAAATGGGCATTTGCTTCTTGTTCTTGAAGGTAATAGAGGTAATACAAAGCCCTGCACATCGTTATCTTTTTTTATTATTGATCTCCAAAAGGCTGTCTATCTGAAAGGTTCCTTGCACACTGCATGTGAAAACAGAAATCTGAGGGGTTCCACTGATCAGATTTCAACAAATGAGGATGCTCCATCCAAAACTGTTAACTCATCAAACAGAAATCTGAGGGGTTCCACTGATCAGATTTCAACAAATGAGGATGCTCCATCCAAAACTGTTAACTCATCATGAGAAACTGGTTTCTCATTAGACTGAAGAGCAAACTAATTTCCACATCCTTCTATCTCATTTTTAAAAAAATACTTTAAAAGAAACCCTCTTAGAAGTACTTTCCTTTCTCTGTGGGAAGGCAGCAGTGGCATGCTACCAAAAGTCATCCAAACTTAAAAGACCAGACAGCCTAAAAAAGGAGAAGTCCTGCTTCCCTCATCCCTTTGAAAGGACCTCCCCTGCTCTGTGGGTTAGTGGGAAGAAAATCAGGTGGAGTCAGGTTGGATCTCCAGGGTTTGCCAGCCAAGGCGATCCCAGGTTCTCATTCCAACACCAAGATCACGTTTTTATTTCTGGAGAAACTTAAGTAACAAGGGAAACCGGTCTTTTTTACTCCTGCACGTGTAGGAAAGTAATAGGAACAGATAAATGACCCCACGTATATCAGTATACTAGTTTTGAGTTATTTCACACTGTGCAGCTCTAGTTGATATGTGTGACTGTTCAGAGGTAGAGGTGAAGAACTGTAATTTAAACCATTTTGTAGAGAAGTCTTTGAAGAGGGCATGGACAGGAAGATGTTTTTGTTAATAATATTCGTCATAAGCATATCAAATTTTTAAGCTATTGTAGCCCATTATATGCTGTTTTCAAGGGAAAAAAAAAAAGAAAGAGATGCAAATTCTTTGTAGAACAGAGCAAAACAAACTTAGTTGGTGCTCTCATTTTTACATAGTGGGCTTGTTGCACAAGATGCCCTCAAAGCATTCTGGTGTTTTCTGATTCCTCTGAGGTTTTTGTTGCAAGAGTGGTGGTTTTCAGTGGGTTTTTTTCTGTTGGGCAGCACTTTTTGCCTAAGTTATTTTAGTTTCCAGAAGCTAATATATTTGGAAGAAGTTTCAGTTGATGGAGATGATTTGTACAGCAAATGCAAAGAAAATTTTGAGAAAAAATGAAGACCATAAAGTTAACAGATACTTAAGAATATATTAATATTTCAGAAGAATGCCTGAAGTTATCTATATTTCTACATCTTCTTCTCAAAGGTATTGAAAATAACAAAAGCAATAACACTAAAAAACGTCTTTCTAGTGTCACTCAAAGGGACAGCCTTCAGTTTGATACATAACTGTGAATAGTCTCATAACTACAAACTGTCCCATTTGGAAGCCCCTGAATCATTTCTCAGAGAGAAAGAAAAAGCAAAGGTTATATGGAGGGGATACTATTGTCCTATTTAAATTCTCTCTTTCTCCCAATCTTATCTTATCCAGCCCTGTCATACATAGCCCATTACAATCAAATGTTCATTTTCTTATGGAAACATTTTCTCCTGAAGACAGAAAAGAAGAGCTTTGGGAATTTGAGGAAAGATGTGGGGTTTTTTCTTTTCCAAGGTTTCTTATCTCAACAAAGAAAACTGAAACAGACAGAACAGAAATAAAGGAACTCTTGCCTGGAAGGGGACACAACTTCTCCTGAGTTGACATGCAAAAAATGTTTTTCACTGGCAATTTATTTCTAATTTAAGATGTGTGTAACAGTTTACTTAAAGAGGTGAAAATGAGGATCAAAGACCCCAAACTGAGAAAAAGGTAATGACTAAAATGATTGTGATTTAAAGTAATTTTTTAAGTTGTCGAATTGTTGAGCAGAATCAAAGAAGGCTGTACTATTTAGAGGGAGGAGAAAACAACCTTAGTAGTACTTAGTCTAGCTGCTGCTTTTTTGGCAAGAAATTAAGCTATTTGCAAAATCCTATCAGAAATTACCAAAAGCATCTAACGAAAAAGAGTCATGCATAATGAAAAGTAGTTAGGCAATACTTGGCCAGACAGGGCTGCAGTAGCGATCAAGAGGGTCTTTCGTTAGAACTGCTCCAGTTGGAGTGAACACTGGTGCACAAGTTAAATGCGATACCTGCCTGAAGTTAAATGGTTGGAAAGCAAACTCTATGAATAGTTTATCTCAATGTGTTCGGGATGTCTTCTACTACAGGGAGTAATCTGAACTGGATGAAGAGGGTATACAACAATTTTTTTATTTGCTCTCGGAGAGGAAGTTCCTATTCTAAAATGAAAAGTGTTGGACAATGGAACCATCTGGAGTCTCTATCCAGTGGAAGAATAGGTGCCCATGAAGGCAGAAAATCAGTTGCCAGATGCTTTTTGAAGGCATAGGAAAACTCTGAGCAGAACCTAAAATAAATTTCTCCAGAAAATTTCCCATTGCTGTCAGGTCATATGTGTATCTCATGAGACTCTGTTGCTTAGATAACACTTAAAAGAACCAGTGATCACCTACAACTGAACATAGTGGAAAAAATTTGAAAAATCTAAGACCGTTATTGTTTAGCAGGTGTGAAAAAGAAAAGGAATTTCTTGCCTGTGCCCAGATGGAAAGGGAATGTATAAGGATCAGAGGCAACACGGAAAATATATGGTGTTTCTGTTTGTTTACTTTTGCATGGTTGTACTTCATTTTATGTTTACAGGACCTTAGTATTTGAAGTCCAGAACCAGTAATCAGACTATCAGTATGAACTGTTGGGCAAAGAAATTGCACCTCTAATATATGCATTTTTTAAAAATTGTATCCTTCCGTATAGGAAGTAAGTGCAAGTTAAAGTGTGCTGACGATAGTTAAAGAAAAGTATTGACTGTAGTAGTTTATTATGTTTATCCTTATGATAAACTTTCATTTGTTATGAGGGATAAACATAGATGAGGTTTTTAACTCTTACAGACGCTATGAAAAATGAAGATGTATAATGATGTAAAGATACATGAGGTAAAAAAAGTTACAGCTGCATGGCAGTACATTTGTACATCATAGTTCAATAAAAAGCAGGATTCTCCTGTGAAGTTTCCCCTTATTTTTGTGAGATGATTACTAAGTATAAAAAAAACAGGAGGCATTTCCAGCTTTAAATCTCAAAGCTCCAGAATGGAGCAGGTCAGGCAGGAGCCAGTAGATCAGAATGGATCAGGCAGCATCCACAGAAACTGCACGGCAGATTCTTGCAGAGACCAAAACCTGCAAAATACTCAGGCATCCTCCAAACAAAGGAGACCAACTGGTTCTTTAAGGGAAAGGCCCTTCCAGTTTGAACCATTTGCTGTTACTTGCTGGTGCTGGCATCTGGACAGAGTATCCCTCCCTCATACATTCCTTTCTCACTAGATATATAATTATTCCTTTACATGTTGTCATAGCTTTAAGCTCCTGACTCAGATTTCTTAAATACCATCTAAGACAACTGTGTATTCCCTTCTCAGAAATGAGGGTCAGGGATAGCCTGGAAGGAGACACAGTTGCTCTTCACTCTAACCTCTTTTTCCCCATGGCTTGCTGCTCTGTGCCCAAGCAGAGATTCTCTTCAAGAGGAGGTTTTCTAAAGATTTCTTATGATACACATTTCTGGTAATAAAAAGTTACATTTTTTGGACTTCAGTGGCACTTTGCATCTGTCCCACTATAGAGTTAGAGAGAGAGAGAGTCACTGTAGAGTCAGATGGTCACTTCCTTTGATCCAAAATGACACAGTTGGTCCCCAGCTGCATCAGTAAGAGTCACTTCATTCATGCCTGGTGCCACAACACTTCAGGCTTTGTGAGACTTGACAGCAAGCTGTTCCCAAGCCAAAACTTTTTACCTCGTCTCTGCCATTGCATAATCCAGGCTGAGGCGGGCAACCCCAATATAGTGATACATGATTAAAGTGGTTAGGAAGGAGCGTCCCGCATTCAGCTGTGCAAGCAGATGGTGCTGTGGTGGAAACGGCACTCTCAGCAAGAGATCTAATCAATAATCTATGTCTTGCGAACCAGCCATGCAGGGGTGCAACAGTATCCTCACATGCAGTCACAAGATCTGCATATCAGTAATAGACACGATGTTCATGTTGCTGTGTTGGCTGATACACACCTCTCTGCAATCATGGAAGGTGCAAGTTCTCTCAGTTTTTACTCGGACTGGGGAGACAGTTGATCTGGTGGTTCTTTGGAATTCCTGACAGAATAGGGGCAACGTCTTCTATGTGCCTTTTATTGCCTTTCCTTTTAACCATCAGAGAGCAAGGAAAAGAAAGTAGTTCAAAGAAATAGTAATTATACAAACATAGCCAGAACAAGAATTTTCTGACATACTTCAGTTATCCTGGGGAATTAAGCAAATTTAATTGCTGAACAACTTGATTACCAGTTTCAAATTGCTCCATCTTAGCGCCATTTTGTTTCCCTATATTCTGGCAGATATATTTGTATTTTGGGCTCAAGCTTGAACTGTAGAGTTTGAAATTGTGCACTTATGGCATGTCACAGACTCACAGAATGGTTGAGGTTGGAAGGAACCTCTGGAGGTCATCTGGTCCAGCCTCCCTGCTTAAGCAGGGCCACCCAGGGCCAGTTTCCCAGGACCATTTTCAGGCAGCTTCTGCATATCTCCAAGGATGGAGACTCCACAACCTCCCTGGGCAACCTGTGCCAGTGCTTGGTCACCCTCACAGGAAACAAGTGTTTCCTGAAGTTCAGAGGGAACCTCGTGTGTTTCAGTGTGTGCCCACTGCCTCCAGTCCTGTCACCAGGCACCACTGCAAAGAGCCTGGCCCTGTCCTCTTTGCACCCTCCCTTCAGGTATTTGTATACATTGATAAGATCCCCCTGAGCCTTCGCTTCCCCAGGCTTAGCAGCCTCAGCTCTCTCAGCCTGTCCTCACAGGAGAGATGCTCCAGTCCCTTCAGCAGCTTTGTGGCCCTTCACTGGACTCTCTCCAGTATGTACATGTGTCTCTTACGATGGGGAGCCCCAGAACCGGGCACAGCACTCCAGTTGTGGTCTCATCAGTGCTGAGCAGAGGGGAAGGCTCACATCCCTCAACCTGCTGGCAACGCTTCTCCTAACGCTGCCCAGGATACCATCGGCCACCTTTACTGCAAGGGCATGTTGCTGGCTCATGTCATCATATTCATTTAGAAACCTGTTGCTTTTTTCTCTAAGCTTGCTTCAGAGTAAAATAATCTGTCTTAAGGTGGTTTTTTTGACTATTGGAAGATAAGTTTTGCATGCTTTTCAAGATTATTAGCCTGTCTGTGTGGCACTGTTTCAAATTTCTTCGCAATTTATGTATGTGCAGTTCTTTTGATCACTAAAATGGCATGTGAAGTCCTTTTCAAGATCTGAAACTTAACATTGCATATCATTGCTTAAAAGCCAGGTAATAGCTGTTCCCTACGTAGAAAAAGGAACTATTTACTTCCCTCTTTCAAGTGATATTTTATATACCTACAGTCTGTTCCTGTACAGGAAAGATAAACTGGGCTTGCTGGGTTTTCTTACAAAGGTTTTCTTGATTTAGTGTATTTTAATTAAGAATTCATTAGAAATCTGTAAGAAGAGTTTTGATGATTTTGAAAGACCGTTTCTAGTTGTTCTGTGTTAATGCTAAGATTTTGAAAACGGACATCTGCTTCCTTATGGTTATTTTTTATTTTCATTGATGTATGCTTTTTTTTTAAAGCTAAGATTATGAGTGAGATGAAACAAATAGTATCTAAAGACATGAATTATGACAGAGTTGTTATGACATTAGAAATTTTAGGTTTATTTTGAAAGGCACAATCACAGGGAAAAGCACAGCAAGTGTAAAACTGCATTAGTTTTTTGAATTTATATTCTTTTCCCCTATCTTCTATAGGTCCTTCTTACTAAAAAATCAATGTGTGGGTCATCATGTCTGGGACATGTACATGGTAAAGGGGCTACAGTTGTGGCAAAAGACATTCTAGTTAAGTCTTCAAACAGGAATTGGGCAAGACTTGAGTTGGAGTCATGAGTACTAGGAGTGTGCAATCACCTCACTGTGTTGAGCAGAGGTTTTTGGTAGCATTTCTCATTAGGAGCCCTATGATCACTTGCTGGGGCCCACCTCATGGATATGGGTCTGATTCTGCTGCTTCCAGCTTCAAGAGTTCACCACTGGTATTTGTAGCATGAGGCAAACAGTGTCTCTGTATTCAACATTTGTCTGGAAGTTGGCTAGCCGGTTTTGTCATCTGTAACTTCAAAAGCACTACATTGTGCTTGGTTTGGGGAGGTTGCCTCATTGATTTTTCCTTCAAGTAAAGGTAGACTTCTTTAGAAATTGTTACAAATTAAGTTTCAAGAGTGTTACACAGTTTTTCATTTTGGTTTCCGTATGTCCTGAACATAACCTTTCTTCTTAGGCTTTGAAAATGATCAGCTGAGGATTTCAGTTGTTTGCATACACCTGAAATAGATGATTTCAGTTGATTTATGGTGCCAGATAAGTCTCCAACATTAATTTTGATTGTGGAAAAGTTTGCTTTGGTGGTTTGTGTGAGCACGATAGTATTTACTGATCATTTAATGCTCCAGCAACAATTTAAATCTTGCATTTTTTCCATTTTTTAAAATGCTGTTTCAATTTAATTAAGTAAAGGAAAACTTCGTCTTCTTTCTCATTAAAATGGAAAGTCTTTTCATTCTCTTTGCTTTCATTCTATTTGTTGCAACATTAGTGGCAGATCCTAAGCACAGATATGGTGTAATCAACTATGAAACTATTTCAGAACCTAAGCCTCAGGAGAATTATGCCATGACAGTTGCAAAAGAAAAGATTAAGATTTGAGCATAAATTTTTGCAAGTTTAACTTCCCTGGGATGTAGAAAACTTAAGAAAATTATGTGGCTTGTTTAGAATATCCCTTCTCCCCAGAAATCCATGCTGTACTGTGGCTGAATTGTTCTGTATGATTATTTGAAAATCAGGTGATGTATTCATGTTGATCAAGGAATCTGTGTTAGGAATCTAAAGAAAACATTGTCGTATTAGCAATTACAATAATTACTGTCTGCAGTCTGTTGACTGCAGTTAGATCAGTGAAAGCAATACCATACATGTACTTGTTTTTCTCCTACATGTATCAGACCAGATGAGGAAGTGGATGGGAAGCAGTTTTTGGAAATACTGTTGAGTCTTTCTGACCAAAATAAAGTCCTTTATCTGTGTGTGTGTGTGTGTGTGTACGTGAAAAACTACTGGACTTTCCAAGGGGGGTGGGTGTGTGGGTGTGAAACTACTGGACTTTTCCATGGTACTTCTCTCAATGATATTTCATTGTTTTCTTAATAGAACATGTAAGCTGGTATTACTTCTGTGTGGGTACTGAGCATTTCTTTTAGGCTTAGATGTCACTTAGATTTAGGTATCACACGTTGCTTTGCAGACAGTGCATGCTCCAAGAATACTTCATAAAAAGCAGTATGTACCACTGCAGTTGAAGAAGGACATTGAAACCTGAACATGATTTTACTGCAGTGCGCAATTTTATGGTAAGGAAATCTTTGTAAGAAAATGTGTCTCTGTGTACGTACATTTGCTTCAAAAATTGAACCGTTGAAGCAACATTGTGCTGTCTTGAGAGAGCAGTCATATGGGAAAGTGCCAGGCAATGTTTTCCATGTGCCACAATATAGTATTAGAATTTTTTCTTTTCTATTAACTGAACCATGATAAGAAATACTGGTATTTATAGGGTTTTTTTCATAGGAGTGTGGTGAGCAGATTTTATTTTTGTAATAGTGTATTTGATGTTTCTGAATGGTCTTGATTTTATATATAATGTAATAACAAATATTTTGGAGATACAAGCTACACTTAACTTAGCTACTATAATGTGATTCACTAAGGGTTACTGCTGCTGAAGGAATTTGTTTCCTATGGTAACATCAGTATGCACGTATAATATTCAATTACGAGTTACCAGGGATTGTGCTTATCCATGCCGATCTTAGCAGTAGCATACTAATAAAGTAATACAGTAGTGACTTACTGTGTTGTTCACTTAAAGCACCAACCAAGTTTCAGGTGATTACTATGTATTCAGTGTAGATGGGACTGTAGTGTAAAGTTTTATCTGTATGCCAGCCATCACTAATTTTGAAGTGGTGTTTTAAAATCACCAAATTTTATTTCTGCTTGAATTAGTTCTGGCATAAGTGGTAGCTTTCATGAATTATGAGTGTAGAGAGGTGGGGGTTTTTTTCATGGTTGGAGGTGTCCATCCCAGCCTGCCAGCTACAGTGGCAGTGCGTTGCTCCTCTTGCCTAGGCAAATGGGAGCTTTTGCCTGCAACTTCAAAGCAGCAGAAGGCAGAGACTGCCTTAATACGGTCTCAGGGGATCTTCTGCCGGGTTATGAATGGCATTCCAAAGTCCACAAAAATTTACATTCAGGTTTTAATCTCAAATATTTACACAGACCTTTGAGAATGATGAGAAAATACTGCAGACCATATCCAGAATAAACATTTTGTACTGTAAAGTGAGAAGACTCTTAAGTGGTTCTTTTGTGGATCTTCTTTTACAACAAGTATGTATCTTTTTAATGAAGCATTCTAATAATTTAAGTGCCTTACAGTTTATCCTTATTAAATGTTACAGCATGAAAGAGAACAGCTTGGTCATTCTAAATACACCTTAATGGTTTACTGCACTGGGGTATCTTCTTCTGTGAGGTTGTATTTCACAGTCATTTTCATAAGAGGAAATTACTGATGTCTTATTTAAGTTGTAATACTCCCCATTTCTGTAATGGCACAAACACATCAACATCATAAGAATACGCAGTTGAAATGACAGTTATTTGAATCAATAAAATTTTAAAGTTCTTAATAACTTACTGGTTGAAATCCTAAATGGATTTGGAGGGGAGGAGGGCATGTTCTGGCAGTCGAGAAATACACAGCTAACTGTTCAGTCAGAAGTACAGAATTGATACATATAATCACAGTGGTTATTACAAATATAGCTGCTCATCAATTTTTCAGTGCAGCAACCTTTCATCTGGAAATGCTGACTCATTGAAACCAGAAGTTTTTAAGAATCCAGGGAAACCTGGAAGAGTGTTTCCTAACAAAACTGGCTAAATGCGCAGCCAGGGAGAGCTTCCAAGGCAGACAGTCAGAGCACTCATCTGGGAAATTCAGGTTTGTACTCTGCCTGGTTCGCAGTCAGGGGGCGAAGCGAGATCTCTCTTTTCGCAGAGGACCAGCAGGACCCCCAACTCACTGGATTTGCAGGAATTCTCTTTCTGTTTTGGGTACTAAGTGTAGGCTTAACTCTGATACATGTTGAGATAAAACACGCATACTGTTTTTTAAGCACATGTATCTTAAAAAAACTTCCCTGCTGGAAAAGTGAACAAACACAGCAGGAGGTTATGGTCTTGTGTCATTTTACTGTCCAAAAAGAAAATGAAGGTCACTCTATAAGGAAAAATCATCTAAATCCATTAAAAACAGACAGTCTCAGCCCACTTGAGCTGATGTTGCTAAAATGCCTATCCCCTCAGCACAAAAAGCAATAACCAGGAAATAACAAGGTCAGATACTATGCTCTTCATCCCTTTCACTTGCTAGAAAACACTTTCACCCTCAGCTAGTTTCCTTCCATAATCACAGCCAGGACCTTCGGTTTGGAAAGGGTGGGGTCTTGGCTGCCGTGCTGCATGGCTGCATGTTGATGTGCTGTGCTGATTTGTAATCATTTACGTACTGCATACTTCCATACGCGATTCCATAGGCACAAGTACTATGTATTAAGTATCATAACAACTTGTAAAGGGCAGAGAGAAAAAATGCTGTTCTGGACTTGGTTCTTACAAGAGGAGTTGGAGAATTAAAATAGCAAAAGAACATCTATACAGTGATGTTAGAATAATTATGGTACATTTTTCAGGATGACGGTATGAGTGTCGTATCTAGGATATGCTGAGAGGATAATAGGAAAAAACGTAAAAGCATTCCTGTTTCTGAATCTTGAGAAAAACATAGCCCTAAGTAAAACTACCACATAAATAAGGTCTCAAGTAACTCTTGTATGAGAAATTGAGTAAAAATAAAGATGTTATGTTCCATATAAAGAATAGTTTCAAAATTCCTTGACCGTAGAAAATATTAATTCTTATAAACGGAATATCTCCTAGGAATTTTGTTGAAATAAATAGATTCCTAAAATGGGGATTCATGTCTTTATTTGACATTTGTCCCAACTCCTCATCAATCCTTTTGGGCAAAGCCAGAATCAAGTTATAAAAATCAACCTTCCCTCTGCAGTTTAATCATTTGCAAATTATCATTCTTAGTGATAGTGTTCATAATAATCTACTTGTGTAAGCATGTGTACGTTCCACTGAATGCATTTTTCCAGTGATGTGTGTGTTTCATTTAGGATGATTAGGAATTGCAGAAATAAGTCCTGGGTTGAGTATTCTGTGAAAGTTTTACAAAATGTTTGGCTTGTCTTTGTGCAAGCATATATATAGAAATCAAGATACTGCTTACATTCTTCTCATGTAGTACTGTGGCTAAATTGAGAAAAATGTGGGGTTTAGCTGCAGCTGAATTTTGCTTTGTTTTGTACTAAATAGAGCTAACTTTTGAAGTGGCAGGTCAAAGGGGGAAAAATAATTTGATGGCAAATAATTACAGAATTTTTTTAATTCGTATTTTAAACATGAAATGAAGTTTGGCAGTAGGAACAAAACGTAATAGATATGTTTTGGCTTTTAGCATTAGTAACACAGACTATTGTGTAAAGTCATTCTTTGTTATTTCTAGTGTTACAAAATCGAAGATCATTTTTTAATTTCACTGATGATGATACAAATTGGAAAGTGAATAAGACTATTCCAGAACCAGTGAAGGAAACCTTCAGGTGACTCTCACAAAAAGTTACATATTGCTTATCAGCTAGGGGTTTTTTTCTTTTGCAATGCATTCTTATCTTCCCTTATTTTTGAAGACATACAGCATGCATTGGTTAAGAAGAGAAATGTTAACCTTCAGCTGAAAAACCACCTGAATCCTGATAATAGCTGTTCAAGTGTATTGCTAGACTTCAATAAGCAATCTCTGCAACAGGTTGTCAATAGATTTTGATTAGTTTTCTTGCTCTATTGATGAATTGGAAATGAGGAAAGAAGGATTACCCTAAACAGATACAGTGAAATTGGAAATTACAGTAGGGAGTGTCTGTTTAGGCAAAGCCTAAGCATACCTTAAAGTCCAATCAATTAAATGGAGATACATTATAATATGTGAGCTAAGATAAAGCGTACTCTAGAAACCCATAGTATAGGGAGAGCAGAACACTGCAGGTACCAAATGTTTGGGTTTGTTGGGTTTTTTTCGCAGAGAGCACTGATAAGAGTCATAGGCAGAAATGCATGTAGACCTTTCAGGTGCTCGCAACTAGAGTGCTTTCATTAACAGCATTTTTTTTCTGCCCCTTGTCAATAGAGGAATGATGGAGGTGGGTAATTCTTGTGCTAGATGTCTTGAGATCCAACACCCTTTTTCATGTTATCAGCCATGCTAATTCCAAAGGACCAATGGCACCTATGAACTCTTTTCCCTTAGTTACTGTGAGGGTGATGCTTAGGATGGATGCTGAGGCTGGTTCACAGAGCAAAGATTCAGTTTCATGGTGAATGTTGGAAATCATGGAATGCCCAATTTTTATCATATTATTCTCTCTACTTTAGCTATTGTAGATTTGCTCCTTATCAGCAAGAAAACAGAGTTGTGACATGCTGTACAGGGTTAATTGGATGTTCATAAAATTGCAAAGGAATAGGAAAACATGTTTTCAGTGATTGCATTCACTCTAGCATATTCTGAGAAGTTTTCACTTGTCTTTTACTGTTCTTATGTTTTCTCCTTGACACCTTGCATTGTTAAAATCTGAAGATAAACTATTGTAACCAAACCTGTACATTTGTTCCCCCGCCATTTAAATGCATAATCAGAATATGTTCCTTAAATTATTTATTCTTTATCACTTTGTGAAACGTACGTCAAAATGCATTTCCTTGGGCTTTGATATTGGGCTCTCATTGTCTTACAGCCATTTCAACCTATTTATAAGCTTGGTTTTATACCAGGTTTTGTTAGTTGATTATTTGTCACAGTGCTATTTAAACTATCTGCTACAGATTTTTAGTGAGTTGTACACACTGATATGGCTTAAGTGAAACACTTTCCACATTAAAGCTCTACATTGATTGAGAGGTCTTTAGGATTTCAGAAATTGAATGAAGAAAGATTTTTGAATATCAGAAAAAAATACTTAAAAATCACTCTTTTATATATTTTATGTAATACTTTGTTGCAAAATACCGCGGAAGTCACAAAACAGCATCAGGCAGGGCATTTTTATAATTGCTAGCGGGTCAGCTGTGATGGTTGTAAATTCTTATCAAGTGAAAAAATTAGTTATTAAAGCTGACCTTTTTTCCTTCAAGTTTCAGAAGTTCCTCTTAAGAATGCTTAATTTCCTGTTAGGAATATTGCCCCTCCCCCCCCTTCAGATTATTTGGAATGCTTTATTTCTCTCCAAACTCCCTCTCCCTGCTCCCTCTCCTCCTAGCTGTATAGTGGAAAAGATAACCAGGGTGGTTTTTTTTAAAAAAAAAAAAAAAGTCTCCACTATTCCTCATGTTAAAGAAAGCTGCTTTTTAACAGTGCATCAAGTAAAATCAGGTTGAAAACTATGTCTTGCTTGAGAGCTAACATGTTAAGGAGTTCCCCACCTGAGAAGAGCTCTAGTGATTTTCTACAGCTTGACTGGAAGGTCAGGGTCTTTTGCTCAGGAATATGCCTACACCTGCACCTGGAATCCTCACTGTCACTGTGTATTGCAGCCTTCCCCTGCAGAGCTGCAGGACTCCTTACCCTGAACTGTGGCACTGTGGCAGAGCCCACCTGGTTCTCCACACGCTGTGGTAGCACCATTGATCAGTCCGTTATGGGTTTCCTTGTGCTGTCTGCGTGGAGAGCGCATTGGTCAGCTTCTCGTGTCTCCCTGGTCCATCTCCCTTTGGGCATCAGAGGGATTGTATCAGCATCCCTAGTCCTGAGATGAGCCTGTGGAGCTATAGCAGTTAACACTAGGTAATAGTATGAACCTACTTGATAGCTGGTACAACAGCTCTGTTAAATAACTACTCATAGGCTAGATCTCATCCATATCATAGGAGCTTTACCAATATGAGAGAAATGAAATTTTCTGGAGATTGAAGTACGCCACTGATTTAAAACTTGACTGCTGCTTAGTTGTGGAACCTAAACCTAAACGCATTCCTGAGGAGTGTTTCAAAAATTTCTCCTTCTCTAAAGATGGGGGAATGTTGCGTCTGATACAAATTGGAGTACAGTCATGTTCTCCAGGCAGTTTCTCAGAGAGGGCGCATATGTAGATCTAAGAAGATTTTTCCCCAAAACCTGTACTATAGTTTAAAAAAAAAAAAAAGAAAGTAAAACAAACCTGGACAAAAACAGTCATTGTAGTGAGCATGTTCCCATCCCAGGTTCTTCTCTCTTCTGGAGGATTTCCTGAGCCAAAGTCAGATGCTTGTAAGGTTCTTGCTGCTCCTTCAGCTCTTCTTGTTGGTGGCTTCTCCTCCAGAAAGAAAGGAATCTTGCCCCTACAGTGCCTGCCTTATTTGCTGTTTCTTTTTTCTCTTTGTCACACATGCTACACTTTTCATCAAGTAGGCAGCAAGAAGCTTCTCTTTACAGCTTCCAAGCCTTTTGTCAGGCAGAATCCCCAGTTAAGCAATCTCCCACTCCCTGGGATGTTTCAGTCAGAAAAACTGATCTGTCCTTGGCAATAGCTATTTATTTTTGTCCTAGTACTCCACAGTCAAAGTGTTATGACTCTCTTCGTTAGCCTGTTGCCCATAGTTTCAGTGGTTCTGGGAATCTGGCTGAAATATATAAAGTTTAATATCAAAAATATTTCATAAGCAGAACTTGTTTTTCCAAACAATCTCCAAAACCCATTATTGCTACATTTGAAACTTGCTTAGGTAGTTTGTTAGGGTTATTGCATGGAAATTTGCAAGCAAACTTACATGCACAATGTGTTTTAGATTTTTTTCATAATTTATATGGTTATAATTGCTTTTTAGATTTTTATGTTAGTCATCTTGGGATAAATTCAAATGTTGAGGGCTATTAATCCAGTTTAATGAAGTAACTGGTTCGGTGATATTCTAAGGATGTTTTTAGTATTTTTTATTTAGAATTAATGTCTTATTTCTTTTGACCTCTCAAATATGTTACTAATTGTTCTGTGCCTTGACATATATGTCTGTCTTCCAAATACCATTGTATCTGCTTGGGGATCCTCTCGTACTCATTTGGAGACTGTGTAGCTGTGATGGGACACCATGTCAGTGTGAAAGTCTCTCCCTATTGAAAAGGCAAAGCTTTTGTGTTTTGGTTGGTTGGGTTTGGAAGGGTTTTTGTATTGGTTGTGGTTTGTTGGCTTTAGAAACATACACATTTTGAAAGCAGGTTCAGGGGCTAGTTTTTCAGTGACAAGGGATGTGGCAGAAATATTCTCAATTCATATTTGTACTGTTCTTGAGTTGCAAAAAATAACATAAAATCCAGCAGTATACTTAACCTACTCATGTTGAATACGCTAACAGGGACTCGTATAGTTTCTGTCCAAAGAGTTACCAAGTTATTAGTCCGAATCACCTCCATGAACAGGCATTTCCAGTAGTGTACTGTACTTCTAGCAACATAATTTGCTTATTACAGTCTGTTATTTGTGTTAAATACTGAAATAGATGTGGTGTTACAGAAAACATTTTCAAAAAAAAATCCTAACAATGGTATGGCAAATTCATAGACCGCATCATCAAAACTGTTCAGTAAATGAAAAAGTAAGGTGGGGCACTGGAACTGATTGCCCTGATAGAATATTTAATAGTTTTCAGCTGATAAAACAGTTAATAAAATGGATAGCAATACACTAGTTTTCCCTCTTGTTATCATTTCTGGGGTGATACAGTTAACACTAAAACTGCTTATTTTTTAGAATAATTTATAAACAGAAGCCTCAAAGACACAGCAAATAAAACTCTTGAAAAAAGGTCAAAAACACACTATATCTCTTTCAGCAAAGAGTTAAGTTATATGCTGGCAAAGACGCATTGGGACTCAGTTATATGCTTGCCCTAGCTCTCTGAGTGATTTAAGCAAGATATATAATCCCAGATAAATTTAACCATCCGAAAAGTCATTGTAATGATTTAGGATACAGCTGTGACATGCTTCTGAAGTACTTTGTGACCTGTGCCTGAGAGTCATTTTGGAAGTGCACGCAAGTTTTTCTTGCTGTTTATAGTTAGCAAAAGCTATGGAAAACAGTTGTTTTCCATGGAATATCTGTGTAGAACTTAACTGCTTAAATAACTTACTGAAAATAGATTAATTTTTTCTTCATCCTAAGAAGTCCAAGTTGTTTTGTAAAGCCAAAGAGAATGGGATCAGTTGTCACATTATTTAGTGCTGTATTTGATTTGTCTTTGTTAAAGGTTTCGACTCTAAATCAAGTAAAACGTAGCCTGTTCATATGCATCAAGTTATGTTTTCCTTAGGCACAGTCGGTGTCCAGACTGGGTCTGGACACCGCATCCCTGTGGTATCCCCATCTCTCTCCTACTTCTCGCGCTGGCCCCAGCTGGGCTCCCACCCCAAGACTGAGGCAGGTGGCGAGGGTGTCTGTGCAGATCGCTGCCTCTCCCGGGACAGTGGCCCTTGGAAAGGTGGGGTGAGGATTTTCAGGGACCTGCTGCATGTGGGCACTCACCCCATGCGGTGGGCGTGTGTCTCCGGGGAAATTTCGCCAGGAGTAGCCTCTCTGTCATCCTCTGGCTTGGGCATCCCGATGGTTTGGCATGACAGCATGGGAGCCCCGGGTTAGACAGCAGGTGCCTGGTTTGTTTTACAAGCCATTAGGGAAAAGTCAGGGCATCCACAAATAAAGTGGGAATTTTGCTTCTAAGACTTTTAAGATGTTAGTGTGGACACTAAGTACTCTGGCTGTGGAAGGGCAGATTGGATGTTGATGTGCAAATAAGTGTGTTAATCATACGTGTGCTAATTTTAAAAATATGTTTTATTTCTGTCAGATTTTTATTAAGGTCTGATAAGTAGCAAAATAAAGACAAAGGAAACATTTTCAGGTTTTACTTAATGTTTTATCAAAAGGACTCGAAGATGGATGTGAATACTTTTTATGTTTTATGACATGTAATCTAATGATACAGTCATACAGCAGCTGTTTTCTTTGAGGTGTGTTAGATAATCTGTAGATTTTCTAACTTAGTTCATTGTAATTTTGTCTTTCAGTTTGCTAAGAATATTATGAGCAGGTACCGTTGCTAAACAAGAATAAAGTGTGATATAGCAGTAAATTACATTTGGGAGTTGCTAATGTGGCTATAAATCTGCAAAAAGAAAATTTCCAAGGCAGTGGTTTGACCCTGCATTTTAGAATGTACCGGATTTATACTGCACTACAGAAGAGTAAATTTATATATACAGAAGGGTGTTTTAATTGTACTTAAAGTTGCCACTGGAATTTCTTGATTTAAATTAGTGATCAAGTACCTAAAGTTCAGTAACATTTGAAAATTGATAACTGTGGATTATGTCTGCAAAGAGATATATTTTGAGGACTAAAATTTAACAAAGACCAATTATTTTTATATATGCCTGTACAAAACCAGTATATAAATATAAAATAGAAATTGCAAGATGTCGTACTGATGAGGGAGCTTGACAGATGTCACCATTTCACCGAAAAGTTTAATAACCATTTTATTCTAGTCACAGGGAGCATAATTATGAAATTGTGATACCAGTGGAATTGTATCTCTTAAGTTAAATTCATATACACTTGCCAGTGTATCTGTGTTGATGGATAAAAGTAGCATAGCTATGTATTCTGACCAAAGTAGTTTTTCCACTATCATAATCACGGTTTCTTTTTGAATGATGCATTTAAGCTCTCAGAAACTCAGTCCTATCAAATATTTGCATTCACGCTAAGTTTTTGCTCATACACTGCTGCTGTTTCACAGGTATGAATTTCTCACACACCAATCAGGTGTAATTATTCTAGCCAGACTTCGTGATACACAATTCCTCTCTGCCTCCAAGAAAAAAAAAAAAACAACAAACCAACAGTTTACAGCTTTGCTGTAAAAATTCTTGGGTTTTTTAATACATTAAAAACTCTATTCTTGTGGCAGTTACCTAACGAAGTTGTCTATTTTATTTCAAAGATTGCATTTATTTACTGATATTCCATCATACCTTTGCAGTCCTTTTTCTCCATAAAAAGGATGAAATTTTTCTGTTGCAATTCTGTTGCTTACGGTCTTTTTAGGAACTTAATTCAATTTTCCTTTTGGAAATGTTCGGTTCATACAGCTTACCTGAAGCCAGCTGATAGGAGCCACTTAGTATTTTTGATGAACAGTTAAGTTCATTTAAGTCAGTTCAGTTAGCCATCTAATCTTTAGTATCTATTTTAGAAAGAGCCTTTATAATTTATATAATTGAAACGTGGCAAATACAAAATACATAGCCAGGCTGCCTGTTGCTTTACCAAAGAACACTTCATGTCTCTTGTATCCTGCTAGCCAGTTTACTCCAGCAGAAGCAGATATGTTTATCTTGTCATTTGCTTCTAAAGGGAAAACGGCTTTTTAGTATTCTCTTGATAATAACGTATCTTTTAGTTTACCAGCTCGTACCATTAGAAGTATATCTAGTAATGAACCAGAGAGTAATTGTGCATTAAGGGACTGTCAGTGTTGACTTGTCATTTACAAGTGTATGATAAACAGATGTGATCATAGATCAGTTGTTGATAATAGACAACTATGTGCTATTTTAAGTTTTCCTTGCACACCTACATTTTATCTTTATGTGTGCTGGATTCTGTAGATCAGCTGGGGCAGTACAATTGCTCTCTTGTTTCTACTAGAAATGTAGAAACAAGGGTTTGATAGATGTCCACAGCAGTCACCATCAACAGAAGTTTAAGACTGCTGTTGCACTAAAAAGCTGTTTTAAGGAGCAAGAGTATTTTCGCTAAGTTTTTAATAATTGTTCAGAGGAGACCAACAGTCGGCCAACGTGCTCACCAAGAGCAAATGATGGTGCTTGGCCAGTGCCTGTTTCAAGATGTTGGTTTGTATTAGCCTTGACACAGCACTAGCATTTAGGCTCCAGCCTATCCTGGAACTAAGTCAGTGCTTGAAAAGCCTTGCCTCATCTGCGATGTCTGGAGTTGCTGATGGCTATTGGAGCCTTGCATAAGACTTAGAGATTATGTATGTAAGTAATAAAAGCATCAGAAGGTTCAAATTAACATTAGGGTCCCATTGCACCAGGTGCCTGAGGGTGCAAAAGCAAAATGTCCTCTAATTTTGCTGAAATTTGCTGCAGGTCTACAGCCTGTGTGTGCTCGGTGCAGAGCCTTTTTGTGTGGGAAGCCGTCTATTGCTGAAGGACACAGCTAAATACTACGTCTGCCTGGGTAAACATTAAGAAACTGGAAATGGTATAAACACAGTACACTGGAGATCCAATTAATTAAAATACTTGTTTATTCTCTATCAGATTTCAAGACGGTTTCTAAAAAGTCAATAAATGTGTTAGAGAATTATATTTTTATAATGATTTCTGAGCAGGAAAAATCATAGTTTGTATAGGGGATGTGGATGTCCTTTAGTTTTGAATAGAAAAGTCACAAAACTACATTATGTGGATCATTATTCTCATGTGAAGATCACTCTGCTCTTTATCCACATTTTATTATAGTTTCTTGTAAAGAAACCTGTGTGAAAAATTAGCACTCTAACAAAAGGATAGTAGGCAAAAGGCTTTATTATTTAGTTCCCATTTTAAGTGCAGCGTAAATACAGTTTCAAAGTGTGATCCTGTAGAAAGCAAATCCTGAAAGCAAAGTTTTCAAGTGCATTTCCTCATCTTACTGTCCACTCACGTGGAGTGAGCGGCTGCATGGTGCTTAGTTTGCCAGCTGGGGTTAAACCACGACACTTCGAAACTGAGTATGTCACGAGGTTATCTGTATAAATAGCTTAAAATTGTATATCAAATGTTTAATTACATTATATTGCATTAAAAATAGAACTTGAGCTTTAAAGGGTAGATAAGAAAGCCACAACTTGAAAACAGAAAGAACTTTATATGAGGAAAACATTTATGCTTAACGAAATGTGTCATACACCCAGTGTGACAAATGGAAGAACTGGTTGGAGTCTCAAGTTCTCCAAATCAATACCATTTTTATCTTCCCTGGAAATCAAACAGCTTTTCCTTTTTACACTTAAAAATTTGTTTGCTTTAAATGTAGATATTCTCCAGATATATTGAACTATTTCACAGTGTTAAGGTTTGAACTTGCTACAACTGATAACAATTTCACTTCTGGTGGTTAGATACATTTTCTGGTTTAGCTGCAGGAAAAGTGATGGAAATAATGAAGGCGGCTCTTTCCCTCGCTAGTGAAATGCATTTCAACTTGGAAAAAAACCTATGGATCGATAAACAATGGATCAGTGGGCATGTAGAGAGGAAGTTTGGGGTGTATTTGTTTGTTAAATTAAAACTACTGGTGATTTTGCTACCTTTGGTTTTCAGACGTTTGTGGTTGCTTAAAGGCTATACTCCACCATGCTCATAGGATCCTTCAAGGAGATATTTAGAGTCGGGAATAGCCTGTATGTATCCGTAGCCCAGCCGTATCTTCTCTTTCAGTCATTCACAGGAAGCAAGAGATCTGGAAAAAACTGTGGAGTGGAGTTTCCCTAGAAATTTAGAGTGATTGCTGCTGGAAGAAGTTATTTCTCTGTTTCATTTTAGAGTCAGTTGGTTGGGTTTTGTCACAGAAGGCAACAAAAGTCTTCAAGTTGTCTTCTCGTTGTTTCAAGGCCTTTCTCACAATTTGCACCCGTCTGGCTGAGGTTTTCTCACTGAACTAAATTAGTTCACGTTTTTCTTCTGCCAGCTGTAATGTCCAGTAGCTCATTTCTGTTCATGTGCAACTAGCCGTCTTGTGTGGAGGTTGCCGATGGCCCTGTGGTGGCTCTGACAGGCTCTATGGCACGAGTAGTGTCTGAAAGAAGCTGGGAGAGAAGGTGCAGGGAGGCTCCTTGGGGGCTTCCCTGGTGGTCTTGCCTCAGTTGCCACAGGGTAGGGGATGCCCAATATCAGTGATGTCAAACTCACTAGTCCTGTGTTTTACCTCAGTAGGCAATACTTCAGCTGGTAGCAGTTTTATGTTAATTAATCCAAAGAAATTTATTTCCTACCATTTCTGAGATGAGCATGGATCATTTCCTTCTGTTTAAGGAGCTCTGGCAATATTTGCCTTTTAAACTGAGGGAATTACCTGGTTTTATTATTTCACTCAATTCAATTATTTTATCTCATGTCCCTGCTTCAACATCATGTATTGAGGTTCATTAACAGTTCTTTGGCAGTCACAAGACACCAATCATCTGTTTACAATATTGATCAGCAGCTTTCATGTCAGATTACATTTGAAGTGAGAAATAATCCTGCAGCGAATAGTAAATAAAAGACTGGGAAGAAGCTAGCTCAGGCTATGTAAAGTAGTTTTTTTTCAGGTGCTCTGGAAGCATCTGCATCCCAATAAGCTGGACGGACCCCTTAACAACTTCCAGCTCTGAAATTCCAACAGAATTTCCCGTCCACAAATTGTTCATTGTCTCTGGTCACCTATATTCATAAAGATAGAGATTTCTATTCCTACAAATACAGATTTCTGTTGACTTCTAGGCAGTTTCTGAGTTGCAAGAATATTTATGGGATAATAAAAAATACCAGAGTTCTGATGCCTCAGCAATTCCATTTGTTACTCTATATACATTCTTTTTATATTATATATAATAGGATGTTATTATCTTAGTTTTTGCAAATGACGTACTTTGCAGAATGGAAATTAAGAACTAAACACTAGGAATTAAAATCTTACTTTTTTGAAGTCACTAGCTAAATTTCTTCTGAGTTAGTCTCAAAAGATTGATTTCTGGGGCATCAGCACCAGCTTCATGGGGGCTAGCACTAGGAGAATATGTAAAATGTGGCCAAGATTTACTTAAGAATCTGTGTTACTTTTCAGAGCTTTATTAAGACGCCTTAGTCTTACTTAATAATAAGATACAGTAGCTCTGTATCTATAAAAGTTATGAGCACATGCCTTCAAACAAATGGGGTTCCTTTAAGGTAGATTACTGACAGATAGTCAAAATTACTAGTTCATGCAGTTTTATCCACAGTCTTTTCCCAGAATAGCTCTTAAAGGTAACAGTCATCAGATAGAGAAGACAAAAACTTTATCCTTTGGAATCCTTATTCATATACTTATATTTACATTTGTGGTTGTTAATTTCCAAAAATTTGTTTGCTAAAACTCAACTTAGTTTAGTCACAAAGGTATAATAAAGATTTGTATTTCCTTTTCCTACTATTACAAATATTTCAGAATTAATAAGTTACTGTGTTGAAGCTAGTTCAGGTTTTGCACATGGATGAGGACAGGAAAAAAGTGTCAAAGAAGAGAGATAAAACTGAAGAATTTAGATAAAACTTGCGCAGAGGAGTAGGAGGCTAAATAGATCTGGCAGCAGCAGGCTGACTTTTCCATTACTTTCCAATTTAATTATGAGAGTTGCTTAAGTTGTGGATGCTGCCTGTTAGTCACATGATGTTGCCTGCATTTATTTCCGAATCAAATCTATAAAAGGAAATGAGAGTTCTCTGTCCTTGCAAACCGCTTGTCTGGTAGGAAATCACTTACGAATAATAAAGTGCATACCAGAGCATGAAATAGTTCCTTGATGTATGACCTTCAAAATTGGTTTAAGGAAAACAGTTGAAGCTGTGAGTAGTAGAAACTTTTCGTACTGGAAGAATTACAAGCTGCAGGCTGGTGTTCTTTCAGCTCTTTGAATGGTTGTCTTCGCTATGAAACTGTATTTACAGAGCGGCAAGGGTTCCCTATGGGCAGGGGCAGGAGAGCTGCCGGGGGACGGCGGAGAGCTGCAGCCCTCAGCTCTGTACTCCACCGGTCTGACTTTGCTGGGGGTATCCCCACCGTCTGAGTAATGAAAACTGAGGCAGACTTGTAAGAAGGGCTGCGAGCACCGCGGGAGTAACTTGCATAGGGGGTCAAGTTCTCATCATCAGAAGGTGACAAAGTGCACATTTAGCTCTATATCTTCAAAGCAGCGGGTAAGAATTAACTACATGATTTTCGGTACTCAGTGAAATAATAATCCACCAGCGGGTCTCAGGTTTTTTTACTGATTTGTGCCAAAGTGCATTGTGGCATGGAAAAGATGACTGCCTTACAGCTAATAAAAAATGTGACACGATACAGTACTACTCAAGATTTAAAATGGTAGGGGATTCAGATCCAACTCTGCCATGTTACAGCATGTAAGTTTTTATTGTTGGCTTGTGTTTTGGAAAAAAAAAAAAAATAAAAAAAAAATTGGTAATTTTCCCTGCTGTGAAATGCCTGAAGTTTACCAACTCATAATATAGGTCCTATAGCAGTACTTCTCACTCCCATAACAGTCCCTTCATCAGGGATTGCAGTGTGGTTTGAACATACTCACTAACTGGACGTTATATTGATTTATAAGAAAATGAAGTATGATGTTCATTGCAGTTTGTTACACAGAGTCCCGGGAGTTAAATGGTTGCAGAACCGGAAGCAGTGACGAAACTGCTGTGGGTTGATTTGCCATCCTCTACTCTGAATGGACTCCACTCTGCCTAGTCTTGCCTAATTAGATGAAGATTCAAATTTTGACGTACAGAATCTGTACACTTTTGCAGTGCCATTATGGCTTTTAATAAACAAACAAAACAGCAAGCAAACATCTCCCAGTACAGGTGACACTTGAATTATGTGTTTTTCAGTATTTTTTCTAGTTTGAAAGCTCAATGCTCTACAAAGACAACACTAATCAGCATCTTGATCACAGGGATAGGACACCTGCTACCAAATTTGATAAAGCTGTGACATATTTCTGATTCTTCTATTTGGTCAGTACCATGAAGTTTTGTATGTTGTTCAGCACTTTCGGATTTATCTCATGCTTTGTTATCATCTGAGGTCCACAAAAAATTCTCCTTGAGAGAATTATAACAATACTTACCTTTTTCTTTTCACAAGTGCTGCAGAAATGCAAAGGGCAGCAATGTTGCAGGGTTGTGTAGCACACCTCTAATAGCTTTCACAAATAAGAGAAGTTTGGTGGTTTTTTTGAATGAAAAGCTTTATGTGCGTTCAGGGAGAGGTCCTGACATAGACAAAACCAAAATACCTTCAAGGGAAAGATCACGCGTGAGCTTTGCATCCTCAGCACAACACATTTTTTAGGCTTTTTGCTTAAGTTATTTCTCCTGCTTTCTTTAGTAGAGGGCTAGATGGCCCCCTCAAAATAGCAGGTAGGCAGCAGTGTTCAGAGATTTGTGATGGCAGACCAAAAGTTGAAATACGCAGTTAAAATGGGCATTAGAAGATTGAATCAGAGGTTTTTGTTTTAAGTATAATAAAAGCTTCATTGCCTAGCTTGGGGGGGGGGGGGGGGGGGCCA
>JAVJGI010000040.1:61030170-61078160 GCA_035590275.1 Ibycter americanus
GGGGGGGAAGCCACTATTTAATAAGTAGTGAAGAAAAAACATGGAACTGCTGTTTGACTTACAATGCATTTTTATCTTCAAAGCTTACCTTATCCGCAGTGCTGGCCCCAAAATATTGTGAGAGCACAAGATGATGTTGGTTTTGGTTTTGGTTTGGTTTGGTTTTTTTCTGGTATGATCTAAAGAACTTTCAGACCTTTTTTTTAGTGTTTGACACATAGGAGTTTGAAAAATGTATTAATATATTTCTCAGGCTTTGTAGGTGAGTTCTGTGGTCTACAAAAGTGAACTTGTTGATTTCTATAATGTAAGATGGCAGATGGAACATGTTTCTAGCAGGCAGAAATAGAACTGCTAAGGCAATCAGGCTGATACCTTAACTGTACACACTTCTTGGAAATGCAGTGTAGAGTAAGAGCTTAAAAGTCAAGTCACAAAAATAGTTCAAGAAAGGGACGTGGAATGTACTGTGCAGGTTGCACTTCTGGTTTTTGAACACTGTCAACGAGCTCCACAATTCATATGTTTTGTCTAGATGTGGTGGCAGGTGGTAGCTATGTAAGAATGGTGATTTTATACTTTTATAAATGCTGTTTGTTTCCCCAACTTCTTTCCTTACAGTTCCAAGTTGGATAAGATTCTCCTAGGAGTTAACAAACTAATTTTGTTTTCTTGGCAAATAAGATGCCCCAACACAAGTGTGTTCTGTGAAGGTGGTATTTACCATCCTCCCATGTTCGGTTCTAATGAACTGAGGTTACACTTGGTGCAGACTCATCGTGCCGTCAAGGCTGTTGCCTCCAGCCTAAAAATGGCAAAACGAGCCTGATGAACAGGGAGAGAAGGTAAATCTGGATGTATTACTCTGTAACTCTATTTGATAGATCCAAAGCTAGGTTTCAGAGGAGGGTTAGAGGCCAAACTGCTGCTTTGCCTATCAGAATGAGTCACTAACTAGCAAAGTAATTGCATTGATTATTGCACACCCACAAATTACAACAGAAAATACCTTGCAGGGGGTGGAGGTTGTACTTTTCCTAAAGGTTTTGTATAATTAATGTACCATAAGTGCTGGTGCATTAGAAACATCTGAACCCTACTGTTAAGCATGGTTGTTGCATGCCAGTTGACCACTCCTACATGGTTTCAGTGTTTCACATGCTATTGCTTGGGTGCTAATGAAGGTTTTGACGCCACTGCTGTTGGAAAAATACAAGTCATGTGTTCTGTTTTTGTTTTTAGATTGTAACTCTGTTTGCCCATCTTTGTTGTGGGCATTAGGAGTTTAAGCAGCTGCATTTTGTATACCTACAGCAAAACAGCTCCCTTGTTAGGCAGAACATTTCATAAAGGATTAAGAAGTGGAGCTGGCTGAGCCATAGGGGACACTTTTGTCTCATAAACAACAGGCTGATTATCAAGAGACTGTACTTGTTTGTGGAAGAGGTAACGGAGCAGGCTTTGTTCCCTCTTGGGTGTCTTACCTGGTACTTCACCCCATAATTTCTGTATTAAATCCATTTAAAAATTTTTGTTCCTACAGTTTACAGTTGCACTCAGTAGATGTTAGGGGGTGAAGAATATTTTTTATAAAAGATTAGTTGCTACACTTGGTACAAGCAAATCAGTAATAATTGGAAGCACTGAGGCAAATTGTTGCTCACGGTCTGATCTGGGTTTCTTGTAACATCAGCTTTATAACCGCCTCCTTTAAACACTGGGTTAAGATTCAAGTTTAAGGACAGGCTTTCAAATTTAAGATTGCCTATGCAGAGCCTCTATATACAAGATTATGCAGGTAGCTTCTTACGGTTTTTTTTCTATATGGCCCTGAGTCTTGCATTGCAGATAAAAGCCCGGGCAATGGAAATAAACACTATACAAAAAGTTGCAATAAAATCTTGGTTGTTTGACATGAATTCGTCTTCCTACTGTCTACCTGATTTGTTGCACGGTGTAGAAGTACCTTTTTTTTATTCTCATCATTCACCCTGAAGCCCCAGGTATGACTCCCTCAAGTTTATTCACTCAGCAAGTTTGCATTATCAGTTTTATTTTACATTGTTTATAGTATTACTATAGACTCTTAAAACAAAAAGCAGATTATTTGTTCTTAGCTACATACTAAAAAATCTTAGCTGTTGGATTATACTGTGTTGAGCTGCCATGTGTATCTTATAGAAAGATAGTCATATGTGATTTAAAGGCTTCGAGAGATTGAGAAACTACTATGTGTAGCAGTACCATCTTGTGTGGAGATTCAGAGATGCTTATATAGGGTAAGCAATGATGGTAGACCATAGAAATACCCAATGTACTGGGATGTGTCAGCAGCCTCCAAAGGGCGAAGTGGTTTTCTCGTTTTGACCAGATTTGTAGCTCTCTATTATTAGATTTTATTAGTCATTATGTTTAGAAACACAGAGGTTTTTCTCTGTTGGTTTTTTCTTCCCCCTTCATTGTTAGCAGTTCTCTTGTAAAGAAAGTTAAAAGCAGAACCCAGTCACAACAGCAGTGTTTGGAAACTTTGTCTCTGATTCCAAATGCACAAGTTTTAAATTAATGAGAAAATTAATACTGAGAAAAGAACAGAACCTAATGGATACAGGAGTGCAACTCTTAAATTGCTCAAATCTTAATCTAATGCAGCAAATAGAGACTGTAGAGGCTTGCAAGAGAGTTGTGGAGCTGCAAAAGTAGCTTTTGCTTTATCCTGATAAATTCCAGGGTTTAATTGGCTGAAATACAAACTTTTTAAAATTGCCATTCTTCTGTTACGTTACATGGCTTATGCTGCAAAACCCAACAGAATACCGATACACTAATCGGATTTGTGGCATCTGTTGCAGCCAGCACAGCAGCAGCCCCCCGCCCCTCCTTCCCTGACACCCCCAGCAGCTGCGAAGCTTTCTGGATTATGAGAGGAGAGCTTGGCTGAGCTTCCCTTCGCCCAAGCTTCCATTCGCCTCCAGTCATCCCCTGGGCACCGCATGGAAGAGGGCCTCCTCACAGCTCTCTGGGAAGTTAGAGTCCTTCCTCCTAGTCATCTCTCCCAGACCACGTTGCTGCCCACCGTCCCCTGTAACAGCACAGCATCCTGCTGCTTGCTGTTGCTGCCAACGCTCAGCAGCTTGGGCGGCAGGCTGATGGATCCAGTTCGGTTTTGACCTCCGATGTGGTGCATAGAAAAGGGTGTTTAAAAGGATGCTGTTTGAATTGCAGAGCCAAACGTCACAGTTAGAAAACCCTGAAGGTGGTTTGCCTATGCAACCTTAATTTGACTCCACTGGATGTCATCCTTACGGTATTACAGTGTTAACTATCAGTTGTTACTCTTTTATTTCACAAAACGTTTGCATGGTTGAGTGGATGGGAGACTGGGATTGCCTGTGTACCCCCTGCCCTGTGCATGGGGAAGTACCTAGAAGGGGGTACACCCCACGCAGTAGGGGGGCACATACCTCCCTTCCCTTGTGAATTCTGTGAATCAACTTGCACTGCAGTCATTTTTGGGAGATTGGAAGGTGTTAGGGCAGGAATTTTTGATGCATTGTGCTATTTACTTCTTGTTTGGTTAAGTAAGTGAGAGAAGAAGTAGTAACTGAAATTCAGAATAGAAGTGACGACTTCATTTCACACCCACAGTGGCAGAACTATGAAAATGTGTAACGTGTGCCACTTCTTTAAATGGTTGTCAGGCTAATCAGACAGGTTTAATCTGTGTTTTAGATGAGAATGTCTTACAGTCCTGAAGCTTGGGAGAATAAGAGCATGAATTTTGGCTTGAGGGAGATTCATCGTATTTCACATTGCTCTAAGCAGCTGTTTCCAGATATACAACGTATTAACAGAAGAAATATGTGGAATAGAAAATACAGTGGAGTCTTCCACATCCCGGTTTCTGGGAGACTGAAAGGTGACATCAGGATAGCTATTAAACGTATGCTCCATCTGGAAGGAAGACAGAAAGGAATCTTAATAGAATAAAAATTGTGTTCCTGACCTAACATGAACTTTTGTGGTTTGTAAAGCAATTAGATGAAAAGTTCTGTTTCCAAAATGCATAAAGATTTGTTCATGAAGATATGTCATTGTTTAATCATCACTAATATTTATTCCCAATTTAGGCAGCTGAAAAGTGAAACAAGTCCATTGTTTAGCTACTTAAAAATTTTTTGTAGGAGTTATAAGGGGGAGGAGGTTTCTAAGGTAACCTACCAATAAATAAGTTTATTTCCAAAATAGGGAAAATCAAATTTCAAGAACATGCTGTAACTTTCTAGTAGGACAAAATTGAAAAACAATGCTTTGAGACTTAGCTGTAGTGCAGTTGCGTTTGTTATCTGTATTGGTTTCTTGGAATGTTTTGTATAGGAATATATTCCCTCCTTTTTTTTCAACCTAAAGATGTTCCTTGGAATAGGTGAGTAAAAATATTTCTACAAGATCTTTTTAAAATGTAGTAAAAATACAATACTGTTTACATCAGTGATATCAGCTTAGGGTGTTTCTGCATTTATGTACATCTTACTTTGTTCTGGGGGAAAAAAAGGAATCATAACCTTCTTATGTCACTTTATGATTTTTAGATGATGGATGAATATTTATGTTTAGCAAAAATTACCTGCTAGTGAAAAGGAGGCTCAGGAATCCAGGGCTGAGTTTTTTGGATTATCTCAGGAAGAATGGAAAATTTCCAGATAATTTTGTATTAGTAAATATTTGAGATGTTGTCAGTCACATCTTCATTTTGATCACATCAAAATTTTGGTATTGTGTGGTCTAATGATCACTATAAATTCTTAGGTAACTGATGTAAATTAATGTGTATAATTCATGAGGCCTGTAACTCGTGAGACCTGAGGCATCATCGTTTACTTCTCTAATGCTCTAATTAAAATACTACATCAAAAAATATATTAATGGTTTTATTTTATATGTATATTAATAGGTGCTACTATTTATATGCCTCTGTCCCTAAGGAAGAGTTTGGATGAAACAGCTCTGGTTTGTTTGGTGTTCATAGGTGTGTCATGATGTAGGTGGTTTTCTGCTTTCAGGCATAGTACGTTATTCCTGATTTCTCTTCAGTATACTGAATATTTTTAGTAGATTTCGGTGACATTGATCTGGTAGATAGAGGTCAGCTGCATGTGCTTGCAAACCAAGTGCATCAGATGCTCCTAGTGATTTTTCATGTCCCTGTTTTCTCCTGTCCCGGTGGAAGTTTCTTAAGGGACCTGGCTTGTGACTTTTAAGAGTTTCTGAAAGGCTGCTTTCCAGAAGTCAGACCCTTAAGAAAATCTTAGTTTGACCATCTCAGAACGTAAGCTGCTGAGGTCACAACTTACTCATACAACCTCATTTGTGTTGTACTGACCTAAAGTGACATTTTGTATGTAGTTCCCCACCCCCCAGAAACATTAACTGAAAAGTTTTAGCCCATCTTCCTTTATCAGCTGGAGCAAATTTGAATTCACTGCCCTTTGGATTACCCTGACTCTCCCCTGCAACAGGCATTGCCAGATGTGGCTGCTGCCCCGAGGATGCTGCAGCCCCGAGGGCAGGTGCTGCAAGGCAGGCTCAGCCCAAAGCCCACACCTTGGTAGCCCACCAGTGCCTGCTTGCCCACAAGGTGGCCATGATGTGGCCATGGACCAAGGAAGAGGTGACAAGCACTGGGGTCTATAGGAGTGAGTCGTGGGAACTGGAGAACGGGGAGCAGTTGCTGGAAGGCTGGTCAGGCAGAAGGGGCTTGGTGGATGAGGTTGGCGCTGATGTGGTGACTGCTGTCTGGATGTTGTCCCGCAGTGGAGAGTGGATGGGATCCAGGCGTGTTTGGCATGTATAAGCAGGATCCTCCCATGTGCTTGACTGTGTGCAATGGGAGCCTTCAGCAGCTGAGGAGGAAAAACAGCGAAGAACTTAGAGCAGACGAGAAAGGGGTTAAAAACAAGTGTGAAAAGTTGGATCATGGTACCTGGTGTCTTGAAATGAAGCAGGATTTTTCTGGAAGGCTTTAGTCACCTGGGAAAGAAGGATTGGGTAGCTGTGTGGGAGGCAATTTGCAGGCAAGTGTACTCCTCTGCAGTAGATCGGTACATTTTAATGAGGTAAGTATATTTGCTCTGTTTTATAGGATTTGCTTTGGATAGAAGTCTGGAAGTCGTTTTAAATAGACTGCTTTGAGATATAATGGTCAGGTGGAAATATTTGAAGCATATAATATGGAAACCCTGTATTTACAACATACTTGTAGGGTCTCAGAAGCTGAGCTGAAAAGATTGCCTCTTTCCCAGAAGAGATTTTTAAGAGTAAATAAAGCTCATACAGAGGATGTAAAAACAGAAGTGAAGTTAGAAACTACTGTATCTATGCAATTTTATTTACTTACTTATTTACATCTGCAGCCATCTCTCAATCCATCCAGCCCCTCAGGAAAGGATGCCTTCATACTGACATCCTTCTCCTCTTCCTGTCCCCTTCCCATAGGCTCCATGGGGCTGAATGGGGCCATTTTTTAGTTGTAGGTTCCCCTCAGAGGTGGCTTTCTGGGTGGGTGGGGATTCCTACCCGCCAGTGGCGGGGAAGGGAAGGCAGCCACACTGTGCTGGGCCTCCACACCTGCAGCAGCGAGCGCCTGCAGGAGGAAGGGCTGAGGTTGTGTGTTGCTGTACATGCACCCTCAGAAGGGATGGGAGAGCTGGGTCCTTTTGCGTCGGGACCCTGACACTTACCCAGAGCTCGCTCTTTCCATTGAGAAGGCAATGCATTTCTTTGGACAAAGATGCCACCAAGTGAGGTGCATTCAGCTGATGCCCTAAATATTCGTCAAGCATAAGCTTCGAGCTTGAGTATTCCATGTTTTCTGGTATTTATCATTCTGACTTTTCCAGTTCTTTCTTTTTCTTGTAGTCATGCTCTCTGTTATGTGTGTCTGCTTTCTCCTTCTACTAATGTAGTTTGATATCTTGTCCTTTCTTGAGCTTGTTTTTTCTTTCCTTCTAGTGTAGGAACAGGGAGTTTATAACAGCCGTAGCATAACTTCAGATGGTGGATCAGCAGTGTTTTAAACGACCATTACATAGGTCATTAAAATAACAAAGACAAAGTAAACATGTCCTCACGACAGTGAAGAAATAAATTCCATGGGCAGTATAAGTGTCTGCCAATGTCTAGTGTTGCTTCCTCTCTTCTTTCGAGATTTTCTGTGCAGGTTTTTCACGTATGCTTTAACATCTCATTCTCTCTAAAGTTTTGAAAACTTCTTGAAGAATGGATTTTTCTCTATATATACATTGTGTACAATATAGTTGAAAGAAAAAAGCATTTCTGGGGTTACTCAGGACCTCTGTTGCCATGTTGAAAGCTTAACTAAATAATTTTTAGTACTAGTTTGTTCTGAAAATCTTATCTTCTTTTTTGCCTCTCTCAGAAGACATGGCCAGCAGGTCACAAGCAGTTGCAGAGGAGCGGGGTGTCACCTTTTGGGGCACCTCACGGGTGGTGTGCAGGGTTGGGAAACCCATACAGAGTAAAAGTGAATTCATTGTACTGACAAGACCTTTTGCTACAAAATTTGTCTTTTGAGAGAAGTTCTTAATCCTCGAAAGATGTGGGGAAGGACTGGCAAAGAATTTCAGAAAGTTTCAGAATTCAGATATTTACGCAACATTTTGATGGGATCGTGAAGTGAATGGTGGTATTCCGCCCGTTTCACACAGAGCCAAACTGAGCTGTGGAAAAGCAGTTTGTTAGGTTTCACGAATTTATGACTGACCAGAGGACTCTGATGGTGCAGTAGCATGTTGAGGTGTTAAGAGATTACACACAACAACTGTGTTTACGTTGACGTACTACTTCAACAATTTAGTTTGAAGGAGGAAAGACTCAGTCATATAGTAAAGGAGATACTAATTTGTCTAACCATTCTTCATTTCATTTTAGAAAGCTGTAGCTGGAAAATCTCAGTTACAGTTTGACTTAGCAGTAATGATACAACATAAAACGGACTCCCAGCTTTAAAACAAGCTGGAGCGTGTGAGGCTCTGCAGCAGGGGCTGGAGGAGCAGAGGAGATGGCAGGCAGGGTCGGACCTGCCATGTGCATGTGTGCGTTTTATACAACAGAGCTACGGCTTCACTGTCACCAAGGACGTCTTTGATTCCTCTTTCAAATAATTCTGAAATAAGCTTGCTGGCAGGTATTTCTGGACTGGATTGCCTGGGATAGCTGCTAGGAAAAGCACGTTGTGCCAGGCAGCTGCTGGGAGGAAGTGGTGTTGGGCAAAGACTGAAAGTCTTGCAATCCAGTTATTATATTGTATGAGAAAATGCCAAGCAGCGGAAAGTTGTGTTTTTCAGGAAAAACTACCCAATCTTTTTAAAGTTAGAGAAAGCTTCCCTTTCTCTGGGAAGCTAATGTTTGTAAGCTGAACAGCTTTTTGCATCACCTTTATACTTCTTCCATGACAGAAGCTTAAATTCAGTTGAAAATAAGTGAACATGCTTCTAGGTAACATTTGCACTTGCAGTAAATTTTGTATATGGGCTAGCATGAATTTTGAAGACAGTCTTCATTACATGTCCTGTACTGAAAAACTGTCCACAGCCATATGTTCAGTATATTTTACAACAATTTTTCTAATGAATGTTCATTGCTTTTCTTCTTTAAAGGTGTAATCTGTCATTCTGCAAAAGTATGAAGCATGAAGGTTGGGGGAAAGGAGCAACACTTACTCATTGGGGATTGAAAAGATCAAGAAATGTTCTCTTATTGGTTGCATTTCTGATTTTCAGGAATTCTTTGAACATGCAAAAAAGCTCTGGGATGATGAAGGCGTAAAGGCATGCTTCGAGAGGTCAAACGAGTATCAGCTGATTGACTGTGCACAGTAGTAAGTATTTCTTTTTATGGACTTAATAGCCAAGAATGTAATCATATATAACAAGTTAGAAAATATACTTATGTGAACAAGATCTCAGAGTTTTGCGGTGCAGTGATTAACATTTTTATTCTCTGTATAGGCTGAGCATGTATAGCAAAAGTAATTGTTTTATCCTAGTTTGCCATTATTATAAAACTAAATATTCTGCCTCAAATATTTAACAGCTAATAAAGATGAGTGTGAAAAAATAAAATTAAATCATTTTAAGTATCTTTATTCCATTCAAAATGGATTTACATAAAATCATTTTGATTGAAACTATTAAGTTTGAAAAATGTAGAGCCAATCTAAGGAAAATGCTTGGGTTTAAATTCTGAGACCAAGATAGCACTGAAATTGCTCAGTTTTCACATTCCATTAGAGCTTCTGAGATTATTACCTAACTGGATGCAAACCTGCATTACTAATATATGGGGGGGGTGATAAGCAGTATTTCATTAAAGACAGTAATACATTTGGTATTCTCTGCTTCATATACATCAAGTGAAGTGGTGCATGTACATGCAACACAGTCATAATCCTTGAACAGTTTCATCTGATTGGAACTGTTCTGAAAAGAGATGTGTAGTAGATTGTGAAGGTGCAAATCAGAAATACATAGTACATTGATGAAAAACAGATTAATCAGGAAATAGTCCATTAACATGCCACGCTAAAAAACTCAGCTGTCCTTGGTAATAACCCAGCTCTGAATTAGACTTTAACCAAAAATATACATTTCGTGTGTATTGTATATATTATAGAATATTATATTATGTATATTCATCTGCTATTGCAAAAATGTATACTCTTACAGTTGCTATGTGATTAGGGTTTGCAGAGAACACACTCTAGTGTGTTATGATTTGTCTAATTGGCAGTATGGTCAGCAGCAATGCCACAAGTCTGTTGTAGTGCTCAGTGGTTTGTTTTTCTGTCTTCTCTGCTCTTGGTGCCAGTGCTGAAGCAGAGAAAACGGGCCGTGCCACTGAAGGACTTGTCATGCTTCTGCCACAATGGGGAATTTCAATGCTGCGGGTCATAGTTCTTTTTCCCTCTTTCCAGACTACTTTTGGGAAAGAGAAGGATCCCGTTATGATTCATCAGCACATGGAAATGAGGGAGAATTACTGTGTGTAGGAAGGAATTCATTTGACCTCAGTGGGCTGGATTTATGAAAACTGGGGCATTTGCTTAGAGTCCAGAGTGGCTAGAAATTAAAACAGTGGTTGTACACAAAAAGAACTAGAAAGTTGTCCTAAATTGTGATCCATAGGTTTCCCCTCTGCCCTCACATACCACTACTGCCATGGTACAAATCTGAGCTATGCTTGCTGAAAAGTCCAGACTGACTATTTATGGTATCTGCTAATACACTCAAAGAAGACATCAGACCAAGAAAATAGAATAATGACATGTATTTGAAATAAATGAATATAAAACATACTTTACTGATCAGTAAGGGGTGATGTGTCTCCCAGTCCTGCTTTGGAAAACAGTGCTGAGAGGGCCGGGCAAAAACGGAAGACACTGAATTATAGTATTAATGGTCCTGTGCATTCCCTTAAAAAAATGATGTCTGTCTACAGGCTTTGAGGAGAACAGGAATGTTTAAGTCTCATGTTATGTCCCAAACCAAAACACAAATGAAGGAAATGATGGATCTAGAATAAAGTCCACTGTCCTGAAACATAAAACTAAATCCCACTACCTCTTTTCCTAAAAAAGGAAGATTATTGGGCTTTTTTCTATGTATCTCCCCTCCATATGTTCTAACTGCCTGCCTTTTTCTTTATTCTGAGATTATTTATTATAGTAATAAATACAACATTTGCATAATTCTTCACCTTCAAGACAATTTATGAAATAGTGTCTGATATTTAAATACCCCTTGCTCTACCTGATTCCATGATCTACCTGAAAATGTGACAGCTAAGTGACTTACCCACATTTCCAAGCCTTCAGTCTTAGAGCAGAGGCTTGAAACTCAGGAACAGCTGTGTCACTGATCTGATCAAACGGCCTTTTTCTCACAAGTATTGATGGTGTAAAGTGAAGTGTAATCTTAACAGAACGAAGATGCTAAAAATATACCCAGCTTTTATCCGCCTCTCCATCATTCCCTGAAAATTAAAATGGTACTAATAGAGTCAATGAAAAGGAGATCTAAAAGTTGTTGCATCTTTGCTGCACATGTGTATTTATATATTGCACAGTAATCGTAGTTGCGTTACCCAGAAGAACATTTCTGTGCTAGCACTGGATGGACCTTATTCAGAGTGGTGGGGCGTGTCTGCCTTGTGGCTGACAGAACCTGTGAGACTAGATTAGCAATACAATTCCAATTTTCCAAGTTTTCTTATGTGTGCTTAGGAAATACTAACTGTGAGGTGCTGTCTTTCTGGCTCAGCAGGGGTGGATGGCATTTCTCTCAGAACGTGTCCATGATCATCTTTAACTGGTAAAGGAAAAAAGAGGAGTGTAATGCAGATACACAGGCTTACTGTGGGATTGTGAAACATCTGCAGTGTTTTCATTACACTGGCTTTGGGAGAGAGTATCCCACGCCATCAGCTAAATCCTAATCTTTTACTTGATAGTGAAGGAAGAACATTATCAGTAGGTCACCACTAATTTCTCTGCTTAAAAAAAACCACAAAGCAAAACAAAAAAACTCCGAACGTGTTAAAAATATCATTGGGCTACAAGTTGGGTGGCTGACTTAAAATACTGAAAAGCATTATTAGCAAATTATAATGTCAGCAGCCAAACTTGCTGACTGTTAAGTGAGTTACAAATACAGTGTATTTTGGAATAGTTTAATTTGGCTATAGTACAGGGCTTCTGTATTTTTAAAACTTAACCTAATTTTCTTTATTACTGTGGGAGAAATATTTGGCTGGAAATAGAGGTAGTAGAAAGACGCAACAGCAAATGCTTTATTTACATTAGGCCTGAAAGTTGCTTTGCCTTGATCTTTAACGTTCTTTTAAATTACATGGGTACTATTCCTTCACGGAAATGAGGATGAAGGCCTGCTTGTCAGACCATTTTAATATTTTTGCATGACTCTCCTTGTATCTGCACTTGTTCTAAGCGTCTTGTTGGTACATCGTGTGGTATTTGTAACAAATATGAATCTGTGATCAAGTCAGAGGTCAGGCCTTGCGGTTTGACAGTGGTAAATATGTCATAAGCAAAGATCTGAATTGTTCTTTATCACTAACTACAAAGATACTTATCTAAGTCTTGGAGGGGAAAGTGTTACGTGGCCATCAGCCATATTTTTTTTCTTTAGTGACTTTCATATATTTCTGCAAGATTAATATAAAACCAGCAGGTTATTGTTTTCCCTGCCTTCTGATTTAATATTTCTTTCAAGTTGTATTTCAAGCTTAATTTCAAAAAATATATTTAATTTGAAAAGTTGATTTGATTTAGTTGTGTCCCCATTTGGCTTATCTAGATTTCAGCAGGTTGCTTTTGTTTACGATGATAAATCTTACACCTTACTTTGGTTAACTTTAACTTACTTTGAACTACTGTGATTATGTCTATATCCACATAGTTTATATTCAGCAAATTCTAGGTCTGTAATGGACTTTTGGATTGTGATTTAGTGCTGTCTTGGCATTGAACTGTCTAGTATATAAATAATAGACCGGAATATGTTCATTAAAAAATTCTTGTAATTCTAGGACAGTTTTCTAAAAGCTAAATAGTTTCCTATAAGATGCAGTGCCATTTTTTAATATTTCGGTTTCTTCGTACTAGTTATCAAATGCCCAAATGGTATTGTAACCATGGGAGGGAACTGCAAAGCAAACTTCTATGAACGTAGAACAGATCAAAATGGAAAAAGCTCCAGGTATGATGGCTTTCCTTTAAAAAAAGACCCAGGAAAAGAGTTGAGGAGTTGATTATGTTTCTTCATAAACTTCATAAATTTAAGTAAATTAATTTATTTGGTAATGAAGAGGTATAAAATTTCCTTTTAACTAACAGCATACCATGAGACAGAGTTATAGGTTGTAGCCACCTGTTTGGTGTTATGTATGTAAGTGGATTGACTTCACCCTAATGCAGGTGAAATGATTTCTGTATTATAAGCCCACTTTCTTCACTGCAAACCACGCCATGTGCTAATTGATCGCTGCTCTAGCAATATCAGAAAAGCCACTGAAGTTACTTTATTGCTTGGAAATCTAACACATGGGCTCACAGGCGGCAGTGAAGTTGAAGACCTTTGCAAAATGTTAGTCATCGTTGGGGGATATCAGGTACTTCCAGTCTGGTGATATCTCTCTGTTGTGTTGGTAAAGAAAGACTTGAGTTATCTTAGTTTTGGTTGCTCAGATGTCAGTTATTCAGTTGACTGGGTAAAATTAATTGCAGTGATCAAAAACAAGGTGTGGGGATAGCTACACGCTGTGAGGGAAAGGTGGTAGTTTTAGAGTGGAATAGTAGACAAGCAGAACTAGGCACCTTTGAAAGGGGAATTAAAAAAACACAAAACCAGAACATCCAATTCTTTTTTCAGGTCACGTACAGTTCGCTTAAGGCATTGTTGTTAGGGGAAGAAAATAACTACTTTCAGGTCTATTGGAAGGTTTCAGAGTCAAATTCTGTCCCATTGCATTCACATGAAACAACAGCGTGTGCGTCCATAGGTGGCCCTAGCTGGAAGGGTTGTACGTTGGCTCACTGAGTTCCTTGGTGTAGGAAGTAAACCAAGGATTTGAGGGAGCCCTGCCCTCAGCCAGCACTTTATCCGAGTTCGTCTATTATTCTTCTTTCCCTGATAAAATACGCCACTTCTGATATACTGAAGTGTGAAGGCCTAAATTGCTCTCTATGCAAATATTTTGGCTAATAAAACTTGATTATGCAAGTTCTCAGGAAAGCAAACACAAGGGATGTGAGCTTGCCCAAAGAAAACTGATTTTATATTTGAGCTAATATACATGGAAAAGATACACCTCAAGTTCTTTTTCTTCACAGTTATTCTATCTTGGAGAAGGGTTTCAGCCAACTTCTGAGGTATCTGTCCTGGTATTAGGTGGAGTAATTAAAAAGGAAGTTCTCTGTGGTGTTTTTCACAGATTCAACTCACATCAACTTCAAGATGTGAGAGAACAGAAAACTTTTTTCTCTACAGCAGCACTTCATGAAATCCAGCATATTTCTGACTTTCCTTGTGCTCTTCTAGACGTAAGGTTTAATTACTAGCATAGACATAGTCATCCCTCAATTCCTTCTTAAAATCTGAGGTCAGAAAACCTACCTTGGCATTATCCGCTTCTCGTGTCTACTGTGGCACTTCAGTCTGGTGTGTTGATGTGGTCTTTCATCATAATGGATGGTGAATAGAATGTGGATGTATGTGTGATAAATTAAGGTAGACATACTGATTATAAGCTAGAGAATATTATTTTTCAAAGCAGTGATTTTTTTTAAACTTGGTAACTGCTTATTAAATAGAGGAGAAATACTTTTTACTTAGAAAAATGAGGAAAAGTATTAATTATAAATGTTTCATGTAACTAAATTTGAAGAAATAAATTTTTGATGGTGATATGGGAAAACTGTAATAATATGATTTTCTTTCATCTAAAATTCTGTTCTGGTTCATATATGAACAACTTGCTGTGAGGACAAAGTTTCTGCATTTTTCTTTTTAAGACATCTCATGCATTCAAACCTTAAAAATTCATTATATAAGTTAGAAGCAAATTTTGTTTGGTTAATTCATGTACAGGTTTTCTCCACTTACCCTGAGTTAAACTATAAACCTTAGCCAACCAGTAAATTGTTATTTAATGATAGAAAAAAAAGAGAAGGGGTATAATTATAGAGTAATTACTTCAGCCTTACTGATGAGTCTTCTAAGCAGAGGTGGATGCCAGATAGGACAAAAGTCATTCTGCAGTGTGTAACGCTTAAATTTTTCACTGTTTACTAACTAGTAGACCACACTCTTGAGAGGCAGAATTGTGGTTTCTTAAAATATGCACTGGGAATTCTCTGAAATAATCTTTTCATCTGTTGCTGTGATTATTTTTTTGTTGTTGTTCCCCTTCTTGCTCTCATGAAAAAAAATCATTAGACATAACCAACTCTGTCTTAATTTTGGTAATCAAAACGTGACCATGATGTTATAGTACTAGTAGTTAGAAGCACAAAAAATATAGAAGAAGCAGCAGCTGTAGAAACCCTCAAATGCCTTTGTATTTTCAGTTTGGAGGAAGTAGCAGTGTACCATTCACAAATAGCCAATACAGCATATGGGCATGTACCCGCCTGTTTTAGCCACTTCAGTTCACAAATGCTTTCCATACCTAGAGAAGACAATAATATTTCTCAATTAAAAAGTAACAGAGAAAATAGTTTATAAACACAGCACCCTCTCTGTCTTTTAAAAATGAATATGACAAATATTGTTCCTATTAGTTAGTTACCAATGGAGAATCCTTTAATTCGCCCTAGATGGGTTGCTCAAGCATAAAATTGAATCATACATTTTCCCACAGACTTCTATGTGCATGATGGTTTCTTTTCTGTACTTTTAGAACAAGCAAAAATGTTGAAAATGCAAGGCACAAAACCACAAAATACTCCTTAAGCTTAATTTAAGGTAATAATAGCATTTAAAGAACCAATCAAAGTTATGACAAGTGCATGAAAGTACAGTTTTGACTCTTTTTAAGGTGTTTTATTGGACATTCCTAGTTCCCTTTGAAAAATACAGCAAAGCTGACTTCCTTCTGTTGAGGAAAGAGTTCTTTCCTCCCTAGTCAACAAATTTTTCAGGTTTTCCTGAATGCTTGATGAATGATTTTCTTAATTTTTTCCTGACCGTTTGCACACATGGTGTAATAGTAGGTGCAGGACATGTTAGTGTAACACAGCAACTCAGCCCCATTTGGAAATACAATCCATTAAGCGAATTAGAGAATTGCAGAGAGGTCCGTCAGCTGAGCTTGTCTGCATTTAGTTTACCGTGTTAGTATCCTGTATTCAATTTGGAGATATGTTTTTCCATGTGCCTTCTGCAGAGGTAAAGTGCAGACTTTCAGAGACTTTTGCAATTGTATTTGCAATACGCACTTCAAGCACTTCTAGAGCCTGAGCAAAAGCCTGCTGAAGAACCAAGACACTCATCATCACCCTCAGTGTACACGCTCTTAAAGCGTTAGTATCCTTTAAAACAAAGAAAGAGCATTCTGTTGCATTTATTATTGAAGAGAAAAGGCTGTGTTTATTTTATATGACAGCAGTGAGGGCAGAAGTGAATAGGTACCGGTACAGGGCTGAGTCAGTGAATGGGCACAGTGGGTCAGTGTGACTGGTGAAGATGGCCAGAATCTGGGGTACTGAGCAGGGGGGGAAGAGAAGGCTTCTCCGTAGGACTGGACTTCATTGAGGGGCTTTTTGTTTGCATTTTGTGTGTTACAAATAATACGAGGGTTTTTTAAAATATATGAACGGAAGATAACAAAGTTAATAAGCAGACTTCGAAAGGTGCCTTGAAAGTTGATGTCTATCTAGAGTACAGGTAACTGCCAGTAGACAGAACCTTAAAACCTGTGTATTCCTGGCTAACAAGTGGAAGAAAGAGTAAAACAAAGCATTACCTATGGTAATCGTGCTGATACAGCTTAACTCCAGAAGTCCTGATTGTGAATCATTGCTCAGCGTCAGCATCTCAAAACATCTTCAAACGAATTAAAACTGCAGATGCTGGTTATCTAGAATCTGCGTGCAGTATTTATAAGTAGATTTCAGAAGGAAGCTGTAGGTCATGCTGTCAGTTCTGGTGTTATTTATATGCTGTTCTTGGTTTAGGGCTCTTCCAGTGTATGCGTGGGAGAAAGAGTAAACTATGACCAAAGCCAGCTTCATTATATTGCAGGGAACATTAAGAGTCACTTATATACTCCACTTCTCCGGGTTATGTAGATTGATACAGAATTTAATTCAGTCTGTTCATTTACAATTCGTTGTCGAGTGTGTGCATGTTCTCGGTGGAAGGGATTAGTTGGTTAAAGAATACATTAGCCTATTAATAAGCGTATCATTATGTAACACAAATGTATTTTAAATTTTTTCTGTGGGATTTTTTTTTTAGAATGCTCTAGCGAAAAGTGCATTCTATATTCTGTTGCCTTAAACCTCACCTACTGTGAAAACACTTGTTTACGTAATAAGTTTAATATAATACAACAACTGTATAATACCTTTAAGTTGTATGCTTAAAGAAGAAATAAGAGCACTGAAAATTTAATGGCAGGTTGTATGGGATACTGTTAAATTATTTATGCTTGGGCTTTGACTTTCCTTAAATGCCACATGCATTTTTTCCCTTAGAGATGGTCAGCTTTTCTTTTTTCAAGTAGACAGTTTCATGCCACAGGATAAAGAAAGGTCAAGACTCATATGTCTTCCTTAAGGAGCTACTCACCGGCCAGACTCTGTATACATGCGCTCCTCTGCGCTAATATATGTACACAGCCTTGTTTATGTTAGGATCTACAAGAAGCCAGGGTTGGGGTGGTGGTGTTTTTCTAAATTAATGCTGCACCAACAGGTTTGGAAAAAAAAAAAAAAGATAGTGGAATGCAGAAGTTAAGAAAATAAAATACAGCTTATACTGTGTTGGAAAAATGTAAAGGCTAAGCACCTATGCTTGAAAAAGAAATTTTACACCTCAGACTAAACCAAAATACAGTCGTGGTATTTGTCAGTTTGGTTGTAATCCCAATTTTAAGGTAAATCAGACTGGGAGACTAAGCAGTTTAAGGGTGTCTCTTTACTTCTTGTAATTAAGTTAAAGCTAATTTTGTTCATTTTAATACAAGACAACAACGATGCTGCCAGAATTTTTTTAAAGTTTATTTGACTTTAGAGAAACTTGTTTCAGTTTTGTCTATTGTAAAAGTATTCTGTCTGATTTAATTAGAAATGTTTGTTATAATGGTGGGTTTTTACACAAAGTTTAATTTGGCCCTAAATTAAGCAGTGGAAAAGAAAATACATGTAAAATATATCAGTAGGCTTCCTGTTTAATGGACATTCCAGATAACTGTATTCCAGAATAAAATTTGTGGAAGTTCATTTGTTCTAGAATCGGTTCAGAAATTAGTTTTTTCCTCATTCTACTACTTCTCTGACAATTCCTCTGGTTTTAATCAAAACAGAGAGATGATCTTAGGCATTATCGTACTTAACTGCTAATGCAGGAAAAGGTGACTCTTGAAATCAGTTTTACAGGTTTTCTGAGAATAGTTTTCACTTTTATTTTTCTTTCATGAACATTGCAGGGGAGATTGGGAATGGTTTTGGGGTTTTCAGATACTTGATCACAGAAATGAATTAGACTGAATATCAAAATAACATTTAACTACATTTTTCTGACCAAAGCCTGCTGATACGTTTCTTGACTCCCTTCCTTTGCCTCCTTGCCAGTTTTTGTCTTTGTAAAAGAAGGCTTCCTTACCTTTCCTCTGGTTTAGATGAATGTGTTTGGGGCTGGGAATATCTGCAGTCTGGATGTTGGCATCCTGAAAGTCCAACGGTACAGATTTTGGATAATTATTGTTTATTAAGTTTCTTTCCAACCACATTGTGAAGAAGTTTAATGATCAGCATGGGTGTAGTTTCTTGGCCCCCACTTACTGACACAACTGTGTCAGACCTGTACTTGCCAACACTACTGTAGCAATTATTAAAAAAGTTTGTTAAAGAGCGCTATTGCCACTAGGCTTGATTCTGTTCAGGGAACGTAGAAGTAAGCTCTGCTGGTAAAGGAGCTTCTGTATCCGGTATGACTTTTATATTCATTGAGTTGGTTGGCCTATTACCTGGCATTGTCAGGATCTTAGAAACTTTTTTTCAGCAAGTTTGCCATAAACTAGATTTTCTCCATGCACAAACTGAATTCCACTTTGAAAAGCTTTTCTTTAAAGAGACATGCCAGTGAACGAACATTTTGCTATACTCTACAGAACTGGCAGGCTCAGGTACGAAGTATTCACAGGTCAAACGTGGTCACTAGTTTTCCCCCAGTTTCATTTTTTATTAAGAACTGCATGGAAGCCTTTTTGTTCTGGTTTTTTGCAGGTTTTTTGCTTTGTGTTATTGCACTGGTTACTCACCTCTTTCCTCCATAGTTCGTATGCAGCTGATGTCTGTATGGTCTTACATCAAGGTGAGAGGTTCTTCAGAGGAGGTTGTGGTTCACATCGCCTCCTGTCAGTGCCAATCAACACAGTCAAAAGTTTAGGATTTTTCCTGATAGTACTTCAAAAGTAATAATCAACAAATTATGTTATGTAAAAATGGCAAGGGTGAGTCCTCTATTAAAGCTTATTCTTGGAAATTGGTTAACTTATTTATAAATACACAATTCTGTACCTCTGGCAGGGAGCTCATCATAATATACAATATGTTGAAAGAATGATTATATGAAAATTAAAACTGATTTTAGGAATGCTCTTACGTAAATTATAAACAAGTTACACCTATTTTGAGAATGAAAAGAAGAAGAAAGAGAAGATTGTAGGTGGGTGAAGGTGATACATATGGGTTTACAAATGAAGCAAAAATAATAGAGCACTAAGTATTTTTAGGCAGGAATGCAGGGTCTTAAAGCACTGGACCAACATGTAAACTTGCTGGTAGTCTCTGATGTCGGCTTAATGAAGGCGAATGTTAAATGTATGAGATTGCACAATGCTGGGGAGGTTAACCTGCATCCTGATGGAAACGAACAGAATGGATATGGGGGAAAAAAACACTACCACATAAGATCCTGAAAACAACCAAAGAAAAACTTTGCTAGGGAGATCTTCTATTTCCACACCATATGAAGAGCACAGCTCAGGTGAATGTTCAGAAACGTGAGTAAATACATGGCTGCATTTTGAGCAACTAGCTAGCCTGGCTAAAAGGCAGTTACAACAAACATTAGATTAGTGTTGATACTGTGAAGTTACCAGAAATTTATAGAAGACGACCACAAAAAGAGAAATACAGAAAGAAATGCCTTTAACAACAAAGAAAAAAAAAATCCAGCAAAAAACAATCTTCTGTAGGCATTCTGTTAATTTCTTTAGGAAGGGAGTAATTGAAGGACAATTCCAAAATCCTTAATCTTTTGAACCCTTCAGCCTGTGTAATGAGCTTAAAACAAGTGTCTTTCTCCACAGGCAAGACAGGTTTCTTCGTCTCATCTAGCCTCATTGTTTCAGAAGATGGATATCTTTTTCACTAGTAGGTTAAGAGCACAACTACTTTTTTTTCTGGAGGAAAAATAGAACAGGCTTTCCAAGTGAAAAGTCCCAGTTTCATTCTGCCTCTAATAGGCTTGATTGTTGTTGGTTTTTTTCTGTGGACCTCAGAGCACTGGGCTGGGGGTTTCTCTTTTAGCAGGTGTGTCACTGTCCTCTTGGCCTGGAGACAGTGGATAAGCCCACCACAAAAAGGATGGACAAGAACAGTGCTTTTAGGCACAACACTCAGTATTTCCATGTACTTCCACAGAAGTCCCTGAAAACCTGTGAAAGAGACTGTGACTTGAAGAGGACTCACTGGCTTTCTCCAACCCTCAACATGTTAAGAGCTGCTGATGTTTTATTAATTTTCTCTCTTAAATTGGAGACAGAGGCATATCTTGCTATCACACTATTTTGGAGAGTTCTCAACATAAAAGCTGCTAATTTCTGGAGCTTTTTCAACTTATACACATGCGACAGTTATTGCAACACTGGCTGGAAGTCTTCTGAGCAGAATCCATCATGTTTGGATATTATTTGCATTGTCCTTTTTCCTCTGTTCTAGTGCACAGACCTATGACTGACTTGTGGTCTTGATCTAAATTTGTTGGCTGACATACTTCCCTTTCTTCTCCCCACTTACTAATAATATCTGCAGATCCGTTTCTTTGCTTTACCCTTTTTTGTTTGTTCATTGTTTTCTTCTTGACAGATTGACCATTTGCTATGATATGGGCCTCAGCGCTCTGGAGGTAGGTAATGTGTCAGCTTGGTCAGTAACAGTGAGGTGACTTGGATATCTACTTGGATATGTAAAGTTGGCTTATTCTATCTACAACTCCCAAGCCTCCATTGACTTTTTTTTTTTTCCTTTTACAATTTCATACTTTCGTATTTTACGTAATCCGCATAGGCAGAATTCAGGGCTGTTCATTCAGACATTATCACATATCTGTAAAGACTAGAGAGCAGTGTAGCTTTTTTTCAATGAACTAAAGGCTTTGCATTTATACATTGAAGAAGTTCTTACATGTGATTTTTTTACTGCATCCTATTAGGGAACAGACCGTTATCAGACCCATCTGACCTAACTTTGAAATTACCCTTAGTATTTGTATTGTGTAGTGCGATGGTATTTTTCTATTGTTCGTAACACAGTTGGGAGCTCTTTTCATTTGTCTGTAAAAAATATCTTGATAGGAGTCTTCTTTCTGCATACTTCTTATTGTGGTAATTCTATCTGGCTCCTTCTTCACAGCTTATCATGAAGGAAGAGAATATCATATGTAGCTATTTGCTTGGTAAGTGCTAGATCTGGGCACACGTAACAGAGAGGGCACCATTTCCAGAGGAACCACAGAATTGAGTTTAGGAGGAAAAAATGGAGGAAAGAAGGGAAAAGACTTCTCATTTTAGACGAACTTTAGTAATACAATCAGTACTCCATGTGTTTTGAAATGGTTCTGCTTTCTGCTAGGAGTCAGCCATAAATCCAGTAGGGAAATAATGGCAGATGGAAAAACTTGTGAGTGTTGTGGGCATTTGCAAACCCTTACCATATCCCTGCAAGGATTCAGAACAGTGCATTTGGCACTCTCAACCTACACTGCAAATTGTTCCCACAAGACAGTTCATAACATAGTGGCAGAGAAGACCCCAAAGTCTTTACGTACGGTACCACCTCACATACAAAGGTATGCACTCATTTGATGTAATCAGACAAAGCGTACCAACAGGGGAAAAAAGGGAGAAATGGGCGTTTGTTTCAGAACAGATGTTTTCATTTTTCACTAAATCCATTCTTGCTTCACGATTCTCAAGTGAAAAGAACCCATCAGAAACTCCCACTGAAATATGCTGGAAATTGCCAAATCTTGCACAGTGTGCATAAATATTCAAACTATTGACAAATCAATTATCAAGTTTTATATGCATTTCTGCTTTTATACAGTTTAAAAGTAGGTAGGTAACATACCTCCTTCTCAGATGATGACAGCCTTGCAGAAATAAAGTAACAAATAGAACCTGGTTTCAGGAAACAAACTTCCTAGAACCATAATCCTTTTAAATATTTATTTATGTGAAATACTTTTTGTCTGTAAGAAACTACCTTTTCAACTGAAAGGAGCATTTCTCTTCCAATTATATGGCCTCAGTTGAAATGCATAAATCCTAAAGTGCCCAGTTGGATGAAGCACTTCAGCTCATTTCTGAGGAAAGTGAGGACTCCTTTATTTCACTCTTGCTAAGAGGTGAAATAATCAAACCCTAATTGTTTCTCAAAGTGAAAGTAGAAGAGGGCATTGAAATTAATCTTGTGTTTGTTGTGCACTGGAGGCCAATAAGGAGCACGAAGGAAAGAAAATATCATAGAATCATAGAATGGTTTGGGTTGGAAGGGACCTTAAAAGATCCAAGCCCCCTGCCATGGGCAGGGACACCTGCCACTACACCAGGTTGCTCAAAGCCCCATCCAGCCTGGAAGCCCCATCCAGCCTGGCCTTGAACACTTCCAGGGATGGGGCATCCACAGCTGCTCTGGGCAACCTGGCCCAGTGCCTTGCCACCCACATAGTGAAGAATTTCTTCCTTATATCTAATCTAAATCTATCCTCTTTTACTTTAAAACCATTCCCCCTTGTCTTATCTCTACAGGCCCTTGTAAGAAGTCCCTCTCCAGCTTTCTTGTAGGCCCCCTTTACATACTGGAAGGCTGCTATAAACAGAATTGCATTAACTTTAAACCCACTTAATACAGTAAAAGCAACAAAAATGCTTCCTATCAACAGTGGAAGATTTTGAGTGACAGGGAGTGTGACAGCAGGCTGTGCGTAGCACAACAGGGACTGACCATGCAGAAGACGTGCTTCCCTTGGTTCGTGGCTGTTCCGTTCTCTTTTTTGTTTTGTAGTGGGGCTACAGGTTGGGGTTTTGCACGCCTGCCTTGGAGCTGCTCACGTGTTTAAACTCAAGACCTTTCTCAAAGCATCTCTCCTCTGTGTTAAATGTGATACAGTTGCAGGTTTCCATGCAGACCTGTGACTCGCTCGTCTGCATACCTCGTTCAGTGCTCTGAGCTAGAAGTGACTTACCAGTTGCAATTTTCTGCATTGAAAATGCCATATTTTTCCATATATACAGTTGTATGGGCAGCAGTGCATGTGTTACACATGTGCAGGTAATACAGAATATTTCTCCCCAGAGTCATGACTTGCAGATATGCCACCAACTTGAGAAGGTAAGGGGGCTCTGAAAATAAGCTGCTTTCCTTCTCTGCCCTGCCTAGCTGCTGTGCTAAATGGGGCTCTGCAGTCTTAGTCCCTCCTCTGTCTACAGGACAGGTACCTCTGTCCTGTACCATTCCCTCCCCGAGGCATTGTTTAGTTTCCAACTCATAAATATTTCACAGATGATTTGGGGGTGATGGCTTTCAGAGGAGTATGCTGAGATGTGGTATAGAGCCAAATCTGCAGCTTCTTACTGTAGTCAGGTAATGCTGGCGATACTCTGCAGACTTTGAAACAAAGTGTGATGGTCCAGTGTCGTGCATATTCCTAGAATATTGCAAGCAGCAGTGTTTCTCCATTTTAAAAACAAAAATCCTTCCAGGTCACTGCATGATCTGTTCTTGTGCAAGATTGAATTAGAGGTAAATTAGCTTTGGTTTCCTAGAATGACTGTGCTCATGTTGCATTGTATTCTGTTCACAAAGCTCAAGGCTGATTTTGCTCTGATGGTGTAAGTTGTCTGATTAGGGTAAGATAAAAAAACAGTATGGAAGCTGTTTTTTCACTAATCTTATTTGATGGTTAGTTTTTACAGCAGGCTTGTTAGTAAGCCCGTTTAGTGAAATTACACAGGTTTGGGGATCTTTTGGCTATTCTATTTGTAATACTCTGTTCTATTTGAAGAATGAGACTAAATTGGAGGCATTCTTCCTCCCCCCTCCCCAGCTCTCTTTCTTTCAAAAGTTCTGGCATGTTGCTTTGTATTTTCCTTGTTGGTAGTTCGAGATAGTTAGGTGCCTTTCTGAGGACCAGTCTGAAACTGCAATGCAGTGCACAGTGATGTGAACAGCCTGTTGTCAGTGCTGGCTAAAGCAGCTGTGACACATCAGCAGTGGAGACAGAGGGGGAGAATCAGCTTACAGCTAGGAAAGCTACAACGGCAGTTGTATTGGGAAATCAGTGTTCTCTTGGTGTGTGTTTTTTTTATTGCCCAAATGTCAGTGTTTCTCAATAGCTTGCTCATAGGAATAGGAGTCAAGGGAATTTTCAATGTCCAAATCACCGAACATGTGCTATTGTTTGAATTCTCCTCAATTTGTGAGCTGCTCGCAGCAGGCTGTAATCATGTATCATGCTGATTTTTGGTATCTGTTATGCATTATTTCAGTTTCTCAGGACTTTTGTCTTCCTTATTTACATAGAGGAAGCCAAAGGGCAAACTGGATCAGGAAAAAGAGCTTCAAGATGCAGCTTTACTCGAGAATGCATTACCTGGTTTGGCCTAGGGGTACTTTATCCATCTGTTTCAGTTTACCTGTCTGTGAAATAAAAAAATAATTTTAAAAAGGATAGTCCCTTCCTTAAGACCTTGTAAAAGCTGTTAGTGTGTTTGAAATTGAAGGTTACTGCGGAGGAGTCACGGGCTTTTCCAGTACAATAGTCATAGGTATTGGTTTGTCTTTCTGATCGCTGTGAAATAATTGTTAGTGCTGCTCTTTGCCAAAGACATCATTATTCTGTCTAGAAAGTATCAGCACAGCTTCATTACTTCCTGGAAGGTATTTGGTGCAGTACAGATACAGTTCTGGTCCTTCTCAGTTCTCTTTGTACAGCACATCAAATGAACTCTGCTCCGTTTTACTACAGCTTTAGATCAGACCAAATTATAAATCTGTAAGAACTGGGATATGAATCCTAATAATCAGATTTAGTGAAAGTAAAATGAATGTAGCCAAAATCTTTTAGTTCCACTTCATAATTTAAATATTTTTTTTATTTTGTTTAATATTAACAGATGTTTTCAAGTTTTTAGAGAAATATTTGCACTAGAATGAAGGACACAAGCAGCACAACTGTCTTACCTAACCTGTCATGCACAGGTTGTTGCAAGATCCCTAAACAGGAGGCGAAAAATTAGAAAGTGATTGAGGAACATTTTTCCCTAACCAGCTCAACTCTTTGTCCGCACCGGGAAAATACACCACATTGGAAAACCATTAGCCAACAGTTTTGTCTTTAATGTGCACAAGGACCGCTGTGTAAACTGTGACCAATTCAGCTGTCATTAGTACCATTTTCCCTACCTATACTAACAGTAAAACTGTGTTCAGTAGTCAATGTGTTTTTACTGTGTGCCAAGTGTAGACGAAATCTGAGTTGTTCATTGTGAAATACATACACCAAAGAGCTTTTAAATGTCTATGACTAATGTTAATGCTTATAGGACTGTCGGGAACAATGTAGATATTTATGTAGATATTTTCCAGTAATGACTTTGAGGTTTGTTTGCTTTAGGTTGTATAAAACAAACACAGTACAGCCAGCCAAAGTTAGGAGTCTTGGCTCCTCTTAATAGAAGGAGCGTCTTCTGTAGAGGATGATTGAGAGGAGCCAAGTTAGATGATAAGAAAGCACCCAGGTGTGTTTAACTTGCCAGAGAATATAGTCTTGAAAAGGCTGCCCAGTAGCTAGTTCAGGCTGTATTTCAGAAGCATCAGTGAAGGCAGCAGACCAGTGTAAGTGCTGTAACTCTTAGAAGAGTTCATGCGGAGGGCTATTTGCCATCAATCTCCAGTGATCCAGCAGCCTAGGGAGAAAGTGACCATTCAGGGCTCTGAGTTGTTAGATGCAATAATCTGTCCCTAAAACGGATAACACTATATAAACTGTGGTTATTGCATTTAGAATAGATACAGAAAGGCATCCTTTCTTTTAATAAATACAGTGCAGGTAGGCAGTGGTTGAATGGAGTGTCCTTCTGTGGGACTGACTGCTAAGATTATATATGCTGTTTGGCTTCCTGATGGTTAAATTACATTACAGTTTCATCTGCTGTCTGTCTGTTTTAGGCATGCTAAGCAATAGGCCTGGATGGACTGCACCTTACAGAAAGGCTTGACTTTTTCTCTAAGGTTTTATTGGAAGAGGAGCATGAGAAGAATCACACCCTTAATCGATATGACTGCACTGATAAAAGGGCTCTTCCTAAGAGGGTTTCCCAGGAGGTCTCATTCTAGTGCAGACAGGGCCTGGGAGAAACACACTCAGTAATCTCCCCCACCCACGAGCTGTGGTGGGGATTTCTTGAATTCTTAGCAGCGGAGCAGCCCCCTTGCAATCTCTCTCCAAGCAGCCAGTGTAGCCGCTCTCTCTGTGTCCGGCTTTTTGCCCCATCTACTGCAAACAGTGGGTGCAGCAAAGCGTTGCAGTTAGAGGAGATGATAGGACTTTCAGGACGAAAAGGGACTTTTCGTAAGAGTCAAAAAGCCTGTCATTAAAGCACAAACTGTTCTGTAGTTCAGAAATATCCTTTCTTTAAGCTGGCTCATTCTTCTTTTCTGTTTTTTTATTAGGTCTGTTTGTGAGCTGACCTTTTAAAAATCTCTTTTGAGTGGCTTTGCTTCTTATAGGGGAATTTGTTATGGTGTAAGAACGCAAACAGCGTAGGGGTTCACTGTCGTATAATACTTTATTGTCTTAAAATAAGTATTTTCTTCCAGTTGCCTAGGTTGGTAGTTGAAAACTGCTAGAGAAAGATCTACATATTTTATTTGTGAGATGATAGAACTGGGAAGAAAAGCAATAAATAATGATAACAGCTCTTAATGTAAACTTGTTTCCCAGTGGTGAGGCTTACACTGTTCTCTTTGTCACGCAGTGAGTAGTCCCAGTGTAAATCACGTCTGCATTTAAGGTTCGTGTTAGAGCAGTTCCCAGAGTTGTCACCAGATTTTCAACCGTCCTTGCTATTTTTACTGTGGATTTTCCAGCTGATACTCGGAGGCACTGCCCGTGTACTGGCTGCTCTGTGCACAAGTGGCAGCTAGCCCTCCTAAACAAACACATTTCTGGAAATTCAAAGGTAACTCTACTAGGATAAGTTCTGCGGACTAAGAGGTGTAGCACAAATGGTAATAGGTTTGAATTACAGGAAATACTGATTGCACGTTGCACAGAGTTGCACCAACCAACATCAGTGTAATCCACAAATATGCCATGTCTTTATTTTTAGTCTCACAGCATGGTACACCACACTGTGCATACTGCATTGGCTTGCTTTTATTTTACTGCTTGCAACATGTGAACTTGGGAGGGGACTTAAGGCCTCCCTGCACCTGGCACAGACATGAAAGCCCTCAGGCCTGCCTGGCGCATCTGCTGTTGCAGCCGGGCTCTGGCCACGTTCTGAGGTGACAGTTGTAGCGGCTGCCGCACCTTTTGTTCTCAGGAGTGGTCCCTGGGCCTCTGGCAGAACCGGGCCCTGCCACTTAATCCCAAAGCTACAGGAAAAAATTACATTCTCTCAGTTGAGGAAACTTCAGATCACTTTGAAAACAACTTCCTCACCCATCCCAGCACAAGTGATTAGATGACCCGTGGCAGTCCTTTCAGATTGCATGCATAGGTAGATTTGGGCTCTGTTTCTTGCCATACTTGAGCCTGAGATAAACTGAGGCATAGATTTGCGGTTGATAAAGTCTTTCTTTGGCCCCAAAGGAGGGAGGTGGTTGGATATGTCTCTGTATCCCTTTGCTTCATCAACCCCAACTCTGCAGCAGATGACCAGATGGCCACAGGACGTGCTTTGTAGCTACAAGATAAATCTTATGACAAGCAGTTTCCTTGCATCCGTTAGGGACATGTGTGTAAAAATTTTGATTTTTTTCCTAATCAAAATAAAAGAATCCCTGAGAAGTTGTCTTTACAAGAAACACTGCTTCGGGTAGCAGTTGGGAGAATGTGCTTCCCTTTTTTAGTGCAGGGCAGCCAAAAAATTGTGGTTCTAAAAAAGTTGTAATATTTGAGAAAGTACAAATCCAGTCACATTTAATATAGAAGATCAGGATTGTCTTTTTCATCTGGACTTTGTAAGAAATATGTAACTTTTGGACAATGCCTCCTGTCTGACCTGAGCTGGTGATGGGTGAGAAGTAACAGCCACCCCTCTAAGGAGTTATGAGAAACACTGGCATGTGCTGTTAAACCACTTAGAGATATAATAAGGCAAGGCAATGAATAGGATTAGCGAAATATGGAAGTTTGTAGAACTGATGGCAGCGGTTGACCGCTTATATCCACCAGCGGATCTTGTTCACATGGGGAGCTGGAAGAAAGCTAGCTATTACTATGACTTTGTTTGCTCTAAAGGAAGAGGGCCCAACAGAAGGGAGCTTCAGATAGCAGTAGTGGGCATTTTGATGTATATTTTTAGTACAGCTAAGATAACGTTTCTAGAAGCGTAGCTTATGTTTAAACTCTCATTTGGGGTTCTTGGTTTGTTTCGTTTTGTTTGGGGTTTTTTTATCAGCACTTCCCATGCATTCTTTCTTTCCTTTCCCTGGCTTTTCTAGCTGCTGTTCTGGAGCAGCGTGCTTTTGTTTTGAGGTATTTGTAAACTTTTTTTAAAGTAGGTTTTTAATTGACTAAAAACATGCTATGTTCGATAATTGCTTATCAGTGTGAAGCTGGGTCGGTTTGCTTTCAAGCTTTTATTTTCATGGCCTGTATTTTCACAGCCTCATGCTTTTAATTTCATTCAGCCAGAAGACAACAGATACAATTAGCATTGCTTTAAATGTTTCTCACCTGACCAGGAAAGGTATGCATTAGAGACTGTGTCTGTTTTTCCTGGTATCTTTCATGACATTGCACATGTATTTTGTGCACTGGGACATTTAGATAATGCGTCTGGCAACTTCCATCCTAATTATTGTCAGGAATTAACTTTGCAAAGCTGAGAATTATAATTTAGGTTGTAGTATGTTTTTAGAGGCGCATATAAAAGGTGTGACCTATCTTGTGTAGCTGTGGGTAGGTGGGAAAATGGTTTTGAAATGCTTCCTGTATTGCCAACCATTTTACTCTTCAGAGCAGGAGAGGAAAAAGGAAATAAAAAACGTAATCTGGCTGTATTTAAAATATTGGCATGTTTATCCTGCACATGGTGTTAGAAAATGAAGTGTCCTAAAAGAACCAAGAATGCCTTTAGAGGTTGGTATTTACGGTCGTTTTCGTTCCAGTTATCAGTCACAGCATACTAGCTCGGAATCTAAGTAAGTAGTCAGCTGAATACACACATGGCTAGGTTATCTAATTTCTAGCTGCCTGCTTTGTTTATCAAGCACTTACGTAACGTTCCAAATTATATTAAGGCAGGGCCGAGCTTTGTATTCACATGCTGTTATCCTAGCACCGATAGGAGAGATGGACAGAGCCGGGTGTAAGATGTTAGAAGTGATGGCTGCCTCTGCTCTCTCCTCTCCTGAACTCCACATACACACCCCACCTCTCTTCTGCTTTCTAGCAACTACAGTGCAAGGCTGCAGGACTTCATGCTTCACACTTCTGTCAGCAGCATAGAGGCACAGAGCTGAGGCTGCAAAGGCAACAAGTGCCAGACTGTAAACGTTGATTTGAAAGCTATCAAACTGATTTGGGGTTGGAGATAGACCAGGGTTTTTTCAATACATGTTTATAATTAAGAATGTAAACAGAATTTCATGTTTATATGCCCCAGATACAAAAAGAGGCTTTTAAAGCTCTGGTTTGAACTCCTTGAAAATAAATGAATGCAACAGTTAGGGTAGAAAGGAAAATGACACTCCTGCAAGCATTAAATCATACCATTTCCTCACTCTCTTCCTCTCTATCACGCACAGTTGCATACAAAAACTCTGCTGCAGAGCTGCTATTTTTTCATTCTTCTCTTAGACTATACCCTTTCTCTAAATGTGTATGCATGCGACGGGGTTTTCTTTGTCCTTTTTTTTTCCCCATGGTGGGGTGTAAAAAAAGGGCTTGCCTAAAAGATGTATGGAAGTTAATAATTGTCTGTTCAATTAAAGACCTTTTAACAGTAACACAACACAGTGTTTTTTGTAAATAGGTTGATACAGACTCACTGTGACTACTACTTAGTCATGTAACTCACAAGCAGCTAACTGTAGCCAGCTTAAACTGGTTTCAGGATTTTGTTGGAGTTTTTTGGTCAATAAATCATAACCTCTCTTGAGACTTATGAAAATTCCTTTTTAGCCATGGTAGTTGCTAAGTAATGTCCCTACTTGGATAACAGTTTAGATACCAATCCTTAAATTGATAGCTTGCAAACAGACTGCTAAATTTATGCAGGGAGCCTTTCTGGACAAAGCCAGCCAGTGTATCTGCTGGTTTTTGCAAGATTAAACCCTTGAAATCTCTCTCTGCTTAAGCTGCTGATTGCCATCTGAAGTTTCTTTAACTTAAAAGCTCGTATCTGAAGTAAAATCTGAATCCCCAATTTCCTTATTGTCTTTATTACCCACCCTAAAAATTGTTAAAGAAAAACAGGCCTTCCTTTTCAGTTTTGGAATTTTTATTCATAACTTCAGTGTTCCTGTGTTCGCAGATTTAAGCTATTAAACAAATATTGCATTAATACAGATACCAGACTTATTCCATCCCTGTTTCTGATTCAGTTTTCACTTGTAACTAGCTCCAGCTTAGCCGGTGACACTCCTAGCCATGGTGCTATGAATGAATATCTGAAAAAATCCACTTCAGAAAATGAAAACCCCTTCTTTTGTAGAAAGAAAAATAACCTCTTACTTGAACTTACTTTGGTGTTTGAATTTTAATATGCACTTGGATTTCTTCAGCGAAAGATGTATGTCAGATTTGTGTTGAGATATGCATGCAAAATACTGTTTCACACAGAGGCAGGTTTTGTGGCAAAGTTTGTAAAATCAGCATTTCTTGAAGGACGTACTTATATGATGACTTTGATGGCACAATGAAGAAGTTTACAGAGAACATCTGAAAGCTGTTACAGCAAACAGGAGGTTTGTAATTTTACTGTAATCTGTAAACTAATTAAGAAAATCCCTATGGCACTTGCCCTAAAGAAGTGTGGGTGCTGGTAGCCCTTTATATATTTCTGTTCTAAATTCTAGGCATTTTTACATAGCTTAGTCAAACTGTGCTACATTTTCAGTTAAGTTAGTGTTAAATCACCTTAAAATTAAATGAAACATATTAAGCATTATCTTCTTTCTCCCTAACCACCATTAACTGCAGGCTTAAATTTTACATTTTTGGTGATGCATTTCAGGAGGCCAAGTGAGATTAACAGCACAGGCTGCAAAACCGTACGTCGCTCACCCACTAACAGGGGCCTTCTTTTCTGTGAGTTTCCATAAATTAGATGTGGAGCCAAAGCAAGCGGAAGCTATTTTTAGTGCAGCAGCAGCGGCAGCAGCACTGCAGAACAGAAGCTGGCAGAGCATCACGTGTGTCAGGCTGAATCAAAGGGAGTATCCCAGCAATGTGCTGTAAACAAAACAAGGGCACTGTCAAAAACCAAGCTTCAGGTACCTAAAAAAACCAAATCAAAGCCTCACACAAGAAGCAAATGCACCAACTTACCAACTGTGTTTCTTAGGAGATTTTCCTATTTTGCAAACACAGGAGCGTAATAAGAATTCTGCATTTCCTGGTGTCCCACTGTCTCACTTGATGCAGTCCTTACCACTGGGCATTTTTTTTTAGAAATCTTTATTTTTTGGCCTATATCTTTTATCAAGTGTAATTGTTGTCTGAAAATACGTAAACACAGCAAAAGCAGATGCAACTGTCTGCAGAGCCACTGTGTGGGGGATGTCCTTGCTGTGAAAGCACTGCTTTACAGCATGTGAGATGTTGCTTTTCAGCAAGCAGAAGAGCGATATGAGCTAATACTTTCTCTTTACACATGAATTGGATTCACATATTCATCTGTGAGGTTTTCCATTCATAATTAGTATTTGTGTTATTTTGTGGATTTTCGCATAAAATGCCTCTGGCCTCTGAAATTATATGTTAGCCTGAGTAAATACTCACTGAACCTTTCAAAGATTAACTTTTACTTATGTTTACTTTAGTGTCCATGTGTCCACATGCTCAGTAATTTCAAAATTATTACTTAAAATGACTTGCCAAGCCCATGGCATGAAAGCTTACAGTCAATCAGTAGCATCCATTTATTGTTACTCAAGCAGTTGAGATGCAACCTTTATGAAGGTTAAAAAAGGTGTCAAAATTTTTCATTTGAATTGATAGCTTAAAAAAAAAAAAGAAGGTGGCTACTACCCTTCTTCCTGAAAACCATCTGTTCAGGTGATGCATCCTGTTGGTCCTGCAGGTGCATGTATTTTAATGAATTATAGGATTTGAATTTGACGGGGGTTCTCTTTTGGGACCCTGGGGAATGGGAGAGTGTTTGCTGCGTTTCCAGTAAATGCCAAGCTGTGAAAAAGTTGACTTCGGAAAAAGGATGTCAGCCTGAGAAAGCTAAGGAATACAATTTCCCTACAACAGCAGCCTATGCAAAAAAGCATTAGATGAGATTAATAGACAATAGGCACATAAAGACGAATGGAAAAATCAGTGCCAGTTATGGCAGCACTGGTACAATGGGGCTCTTGAGTGCAACGAGTCCCTCTTGTTGCCTCCGTGCCGCTTTTGACCAGGTTTTTGCCCTGGGATGGGGGAAGAGTGACTCAAGCTAGCACCTGGGTTTGGAAAGAACAACAATATGGGTAAGCTCTTAAGGCATGTCACATATGGCATGGGTACTGTATAGGTACGGGAAATGACCTTGGTTCTTCTTGAAATTGTGAGTTTTAATATTCGGTGTCAAAGAGGAGCAGTAACCTTGTCTGATACACTTGCTATACATTTTTGTTCAGCCAATATATTTTAGGCAAGTTGCAGTCAGGAGAAGAAAAAAAAAACAATGTAGAATGTAATGTTGTGGGTAGGAAAAGCTAAGAAAAAATAGTAGAAACAGTAAATTGTTAAAGATTGTTGCATGCACATCTTAACTCATTCAATAATGCTAAAGACTCAGACTCTGAGTTGAGTGTTTGTAAACTGTTTGGACATTAGCCTTTCTGGTTTTTTTAAGGAAAGTGGTTTGATTTTTTGTGTGTATGTGCCAGAATTCCTTTCTAAGTGTGTTCAACATTCTCATATGAAAAGATAGGAAAAGTATTTGATACGATTTATAGAAATCATTACTTTATATAGAAATAAAAACCAAACAGCTCTTCTGTTGGTAATACATAAATGTTTCAAACGCCTGTAGCCAAATCAAAGGAGTGTCAGGCTGAACTCAGAATCTACAGTTGCTGCTTGAGTTGAGAATCCAAGTGTCCTGCGCTGCCTTACTGTAAGATACAACAAGAAGATATGGCCATGAATATCTCTGAATAAACACCTGGATATCTGCTGCTTGCTTCTTGTCACACTGTTCCTTTGCACAGAATACACTGCCTCCTTATTCCGATACCCATCTCTTTCCCGTTAAAATGCAAACTGCAACACGTTCTCATGTCTGGTTTTGCTAGAATGGCTGCTACCATTGTAGCTTCAAAAAACAAATAAGCTGAAAACCTTTTGATTTGAAATAACTGTAGATCACAGGAAAAGAGTTTGTCTTCAGCCAGAATTTTTGTGGTGTTTTCAGGCCTCAGAAAAGCAGAATTTGGAGGGTAAGAACTAATTGTGATTTCACCAATGCTGGCAAATGATGGTCTGTTTTCTGTAACAAATAACTTGCTGTTTATTCTCAGCAAGTCAGCCACACTGACACAGAAGTTAGTAATCACCTACGTGTTTGTGGCCAAACTTTTAAGTAGCCATTGCAGTGCTGACGCTGCTCACAAAGGGCTGGGGAGCGGCGTGCGCTGCAGCCACTGCGTTTCCTGTCCCAGCCCTGGGAGGAAACCGGAGCGGGCGGCCAGGGTGGGGAGTCTTCTGCTCGCTGGGTGCCATGTCGGCCTTTCAAACACACGCCTCAGTGTTATCAGCAATATGCAAAATAAATAAAACGGTGTGCCTGCGAGGCATCACGGAGCCAAGCTGTACGTCACATCCAGCTCACAAATCATAGCTTCTGTGGCTCGGCTCACCACTAAGGCATCTATAAAACGGTTGTTACTGAATGAAGCACAGAGCAGGGATGGCAGGCTTAGGAAATAATTGCATTGAGCTCTTAGTGATGCAAAAAAAAATGGCAAGTTAAAAAGAATAATAGTTGCTGTGAATCTGCTGTCTACAGGGAGACTTGGAGCAGAAGCTTCTTTACTGGGATATATTAGGAAAACTGATCTTTCAGCAGGTCAGTTATGACATGTATGTAAATTTTAAGATCTATAAAAAGCTATCATATTAACATATGGCAATATAACTGAAAAAGAAGAAGAATTCTTGAAAATTATGCTGTGTTAACATATGACTGCTTAAATTGACTTTGGCTTATAGGACTGTTTGAATTCTGTAGTAAATTAAATACAAGTAGGTCAAAACTTGCGTTATATATAGTTGCAAAACCTTTTCAAGGATGAAATATTTCTAATCAGCTTGTAATAGCTGTAATTTTCTTGTTCCACAATCTCTTGTAAAGGAGCTGCTATACACAAGTCTTAACTTTTTTTCTGATTTATGTATTTCAGAAGTTTTTTCTGGATTTCTTATTTTTGCCAGCTCATTTTCAGGCTCTTTGAATCTTCTGACACAGACTAGGTGCGGTAGCAGCCCAGCCCATCTGGACACACCCAGCATGTCATTAACTGAACCAGTCTGGGTACCTGTGCAGAAAGCAGCAGCTTAAATACAGCCAGGTTTCTAAAATACTGGGCTCGGGCACTGAAGCCTTGACATAGCAGATACACTGCTCTCTGTAATTCAGCTGGCTAATTTAAATTTCACTAGATGTCTGCGGTAATTCTCTGTGTGCCTGTGGATCACCATGAGGATGATGTCTGAGTTACAATTTTCTCTTATCCATAGTTACGTGCCTGTCCTGTGGGTGTCTTGGTTTTTTTTCCTGTAATGGGAGTTTCATAAGTTCTAGTTCAGCATTTCTTCTTCCTTGTCTGAACCATCCTTTCTTTGATATTTATCTTTTTCTTCATTTCTAGCTGCCTGATACACCTTGCAGCATTATTCTCAACTCTCATAATTCAAAATGATGATACAGGATTTTAAGAATACCTTACGTTTCTTAGCACGTTGGAAAAACCCCTCTTACTTATTCTGCAACTGTGATGTATTTAGCAGCCTCCACACACCTTGCTGAACTTTAAAGGTAAATTGCAAAGTGTGCTTGATTTCATTCTAGGGAAGAAGGTGAGGTTGCTGCACTGATTTCACTGGAAGTAGAATCAGCTCATAGCTTCATATTTACTTAATTCCTCCAGTATCTGAAATGTGGGTAGACACCCATTTCGGAAGCTAGATGCAGGGCAAAAAGAAGTCTCTCCCTGTGGGATTAAATAGCGAATAAACTTTGTCACAAATACCCAACAGGAAGCAGAAGGATCTTTATTTTGTGTGCACTATGATGAGTAAAGCATGCAGGTGTTTTTCTGCTGTTGTAGATTGTCTTTTGTTTGTTTGTTTCTCCTTTGCATTTTCTGAGAAATATGTAGTTATTTCAGGAGCTTTAAGTAAGCTGGTTTGATTTTAATTGCTATGTTCATTATTATATACCCATATAGGAAGATTTGCATACTGTGCATATAACATGCAGAAGTGGAGCCGAGGAGGTGATGTTATCTGGATTTTCATCAGTGTCAGTACAAACCTCAGCTCATCTGTACCCTAAATTTATAATCAAAGCCCTTGCTGTCAGCAAAATGTCGTGCAGAGGATCCCCTCCCACAGCATTGTCAGGCTTGTGTCATATAGCAGAACTGCTCCTGCTGACACAAGGGCTTCCTCCTTAGGGTTAAGTATGCCCTCTGATTTTAACTCTTAAATGACAGATGAATTAAAATTAGAATTTCTGTCAGGCAGCTGCCTATCTCTGATGGATATACCTACTTAATAAAAGATATACATATTTTGTGTTACCTACAATGGTGTTTACATTGTCTGAGTGGTGCCTTGGCACTGAGAAGCAGTGCAACATGTTAATGCTTGGCATTGCCAGTTCATCTCCTTTCTTTCCAGAAGTGCTTTTTATGCTCGCTTTCTACTGGTTGCTAAGATGAAATTCAGTCCTTTTTGCACAAATTCAGTAAATGGGATTTTATGTCAAAAAGCAAGACAGGAGGAGGAAAAAACCCCAGCGTACTTGCCTCCGTGTGCATCTTGAAGGCAGTGCTTCCCTCCGCTACTACTTGGCAGGAGGTTTTTCTGGATCCTTGGATCCAACTCAATATCCTGCTCAGCAGCCTCAGCTTAAGGTTTCTGAAGAGGTTCTTGCCCCAGTGTTCCTAATAAATTGCATCCTGAAATACGCACCTCTCAGTCAGTTCTTCCAAGATGACAAAAAGTTGCTGAGTTACAAAATTAAAACTCTGTAAGCAAGCAGAGGGATCCTGGCAGTTAATAGAGAGAGTGATACAATCAAGCAACTTTCTTAACTGCTGGAATAGTCTTTTCTTCAGATAATCAGTGTGAGTTGCAAGGGGGAAATGGTATGTTTGCATCCTAAGAAGTTCTGTAGGAACATCAGGAAAATAGTACTTGGGCTAGCAGTGAGGGCTGGGGCCTTTTCCAAAAGGATTGCGAGAGAAGGCGTGAACTTAGAGCAAGAGCGTTTTAGAATAAGCCTGTGTAATGTAGCTTTGAACTATTTATAACATGCAGAGAGAGAGAGTGCAGGTACTTGTGTTTAGTGTAATTATGCTTATGCAATCAGCTTTTTTAGGAAGATACCCATTTGACTAGTTTATTTTTGGATATGGACTCCAGGGTGCTAAAATGTGTATGTATATATCTGTATATAATTTTCGGCTTTGGTTCAAAATCTGTTTTCTATATCTGTCAGGAGATATCCTTCTACCTGTGAACGTTATGAGGCTGATTAACGACTGATGGCAGACAAATCTACAGATATGAAACTTTCGGCATCATAAATGAAAATGCCTTGCTTTATGGAGGGGTGGGCGGTGGGGGTAATTTCCTGTTTAGTTTCTACAAGAGAAGACCCACAGCCTAACCAGGTGGATTTTCTTTATACTATAAATAAGCAAACCTTTCCTCCTTTAATGGCTTCAGTTTGGTATATTTCTGTCTAAATTGCTTCTTCCACAATTTTCCTTGTACTGCTGGGTTCAGAGATGTTCCTTCAGATGCCCAGTAGATGATGTAAATAACAGAACGAAGCTCTTCAAAACCGATACAGATGTGTGTGTATATATAACATGCTGTGTGGCTAGCTGGGGCAGTCCTCATCACTTGAATGTTTATTCTGGGCAAAGTTAGAATAAAATACATCTTGCCATCTTAAAGATAGTTTGGTGCTAATCTAGGTAAATAGTTTCATTAGCAATTATAGAGAAAGAGTAGAGTAATTAATTTACGCACTCCCTAAAAATGGTTGGTTGTACGTTTATGTGAAATGTATTTTGTTTCTTTCAAAATATTCCATCTGTATTTCATGTCATGTCATAATTCATTTTCTCAGTTGGTTGTCATTTTACAGTATTACTTTTATTTATTAATATTAATCAGTTGGTTTCTCATTATATCTTGCATTCCATTCCTTACCTTAATAATTCTTAACTCATGTTTTATTTTATAATATTGGTCATTTTAGTAGAAATTACAACGCCACAATGCACTGACTCCTTTGTAAAACTTTACTTCCAAACCCTTGTCGTATTGAGTTATATTTTCAGTGTTATGCATTGGTATATCCTTGACATTCGGTATCTATATAGTATATATATTAAATTTTAGTTGTAGCCAACTTATTACGAGACTTCTGGTGATAATCAATATAGTTGTGTTTGAAGCAGTAAGTACAGAAAAGTCTAGTTGGGTGACCAATACTGTTCTGCTGTGCTCTACATCCAGGCACCTCTCTCTTCTGTCACATTTAAAGATAAAGACCACAGTCATTTAAATTCTCCATGCAAACAAATTTTATCTAAAAAACACTTTTTAAAAGAGTACAGGTGGAGTAAAGGAGCATAAAGTGTAAAGGAGTGAGTTCCTATAGCTTAATTCACTTTTCTGGACCTTTTTTTAATCTCCTGCTGTAATTAAGCAGGACGTGAGTGTTGCATGATGTTGCATTCCTTGCCAGACAGGAAAACATTTCAAGGTGAACCGCTGAAGAAAATCAATTACGTTGGGAAACAAATTCTGCATGCATAATCGAAGATACCTCGTAGCACTTGTGTGGCCGTTCTTCACAAAGGACAACTTGGCATTAACGATGGCAAATTATGACCTGGGCGTAACACTAGTTTCCTTAGTTGTTTCAACAAATCAATGTGCAGGTCTTGCATTATAAAGCAGCGTGTGACCTGGGGCCCCCTCAGCTTACAGAGCAGCCCCTGGGCTGGTGTGCCAGACGATACTGCCTGTGGCAGTTGCTGGACAAGTAGCAGGCACTTCCTATAAAGTGAGCTAGGTTGTGGCTTTGTTCCAGTGTCCTCATAGGATCATCCACGTTGTGTTAAGTATTTAAAACATAACGTTCCACACTGGGAGGTTAATCTGGAGCCTGGCTTGTTCCTGGTGGCTTGATGGAGGTTGCGGAGGAGCCTGTCAGTGCTGGTGTTGCACTGTATGCTGACTGTTCCCGTAGGCCATGTGCTGGCAAAACCACTGTTAGGTAAAGTGTTATTTATTACATTTATTATATCCTCTGTTAAGCATGCTACTTGGAGGATATGGGAGAGGGCTAATGATCTGTATCTAAAACTGCTGGATTTTAGAAAAATCTCTTTACAGGTTATTCTTAACAGCAAGATAGTTGCACTTGTGGAGAATGACACAGGTGTGATCATTCCCCAGAATAAAAAGCCACCTCTGTACCTGCAACATGCCATGCAATGTCACATGTTGTTGGACCGTAATTCTGACTACAGTGTTTGGAGTTAGGCTGCAAGAAGCAAAGAGCAGGGTTTCCATTTGCTTTAAGGAAAAGACCTTCATTCAGGCTCCAGATGTCCAAAATTTTGCACACACATTTTGCATACTGATCTTCTAAGCATATGAGTAGTCCCATTGAATTCCAAAGTCTTGTTGCATTCAATAGGATTACTTATATCCTTAAAGCTATGCATGTGGGTGAGTCTCGGTGGAATCCAAGCTTTTCTTGCACTGAATCTCTTAGTCCCTTTGCGTATCTGAAATATTTAATCATTCTGAAAAAAGAAAAAAATAGTGCAGGGAAGTACAAAACTGCCCCATAGTCAGAATATCTTGCCATTTGTGTTTGTTTTATCTACATTTGTCCTGCAATTATTAAAATTCCCTTTTACCTGTAGCTTCTGTGAGAAAATGACTCACCTTGAAAATTACATCAGTTTTGAAGAATAGATCAGCAGTTTTTCTGTGCACTTTTATTGTGCTTCAGGTTAATTCTGGTCATCATTTCTTTCCTATTGGAGCGAGCTGTCCGCCTGCGTAACGACCACATCTTGCCTGGAGGGGCAGAGGTGGCCCAGGGCACCCGCAAAGTGTCATGGTGGGGCCCGTTGTACCGTTTCTCAGTGCTGAGATGGGAAGAAACACAAGCAAAAGGCATAAAAAACAGTTGGAAATGTCCCCATTTCCTCACTTCTGTGATTTGGCTTTCGTCCACATAATGGTTTGACACAGAATCTGCTCAGTACTTGAGCTGAATTTAGGACAGAGCAGCCCCAAATCTGACACATAACCAGTAAATGAAGATGTATGTCTTAAAGATGTGTGGTTGTTTATTACTTATGCTTCTTGATCTGTTTTCCATTTGTTGTAGGGTTTTCAAGGGTTTGTGCTGAAAGTATTAGAAATACTTGATAAAATACTGAAATTTAAAAACCGCAGTCAGAAATGGTTCCTTTAAGTGTATTATTTTTTGCTTTTCGAGTATGAGTGACACTGAGGCTCTCAAAAAAGCGTCTTGTAAAACAGATAAAGTATCAGCACCTGCCAAATTAAGGAATGGCTTTTGCTTTCAAAATATCATCACAGTTATGCTGTAAACATGTGCTTTTTGGATTCCTTAAATTTTTTGTCAATGTGCCCCTCCACAAAGCAAAATAATTATTTTTCTGAAGGATGCGTAAACTTCGGGTGCTTTGAAGTCTAATGTGTGATACACTGTTGCAAGACAGACATTTGTTAAGGGCAAGAGATCAGTATTTACAGTGCTGGTGTTAGGACTGGATTATTTGTAATCTAATTAAGAAGGTTACTAACAATTTGAAGAGATTATAAGATTAACCATTATCTGTGTGTTTATTTGATTAAAATAAATGCCCACAGATTTGGCTGCCATACCTGTGCTCTGGTATTCGGGATCAGAAATCCCATTTAATTGGGAGTAAGAAACCAAACAACAACTAAACTTTGTGGTTTGATTCTGTTTCTGTGATGTCTTTAACAAAATGTCTCATCCCTAGTTAATCTTCACTCTATTTGCACTGAACTATGATGCACCTTATTATTGAAAGCCATTTTGGAGAAAGGTGTTTTAGGTTGTTTTGTAGGGGAGGGAAGAGCGTTTTTTAAAATACTATGCCATTAATTTAAAAATTAATTTTTTGAGGTACTGGGCAGAGACAGTAATTCTATAGGATACTTCTTTGCACAGGGCCGGGGTTTTGTCTGTAACTTTGTAGTTTAGGTCTGGTATCACTTAGTGGAGCTTCCCAGATTCATTGTTTGAAAAATGTCCAACTCTGTGTGATTGAGAGTTTCATGTCATTGAGGAGACAAGATCCCAGAGGCTGAAGTGAAAGATCTTCATTTTTCTTCACACCCTACTTTAGATCCTCCTGGCTTTACTTCCTGAGGGCACTCACTCTCCCAAGCAACAGTACGAAGAACTTTTATATTATATGTATATACATATTAATACAGACTTCCCGGGGGGAAAAAACAACATTTTGAGATCTAAACTGACAAGTGGCTTTGGGTTTCTGACATTTACGCCTTATTTGTATATTCCTTTTCAGCCTTCTCCAGCTGCTATTGCATAAATCTTCCACATTTTTACCTCTAGCTGTATGAGTGGAGAAGACATTCGGCAGTTCAGCTTCCTTCTCTGTGCTTATTTTTAGGAGCTTTAGAAGTTGTCTGGGATTTAAAATTGGCCTCAGTGGATTTTTTTGATAAAGTAAGCTTTTATCAAGCTTCTGCCCTTCCTTGCAGATGTGTACATGGTACAAAACAACAGCTCCTATGAAGTGGCAGGGTGACTCTTCAGCTGTAAAGGCCAAAGTTGTTCTCACAGTAGCACCATGATATACCCTAAGGGGTGGTGATGTTGGCTGCAATCCTGCAAGGAGCTGCCAGGCTTCCAGGTGGCTCCACACAGGTGCTCAGGCTGGCTGGGGCGCTGGGGCTGTGTTGCACCACCAGCACAGCGTGCGTGGTGCTGCTCAGCCCCCTCCTTCCCTAGCTCTCCTGCCTCAGGCCATGGATGGTGGGCTGGCTCTGGCAGTGAGCATCCCAGCACGGAGCCCACGCAGGGAGGAGCAAGGATTGCCTGCGGTGCCGAATTGTCTGTTATCCACAAACCAAGATCCCCCTTGCTCCAGGTTTTCGTAAACCAGACCCCTGAAATGACAGCCACCTGTTGGGTACAGGGTAGAGAGATTAAGAACAGAAGCGTAATGTAATGTTTAAAGTAACTTGCAGCAGGACATAATCAGGTTGTTGCATAATTATTTTCCTCATTCCTCAAACCCAACTCATTGTATTGTTTTAATAGTACAAATGCACTGGACGCTGAAAAAATTGATGAAGGATGATGGGAATGGAAAGAAAGGTACAGAGAGTACAGAGTTAGGAATGCTTTTCACAAAATGCCGTATTAATAGTAAACATCAGTGTTAACATGACCTGCTGTCCAATGTAGAGGTAGCAGGGTTGTAGGGCTCGTTTTGAACACTACGTTTCACAACCCTGGTTGTGTTCAAATAGCTTGGAACTATTAAATGGAATTAGTCCAATTATTAGCAAGTTGGACACGGTCACTGTATCCTTCTCCCTTCCATTTTTTGTAGTAACAATTCATCTCGTAGCTTCCCCCCCATGACTTCCTCCAGCTACCTGAGATAATCACTTAGCCAAGCAGTAGGTGTTATGGCCAATTGCTTGAATACATTCAGTGGCTAAATATATCCTGTTCTAAAATGGGCAGGATAATGGTGATCTAATGAAAACATAGCAGCAGCAGCAGCAGCATTTGTAAAGATATAGGAATTTTCTTAGGAGTTTAATGGTTACGTCTAACGTGTGTATCCACGCTGCTCTAGACCCCTGCTTGATGTTGTTCTTATTTGCACCTGGTAATTACTGAGGCAGCTGATCATACACAGATACTTACCTGATACTGTTTTTCATGTACAGCTCCAAAGTGTGTTGTGCATGGGAATAAGAAGGATAACCCGTCTGCACTAGCTTATAAGTAGGGAAGCCCTAATAAATTCTGGTGCATGGTATGAACATCTTTGGGAAGAACAGGCTTTGAGTCCTTCTCATCGAAGGTGAAAGGTTACCGTGTCTTCACTCTGATAAAGGGAAGGCAACAAGTCTACCTCTGAATGATGTATGAAGTGGTTCTGTTGGGTTTTTTGGGGTAAAATGCTCTGGAAACGCTGCAAGGATGTCAGTCCTCATCATCCTTCTGTCCGTTAACTCCTGCACCATTAATTTTTGCCCTGTTGTATAAGTTTCGTGCCTTGAACATTGACAAGGTAGTATTCTATTCCAGTGAATCTGAGAATATGCTGGTGAACCGCACAGCAGCCCTGCACACTGAAGGGCTGCTCATAGTGTCCAGCAGGACCTTCACCTTTTGTGAAACATGTCCTTCACACAAGGTGAAGGTATGAGAGTGCAGTGTTAGAGCTGGGACAAGGATTAAGGAGTCCAGAAGCGAAATGATCTACCACCACACCTCATAAACTGCAGTAAGGAAAAAGAAGTTTTACCAGGTGTTCTGCAAGGTCTGCATTAACATATCCTCTGTTCCCACACTGTAGGAACCTGGTCACCTTCCTCACTTTTCCATAGACCAAATTTTTCAGTTTTCTTAGTTTGCACTGATGACATACTTCACGTCTTACATGCAGCCCCAGAAAGCTTCTTCCCCAACAGGATGTGTGTTAGGAGCCCTCATATTCCTCAAATGGTGGATATCTATGGAACTCTAAATCCTGTCTTGGAGCCTCGTAAGACATCCTCGTGAGAGCTGGTCCTGTGATCCAAATGTTAAGCCTTGGAGCTAGTGCCAGTCCTCCTGCTTAACCCCAGCACTCACCAGGACTCCAGCCATGTCAGTTCTCTGGGTCATGTCAACACCTGACAAACACATGGTAGGTGAAAGCAAACAGATAATGCTCTCATTTTGCTCAGGATTTTAACACACTGTTCTTTTCATTTACATGTCACAAAAATGCATAGATCTGAAAACAGTAATAAACATGCATGTGTGTTTCCCCTGGTCAGGAGTGTTCACCACCCTGAAGACTTCACTTTTCTTCATCTGGGTTTTCTGGGGCCTACTGGCATCCTCTTTTTTTGAATCATCTGGTTTGACTTTTAGACGTGAAATCTCTTGGCAGCAAGTTCTCTTGCACTGAGCTTGGACTGATGCCACAGGTAAACAAAAACTTCTCGTGACTTCCTTTCAAGTCTGTGTTTTGTTACCTTTGCTTCTCCTGTTTGGGGATTTTCTGCTTTCTCTTTTATCAACCTCCTATAGAAAACTCCAGTCAAACTGGTTTTTCCTTTCTGGCAATCACCGTAGCAGACTTACTATTCCAAACCACTTCCACTGGAGTAAATGATCTCTAATTTCCAACAGCCAGTGCTGTTTCTAACATAGATTTGGCGTTCTTTAGGGCTCGCAGCACTTGGTGGATTTTGTGTACACCAAGAGGATATCCACAGTGCAACAGTTTTTGAAAACAAAACCATCAACCAGAATGTGTGAGTTGCACTGAAATAATTTTTCCCTATCACAGCAAAATAAACTTGCAAGTAACAGGGAAAGCTGTATTTGCAACATCAAGTGAAAATACATTTTGTTAACTTTTGACATCCCCTGGCAACCTTGTGGCATATAGTTGGTACTTGTAAACCTGATGCATTTTACAGCTCCAAATACTGTCAAGGCTTTTTCCCACAGTTCAGCTTTCCTGAACATAAAAGTCCAAGTTCTTTTTGAAGAATTCAGCTGAAGAGGTGGAGGTGAGATCTTCTATGCACTTCAGTTAGTGGAACATAAAACCAAGGTTTTGACCCATCATTCTGTCTAAGACACATTCTCCAGGTCCTGATGGGACAGTTGCATTCTGCCCATATGTATCATCTGATGTTTCAGGTATTCTCTGCTTCCCTTCCAGTGCCGGTCTGTGTAGTTGCTGGAAGATGTTAAACAGTTGTTTCATTCAGACAGTGGATAAAGAGATCTTAGTCTGCCATACATCAGCTCACAAGTCAGTCAGGATCCAGATCTGTCTGGATAATGCAATATGAGCTTTCCATTTCCAGGTTATAATCTTCTGGTTCTTTGTTCAAAATTGCACTTATAATTGGAGAATGTGCACCATGTAGCCTTTACATTGCAGAACTCAGATCGGTGTCTATATAAAACGCTCCATGGTGTATCAGTATGCATATGTTTATCTGCCTAGGACTAGGAAAATGTGAAACGTAACCCCCATTTTTAAAAAGGGAAATAAGGAAGACCCATGAAACTACTTGCCTGTCAGTCTGACCTCTGTGCCCAGCAAGATCATGGAGCAGATCTTCCTGGAAACTGTGCTATGGCACATGGAAAATAAGGACGTGATTGGTGACAGCCAGCATGGCCTCACTAAGGGGAAATCGTGCCTGACAAATGTGGTGGCCTTCTATAACAGGGTTACAGCATTGGTGGATGAGGGAAGAGCAACTGATGTCATCTGCCTTGACTTGTGCAAAGCATTTCACATGACATCCTTTGTCTCTAAACTGGAGAGACATGGATTTGATGGATGGACCACTTAGTGGCTAAGGAATGGCTGGATGGTCACACTCAAAAGAGCTGTGGTCAACGCTCCATGTCCAAGTGGAGACCAGTGATAAGTGGCATTCTGCACAGGTCGGTACTGGGACCAGTGCTGTTTAACATCTTTGTTGTTGACATGGACAGTGGGATTGAGTGCACCCTCAGTAAGTTTGCTGACGACATCAAGCTGTGTGGTGCAGTTGACACGATGGAGGGAAGGGATGCCATCCAGAGGGACCTTGACAGGCTTGAGAGGTGGGCCCATGCAAACCTCATGAAGTTCAACAAGGCCAAGTGCAAGGTCCTGCATGTGGGTCAGGACAATCCCAAGCACAATTAGAGGCTGGGCGGAGAGTGGATTGAGAGCAGCCTGAGGAAAAAGACCTGGGGGTGCTGGTGGATGAGAAGCTCAACATGGCCCAGCAGTGTGCGCTTGTAGCCCAGTAAGCCACAGGAATCCTGGGCTGCATCAAAAGAAGTGTGACCAGCAGGTCAAGGGAGGTGATGCTGCCCCTCTACTCTGCTCTTATGAGACCCCACCTGGAGTGCTGCATTTAACTCTGCGGCCCCCAGCACAAGACAGACATGGGCCTGTTGGAGCGAGCCCAGAGGAGGGCCACAAAGATGACCAGAGGGCCGGAGCACCTCTCCTGTGAAGACAGGCTGAGGAAGTTGGGGTTGTTCAGTCTGGAGGAGAGAAGGCTCCAGGGAGACCTTATAGCAGCCTTCCAGTACCTAAAGGGGGCCGACAGGAAAGCTGGAGAGGGACTTCTTACAAGGGCATGTAGTGATAAGACAAGGGGGAATGGCTTTAAACTGAAAGAGGATAGACTTAGATTAGATACAAGGAAGAAATTCTTCACTATGAGAGTGGCGAGGAACTGGGGCTGGATGGGGCTTTGAGCAATCTGGTGTAGTGGAAGGTGTCCCTGCCCATGGCAGGGGGCTTGGAACGAGATGACCTTTAGGGTCCCTTCCAACCCCAACCATTCTATGGTTCCATGACTGTCCTCTCATGAGGAAGAAGAAAGTTCACTGCAGTCAGTGGATTCAAGCTGGCGTGAATGTGGTCAGAAGGAGGGTCTGCATGGGCTGGTCTAAGCCTTAAATTTTATCAGTGCTTTATTCTTAGACCGTGTTTTGCAGCAGCTCAGCCACTTGCCCCCCTGGGAATAAAACATCTGATTACACGCAGTAGAAAAATATTATCTCTTTAAAAATAAATAAATAAATAACCTTTCCTCTTCCTCTCCTTTTGCCCATCTTCTTCCCTCTTTTCTGAGATCCCACGTAGCAGAAGTTGCAGATGATGAGTCTCATTTTTGCTGGAGCCTGTTAACCTTTCTTGTGTGAATGACAGTTTTCCAGATTTAAGTCTTAGTGTTTATGTTAAGAAGAGGGTTAATGATGATCCCCATAGGCCTCTCACTCAGAAAGCAAAAACATCTGCTAAGCCAAAAAGTGGTTAGTTTGCTAAATTTAGAAGGAAGAAATGCATTTCCCAAAATTCACACTGCTTCTTAACAAATTTAGGGAACCAGTGGGGGCAAGCAATTATGGAAGTCATACTGTTTATTCATTTTTTAGTTTAGTTCATGTATTTTCAATTAAAAAAATAAAATGTGATTGCTGTTATTAAGCAGAAAGGGGGTACTACTCATATATCTGAAACATTTAATGCAGTTGAACTTTTTGTGCATTTGTTTAGGTTAATAGCTGGACACATACCAAAGCCTGCGAAGCTTAGAGATGTTCTACAGTACATACTGAGAAAAGACAACTTAGTGGTGAAGAAAGTGAGGTTAAAATGGATGTCTGCTAGGAAACTCTTAATCGAGCCCATAGACTAGGAAGGCTCCTCTATGGATTTTAGCCGTCTTTCTTTATCCTGACCAAATGCACTCCTGATTGCTGCCAGCTGTCTGGCTCCTTGCAGCAAAGGGTGACCTGGTGAATAGTATACCAGCCCTTGGACACAACTGTCGTCATCTGTCTTTGCTTTCAATCTCTCAGCCAAAGTCATCATCTTTAAATAGGGTTTAACCTAGAGTTTTCCTGCTTCACGGGATTACAGGGGAGTGGAGTTTGCTGGTACCAATAAAGTGTCCCATGATGGCTTCGCTCTTGATGACTTTGTGGTGGCCAGGGCCACAGCCAGCAGCAGCCATGGTTGGCGCAACGAAAGGAGATGGGTTATACGCATCCCTGTCAAGCCGCTCGTGCCAGCGGTGGGCAGTACGGGCACTGGGACAACCAGGTGCTGTCACTTGTGTATCTAGGAGAGATTGCCGTCAGCAGGCTGAGACCCTTCCCAGTCTCGTTGCCCCTCTCCCTCGGAAGCAAACCACAAGCGGCCGGTCACAGGGTTTCGCCACATGCTGTACAGCCCCGGCGGGCGCGGCCGGGCCGCGCGTTGCTCCCCAGCGGCTGGTGGGTCACCCAGCCCCAGCCGCCCGCCGGCCACGGCCCCCTCACCCCGAGCAGAGGGATGGCCGGGCGCTTTAAACCACAAATTCTAGAACTTCCCTGGCCTGTTAACCAGCGGGTTTCAGGCGTGACTGTCCTTTGCTCTCCCTCGTAGCCTCCCGGGTAAC
>JAVJGI010000040.1:61079341-61107294 GCA_035590275.1 Ibycter americanus
GTCGCCGCTACCGTGCTGGGGCTGTGTGTGAAAAACATAGCGGCTGCTTAAATCTGACAGGAAAATCCTCAGCTGTTAAACTTTACCAGCGTCTTCTGAGGGGTTTCTGGTCGTATTTTCAGCAAATGACTTGGGAAACTTAATCCTTTAGGGATTAGAGTATTACCGGGGGCTGTTCTCGTTATGTCTTTCTCGTGAGTTACCGGGAAATGTATCAGAATAATGTGAGGTTGCTTGAAGCCCAGCTGTGGAGCCAAAGATATTCTTGAAACTAGGAATCCGTACTTTCCTATTTAAACTTTGCAGGAAGAATTAACAGGATTGTAATCCTTTAACTGATTAAAAAAAAAAAAAAAAAGATATTTTATGGAAAGAAAAAAGGAAAAATAAAAGTTCAAATCTTGATGTTGTCCCTGATAACAGCAACAGAAAGAAAAAGAGGCATTTTTTCCATTTCGGCTCCCTAGAGGCCTGGGGTGGGTGTTCTCGTTGTGAAATGGCCGTATCACCTGTGACTTACCCAGCCCAGAGGGTGGAATTTGGAGCCCTGGTCCCGGGTGGTTTCGTAGAGCACGTTGTGGTGCTTCTGCTGGGTGTTGAGCCTGCCTGAGGAGTCTGAGGAGCTCGGGGTGGTCCATCAGAAATGCACAGGTTTGCTGACCCCAGCAGCTTCCTTGAGGATAAATTTGAGATTCTTCACTCTGAGAACTTAAAGCCACAGCCTTAAAGATTTGCCACGTTACCTTTTTCTTTTACAGAGACAAGCATTTTAATGTGGGTTCGGTGGTTTTTTTTGTTTTGGTTTGGAGTTTTTTGTTTTCTACAGCAACTTTTTGATACGAGGCTGTTGAAATGTTGGGGTGAGAGAATAAAAAATGCTTGAAGTAGACAAGGATTTATTAAAATGCTTAGTTCGTGGTATTGATCTGCAGCTTAGCACTTCATCTTTCCAATTCTTTGGATGTCGAAATACACTTACAAATATAGCATGGCTTTTGTGTGTATTGTATTGTTCTCAAGACATGATTTTCCTTTCAATTGTGATTTTGTTTGTGGGGTCAGAATATCTATACAGAGCCATGCAGTGATCTACCCTGTGAGAAGCGGATTTTCATGTACAATTACCTCCTCTTTATTCGTGCATTTATGATTCCTTTTTTCAGAAATTCTTACACGGCTGCTACTGCTGCTCAGATTGCCATGGGTTTTGAAGAGAATAATGCTTACTGATAGTTCCCACATGCACTGGCAGGCACATCTAAAACCTGTACTTTTGTGTTCACAGCTTGCATAATATAAAATTTAGAGATTGCTTGTCAAACTAAGTGTCAGCTGAGTTTCCTAGGAAACTCACTGAAGATATTTATAAAACTACAGATCAGCTTAATAATAGAGATAATAATGTCAGTAGCTCGTGATTATTTTTTTTTAACTTTATCAGTCCATTTTTTCTTTGCTTTAATTTGTTGGCAAACCAAACCACTACATTTCCAAACAGAGCAGTGGAGACCTTCCTTCCAATATCTTGCCTAATTTATTTAGAGGAGGAGAAAAAAAAGAAAAAAAGTAGTTTATGCTGTTCCATGTAAGGAAATGTAAAACACCCTAAAGTAAAATTAAGAAAAACCTAAATATCATACTGATTATCAGACTGAATTCTTTATAAAGAAAACCACAGTTGTGGAGTAGAAATATAAATATTATATCATATTTTATAGTTTTATTCACAGTTGAGTTGAATGTGTGAGTTTAAAGTTCATTGCACATGCATGCAAAGCAGCCACTGCGGAATTAACATAAATCCTGAGTATGGGTTTCTATAGAAGCTGCATAAATAGAAGTCCTGTCAGTATTTTAAAAAAAGCATAATTCTGTGAAAATAGTTTTAGCCCTGAGCTGAAAAAAACAGCATCTAAAAAGAGAGAATGAGTGATGCTGGTGTCCATTTTTACTCATTTTTTTGCTATTGTGTTTTCCTCACTGATTCTTTGAGTGCAGACATGAGCATTGCCACAGTTTGGAGGTACCTTTGTTTTTTAAGCACTTTAAATTGAAATTTTAGTCATGTAAATTTAAAATTTGGTGGGGTGTCTATTTATGTATATGTATAAAAGAATGTATGTTACACCAGAACATAATTATTAGAGACATTTAGGATTAGTAGAAATTAACGTTCTTTAGAAAGCAGTTCAGAAAAGTGATTCTAGTTTTCACATTTTAATACAGCAATGAGAATGATGTTACCGTATTTAGTAATGAGGCAGTACTGACTTCTTACCTCATCTGGAGTTACTTGTACCTATGTACATTTGCCTGTCAGAGCTACTTTTTGGTACTGTGCTAATTAGCCAAGTAAGGAGCTTATATGAAGGATATTCAAGAATATGTTTTCATTTGAAAAAGTAAGAGTATAGCTTTTTGTGTTGCCTTGGCTAGAAATCTCAGTGCACGTTTAATGTGGTTGCAAAAGAAATCTTAGGAAGCCTGTCCATCAGACACTGAAAAGGTTAATTTTCTCTGAAGCTACAAAATTTAGCCAAATCCTAGTAGGAGTTACATGTTGATTTATTGGATGCTAGTGATATCATTGCAGCTTGTTACAGCAGGATAGCAGGTAAAACTTTGTAAATTATTTATTTTAGTATAGATCACATGTGGCCAGCAACCTTACAAGCGTAAAATGTTACGACTGCTCTGTCAAGTGATACTTTTTAAGCCTGTGATACTTGTCAGAGCTCACTCTTAACTGCGGTGTTTCAGTTTAGGGTATTTGAAATGGATCTTTTTACTGGGAGGAGGTTCTAATGAAGATTTCTAACTGGAATACCTCTTGGGCTGATACATAGGACGTGTATTTAGGAGACTTACCTCATTCTCAGCCCTGCTATGGATTATTTGTAGTGTAACTCAGCATTACTCACTCCTTTGTTCCTCACTATAGTTTGCCTGTTTTGAACATGCAGATGCTAACAACCAATAACCTTCCTGAAGTGCTTGTTGTTGTATAGGTGAGAGATGTGGATTGGTTCTGAATACCATGTTTAATCATTTTGGGTAAATTCTGCCAACATGACTTTGTTATTGGGGAAACAAAGTGTATTGTCTCTGATTTATACATCAACTCCAGAAGGAATGCTTCTGCCAGAAGAACACCAATTCACTCCGTCTTGTGAGGTTTGTGACAGAGTCATATTTGTGCACAAATACTCGCTTCTGTCCACACTCTTAACCAGAACCCTTTCTGTGTCAGCTGTAGTTGAGAGGCATTTTCTCCACTGACTTCTGTTGCATTTACTGATCCTGAGCTATGCAAGCGACTGCACTGCCTGCAGCAGCTTGCAAGCTCTCCCTCAGGCTCCTGCACATTTTCTGCAGGTTTATTTAACCTGCTGGCATTGCCACCTTACTGTGCTCAGAGACCAGGATTTAACCCTCTGCTAACCTTTTACCCTGATGCAAAATGTCTGTTTCTGGGCCTGTTGGATCAAACTGTTCAGAAACTGGAAAGAAAACTTTGAAACGCACTTGGAAATACAGGAGTGCTGCCTGAACAGCAGTGTTAAGGAAAATTACTCTGTGTTTAGGAAGAGAATCAGCCTGGAGGCATTTTTGGTTTGGGCTTTTTTGCCTTCTTTTGTCAACTTGCCTGCTGCAAGCATGAGATGAAAGTTGTGTTAATGATAGGTGAGCCACTTAAGGTGAACTTTAATGATATAAACATCATTTATTTAAAAAGCAGCCATTGCTCTGCTCTGGTGTTTGCATTAACTGCAGGGCTAACTGAAGTTAAACTTTGCTTAATCAATATTCTCAAGATGATGAAAATCATCTGACCGAAAGGTTCAGTCTGAATACAGCTGCTTTCTCATGGTGATTGCAGCTGATAAGAGTGTACTTGTACATCTTTGTATAAGTTTATGGTGGCTTTTGGACGGGGACGAAGTTTTGTAAAAAGATGCTTTTTCTTTAGAGTTTGTTCAGTTCAGTTTTGTTATCAGGCACCCATTGTGTTGCGCTAAACAGTGTTTTTTTTAAACAATATGCTTAGCTGTCACACCTTGATCATCCAGAAAGAAAAGCTGAGTATTCTGACTGTAGATACCATATTTTGTTTCCCTATTATAACAATGAAGGTCCAAAAAGGACAAATAGTATAAGTAAATTTATACACAGCATATTTTCTTGTCCTTTCATATCCGTGGGAAAGTGCTATGAGAATTGCAAACAGGCTTTTAGGGGGGCATCTTTTCAACTGATCAGTGTGTGTGACCTCTGTGTTACCAGTGAGTCACATTGTAAGTCAAGAGTTCACTGTGGGGTTTTTTTCACTGCAATTAAGTAGATTCCACATGCACACCCAAGTAAAATTGGAAAAAACTTGCCAGTTGAGAAAGAAATCTTGATAATATTGTAGCAGGATGAGTCAGCTGGTGCGATATTCACTGGCAAATACCAAATAACCGTGCAGAAATTCCAGATAGCTTCTAAGTCATACAGGCAATCTGGGGAAAATGAGCCAGATAGGCTCACAAGGAAACCTAAGAAATGGGTGAAAGTGAAAGAGGAGAACCTGCCTATGTTATGCATACATATAAAATCACATTTTTATGTCCTTAATACTACCATTGTAACATGTTCTAGGAAAGAATTAAAGCTTGAAAAGGTTTTTTAAGTAATTGGAGAATGTGGTTCCATCTTTTTTTTTTTTGGTTCCCTTTTCTCTTGCCCTTCCCTGCAGTTGTAAGAATTTGTTTCACTTTATGTATCAAACTGAGTTGGCAACATAAAGGGTCAGACTGGTTAACCTCCGCTTCTTGTCAGGTTTGCTCTCCACTTCTTGTGCTTTAATTGCAATGTTCAAGGGCAGCATGTCAGTCCAAACCTACTCCTGTATATTAACAAGCATTTCTGCTAACGTTACTGAGACCATAATTAACATAACATTATGCTAAATAAAGGCAACCCTTCACCCCATTTACTTTTTTAAAACCCCAAATCTTTTTTATGGCTAAACAACCATATCATGTTATGACACATGGTTAGTCTGGTATTTTTTAGTGGACCTCACAAAATTATAACATGTAACTGCATTTGGACTACTTGTGGGTACTGCATAATGGTAAGTGTAGAAGTGCTATATTGAAACGAAGTCTGGGTAAAAAGTTGTTTGGCTCGGAAAATGTGACCTCAATCAATGTAAGTAAATCATCAGGCTCATACCTTTGCCTGTTGGACTTGTGTTTTACTTTGCAGGAGGAGCCTAAACCAGAAAAGGTAGTGAGAAGTGTTATACTAAACAGTATTTTACATATCTAAATGCATGTTTATTTTTCTTCTAGCTTTTTAGAAAGAATTGACAGCGTCAGCATGGATGACTACACACCCACAGATCAGGTTAGTATAACTAACAGGGTAGGGTAGGGTCTGAACCAAGACTCCGATTTGTATGAATTCTTTATGTAATTTATTTTAGTCCCAACAGCAGCTGAAATAGGGCATACCACATAATATAAAAATACAGTCTAGCAGTTTAAGTAATGGGTATTAAAGAAGAGGAGGCTTTTTGCTGGTGCAAGCTTGACTTTTACTGTTGTTATATGTAGGTCGGTGATTCCTGTAATACATCTGTTATTTATTTATTCTTGCTCTCCATTCTGTGTCCCACAAACAAAGCAAAGGGAACAGAAAACAAATGTAAAAGCCTACAGTTTCCCTCACCTTCACCACACAGAAGCAGTGTTTTATTTCAATGGTGAAGGTGATGGAAACCCAGAGGGAGGCTTACGATGTCCATCAGACGAGTCCTTCAGAGGCAGAAGTCTGCAGTGGATCTTGTGTCCAAATGCAGGGAAGAGCAGCAGCAGCAGACCTTGTGGACTTCTCTGCGGGCATGCAGACACCTTCTTTCCATCTCCTATGGGCAGCATAATTTCTATTTAAGCCTTATTTGCAGGACAGTACACTTCTTTTTTTTTTTCCCAGATGTCATGATGCATCTTGGTAGAGTGCTCTTACGACAAACGCATTCAGGAAAGTTAAGGCTGAAGTGGTGCAGCCTTGAAGTAACAAAGGGTTTCGCCATGGTGCCCAGCTTCGCGTGCCTCCCCTGAGCTCAGGCTGTGTGGTTTCCTTGGGCAGATGTCTCTTTGGCACAGTTGTTCTGAGGTTGTTATTTTTCACTGCTAGTAACCCACTGTCATCTAGTAGTCTCAGCCAAGATTGTGGACCATGTCATAAAGTGCACATACAGGTGGCAGAAGAGAATCCCTGCACTGGGTAATTCAGTCTAACAGTCCAAGGTGTATAGTGGGTGGATGCCCTTAAAAAAAATACAGTTGCTACATCTCATTGTGCAATCAGGGGCTGAAATTCAGAGAAATTAAGTGACTTGCCAGAGATGACACAAGGAAGTGTGCAGAGTAGAGCCTGTTCCTTCAGACCTGGTTCAGGACTGTAACCACAAGCCTGTCCCATTGCTCTGACTGTATCCTGAAACAGAAGGCAGTAAAAAGTAGTATGCATTGTATTATAAGGCAAAACTTGTATGTTCAGCCCAACATAGGATCAACTATTAAAGCCCTCAAGACATTTTCAGACCAAAGCAGTAGCACTGTGTCTAGACCTCATGGTCCAATTTTAGCATTGATATCACTCAGCTGGAGAGAAAAGTCAATGAAGCAAAGCCTCATTTTTACTTGCATTATTTCTGTTAGTGTTGACCTGTTTGTTCCTGGGAGGCCTTTCTCCACGTGGAGCAGTCATTCATCATCTAGAAATTTTTCCTGATACTTCCTTTGAGGGGGAATGCCCTGTGTCTCCAAGGATCAGAAGACACCTTTGTATTTGGCAGGCAGAAAACTTTTGCTCTAAAGGGGGGATTGTCTTTTGCTTTTGGTTTTTCATCCTGTTATGCTCTATCAGATGTCCTGCTGAATTAACTAGTAAAAATCATGACTTTCCTTTTTTCCCTTGCTTGCTTTAATTCTTTTTTGCACCAACCCAAAGTAACGACTGAGTCCAATAACAAATAAAATCAGCAAGTGACAGAAAATGACAGTAACATATAAAATAACTAAAATAATTAAATGAGTGGCCTTCAGATGAGTTCATGCAGCTGTCAAAACAGCCAAGGTTTGCCAGCTACTGGAGTACTCGAATCAGTAGATGGTAGGATGGGGGGAAAAGGCAAGCTGTGCTTGGACACTGCACTACTGACTGCCTCCCCACTTTCACAGCCACTGGGTGGCAGGGAGTGCTAAGCTAGACCAAGTGGCCCTTCCCCTGCCCCAGGAAGGGGGTGGTCCCCGGGCAGGCATCCATGCCGAGAGGTGGCTGCTCAGAGGGATTCATCCCCATCAGGCAGCCAGCAGCTTTCTCCAGCCTCCAATTTTGTTCCACACCCACTGCCCGAGCAGCAGTGCTGGATAGTCAAGGTTAAAAATGCTGCTAGTGATGACAATGGCAGACAGTGAGCTAGTTGCCTGAGGTATGCATCATAAATTGCTTTTGCCTACTTCCTTTGAGATGCTAGGAAATTATTTTTTTAATTATTAGAAGAATGTTATTTAAGTTGTAAAGTATTGCTAGTTTGAAAAATAAGAAAGAAATGCCAGATATATGTACAACCTGAATTCTGTTCCCCTGTGCTCTGTAATAGAGCTTTAATTACTCAGTCACAAGCTGTTATTTCGATAGGATTCCTGTCTCATTCAATACAAAAGAGAGCAGAATTAAGGTTGCCTGGGCAACTGTAAATCTGGAGTTTTCTAACATTTGAATACTTGACTTTACAACATGAATAACATTTTTCTTAGTTTTATGTAACTTCAGAATTCATTATCCACGTCACATACAAAATTGTGTGACCGTCAATAACAGGTTTCAGTGGGCAGTAAGGAGAATGTGTACAGGGTCTCGTGCTTTCTGAGTGTGCACAGCCAAATGCAGAGATGATGTTTATATATATCCAGTGTGTCAATATGGACAAACGCAGGTTTACCAACAAGTCTGATTGAACTTTAATTAAATGGAACATTTGAGACTTTTCATGGAAAATAATATTCCATGCTTTTAAAAACAAAATGAGGTTAGAAAAAAAAACCTTGCTGATCAGCTTCTGTGTTCTTGTTTCCAGGACCTGTTAAGATGTAGAGTGTTGACATCAGGAATTTTTGAAACAAGATTTCAAGTAGATAAAGTAAATTTCCAGTAAGTCTATTAGTAATAACTTATGAATATCATACTAATTTTAAACAACTTAGTTCAGATGTCTGTGCTCATGTATGCTTGGTATAGTAGGTTTAGACTGGTAGTTGGGGGGTGTGTGTTTGGTTTGATTTTCAGCTCTCTTTTCATAGGTCCTAGTAAAATTGCTTCATGCTTTGCAAAAAGAGCTGATACTAGTTATGTGTACTGGTGATGCTCTACTGTGGGGTTGTCTGTGGCTGGTTTTACTAACTGGTTCATTAGTAGAGCACAGTAAACTCATAAAATACTTTTGGGGATAAGACCTTACAGAAGTTGGTGGGAATGCTGCCACGAGTCCGACTTTGTGCAGTGGGATGAGGAGAGTTAAATGTCTCCCTTCTTCTGGAGGTCTGCAAGCTCTGTGTTTGTCAAAGTTTTACACCATGTCTCTGTAAAACACCCACTGTTGGGCTGCCTCCACTCACTGGTTCTTGCCCAGAAAGGTGGCAACACTGGTGGGGCAGAGCTGCCCCCACGTCCTTCTCCTTACAGAGACACACTCTCCCCACCATGGCCAAAACTTGTCCTTGTTTATAGCACGGGAAGTCCAACCTTACATGCTACATGTGCTTCTGTGGGCTGGAAAAGAGTATATTTCTCATGGGTTCAGTAGCCTTCTGACATGCAGCATGGCATCAGCAGAGCTCTCTCCCCCCTGCAGGCAGTATTTTACTGCCGCTCTCCTTGGGGCTGTCAGATTTTTAAACTGAACCCTCATGCTGCATGCTTTGTGTGACTTTCCTAGTGCACCTAAGTGATATAACATCCTATGGCTTTTTAACAGCATGTTTGATGTAGGTGGCCAGAGAGATGAGAGAAGAAAATGGATCCAATGCTTTAATGGTAAGTACAAATAATCCACATTTTTATTTTGAACTTATTCTCTGAGGTGTGAGCAGCTTACTATTCATATTCACACATAGTATGTCACTAATACAGGAGTCCAGTGTTACAGATATTTGCTTCGGGTATTTTTGGCAGTTTGGGGAGTAATGGCAGTGTTAACCCAAGGACTATGTGCTGGGATAACAGAGATGTTCTTTTCTCTCTCCTTTCTTTCTTTTGTGTGCTCTGCCCAGATGTCACAGCTATCATCTTTGTTGTGGCTTGCAGCAGCTACAACATGGTAATAAGAGAAGACAATAACACAAACAGACTACGGGAATCCCTGGACCTTTTCAAAAGTATCTGGAATAACAGGTAAAACATACCTTGTTTCCCACTCACCCTCCCCAATTTAGCTACAGTTAAAACAGGACTCCCCTTACTATTTGGTCATTCATTGCTTATTCAGAAAATATCCAGGTAGGGCCAGGTCGCAGGGTGCCCCCACAGTGCGTACCCCTCCCCTTCGGGAGCTGTGGTGCTGGAACGGTGCACACAGCATTTCACTGTTGTGCCAAAATGATGCAGGGTGTGGATACAACTTGGAAAGGGCAAGCTCCCCATGCCAGCTGCCACAAGGGAAGCAGGGGAGACCCCTTCCTGGCGTCACTGTGCTGCGTGGCCAAGACTGAGAGCATCCTCCAAATTACATTTTGTCTCCTCCTCAAATGCAGCAGTAGGAGCAGGTAGCTGTTGGCGTTGCATTTTATTCAGCGGCTGGCACTGCACTCAATACCCATGTGGGCAGCCACTCTCATAAGACTCGTCTCTGAGAGCACACAGTTTCTCTGCCATGTGGGATGACATTTCAGATCTAATCTAATTGTAACTGCCATTAAATATCCATTCTGCCACAGTGCATGTAAATTACAGATATGTAACCAAATAGTAATATTAATAGGTTCCTGATAGAGAATAAGTAAAAACAATGCACAAAATAAGGGAATGAAGTTTTCAGCACATACTTATGAGGATGCTCTGCACTGAGAAGTGATTGAAAGTAGAGTGAGGAAAAATGTTAAGCGCAAGTCCCAAAGGGATTTCATCACAGTGATGGCTAGGTATTAATTGGGGAAGAAAAGAGATTATTTTCTTTTGATTCATCAGGTGTCATACAGGCCACCCTAAAAGGTGGGATATCTCTGTGGCTGAGCAATAGTTAAGACAGAGCAATCTGAGGCAAGGCAGCTTTCCAGCCTTTTTCTTTTGCTGCAGCAAAACCAAAGTAGACAGTAATGTCTGGGTTTGGACTATGGTACTTTTAGGAAATGTCATCATTTTCCCAACTCAATATCAAAAGGATAATTTAGAAAACAATATTTGAAGACTGCTCCCTTCAGCAATGTCTACTGCAGTTTTTATAAATGTATTTACAGATCCTATAAATATACCCACCAGCACAGGTGCAACCTAATCAAAACGATAATTTAGGTCAGCTATTTTTTTCTGTTGAAACACATTCCACACTACTTCACTCTCTGTCCGTGGAGGGATAGCCAGTGAATTTTCAATTGAAGTGATATGCTTTCCTTGGGTAACGTGTCAGAGATAACATAAACATTTGATTTGTTTTTGACAGGTGGTTACGGACCATTTCTATCATTTTGTTCTTGAATAAACAGGACATGCTGGCTGAAAAAGTCTTGGCAGGGAAATCAAAAATCGAAGATTACTTTCCTGAATATGCGCATTATACTGTACCTGAGGATGGTAAGGCTGCTTGGATTGGACCGACTGGCACAGCCCAGCCTATAGTTCCTGTCTTGTCTCTGTCTGTGTCTCTCACACACACACACACACACACAAATTCACAAGCACACACCGTTCCTCACGCAAACTGTTGGTCAGGTAAGGAGCATGCCAGGAGCACATAGCTCGTAGGTACCCCAGCACAGGCAGTGTCTGAAGGGGCCCTGACTGCTGGGGGGGTGTAGGGGGACTGCAGGGAGGCTGGCTCCAGCGTGCCTGCCTTCCCCTGTTTGGGAGCAAACCACAGTCTCAGGGAACCAAACGTCTCTCCCCTTCCGGATGCTTCTGCCTGGGCTTCCTGTGGTGCTGAACTTTGTTAGGGATTCATTAAACATATTTTGCACCCATTCTGCGTCCTCCAACACCGTAAACTTCAGCCTTTGCAAATACTGACAGGAAGCTCAGCAGACTAGCAAGGGAACTTTAACAGAGGAAAATCACATCAATAAATATGAAGAGCTGTGACAATGAAGCATGGGTTCAATTTTTTTACCATTTCAAGAAGTACAGTGATTTCTGCACCACAATAACATATTGCATAAATAAACTCTGGTATTATGCCAGTTTTATACCAGGCAGAAGGCTTCCCAAATATCTCAGCTCTGTGTCTAGCAAAAGTTGTAAAACTTGCACTTCCTGACCTCTAGCCTTTCCCTTACCTTAGTGATGCCCCTGGCGTAGTGCTTGCAGTCACCTGTCAGAAAATGCTTTCGTTCTCTGCTAACCGTCAACAACAGCCTAGGTTATAGAAGTGAAGATGATAATGAGCTATTTTCAGCTTTCATTCAGGTCTGGAACTTCAGGAGTGTGATGCTGAGTTTCAGGTGGAGAGGATAAATTAACTGAGTTAACCTGGCACCAGTTTTAGGATGCTAAGGGCTTTCAGAAGAAATCTTCTGTCACCATCACCCAAATTTCCCTCTCACAAACATACACTACATACATACAGAGTTTGGGTAAATTTTCAACATTTTTTTTTAGTGAGCCAGTTGTCAGAACAAAGTAGCTTTTGGTGTTTCTCAGTGGCATTTCACAGCAGATATCCAGAGTGATCCAGAATATTCACACATGAAGCAGCTCTCTATTTTTAACCTGTAGTTGTTCATTTATTCTTTCATTTCAGCTGGCGTTATTTAAGGACAGCAGTACTGAACTTTTAAGGTGCTGCTGATTGTGCTGCTGCTCTGGTTTTTACCCCTGGTGTTACAGATAAGAGTAAAAATGTGTCCATATTCTGCTAAATTCTGCCCTTTAGCATATTATGTTTGTAAGTATCTGATTTGGTATCTTAGATGAGGAGAAATCACACTGAAGGGAAATGAATAGGTTATCTCTTCACTGTATTGTTTTTTACGCTTACAGTAAATATAGTTGTTACATAGCCTAGATAGAGATGACTTCATCTGCCAACAGTTAGTACTGACCAATGAGTCTTCTGCTCAACAAGAATTTCATCTAAGACCCCTTGATAGGCAGTGTATCTTAAGTATTCTGCTGACTTGGGGCCTGGAAATAAAATACATACATTAAAAGATCTCTTGATGCTATCATTTTTTTCAAGTGTAATCTTGGACTAACCATTTTTAAACCCAAATTCCTGCCTGCAGAAGCTTTATTCAGGAGACTCTGTTCTGCTGCAGAAACTGAACAGCTCAGCTGCTTTTTCTAGTCATGTTTTCTGATAAAAGTTAAACCCTAACTGCCACTTGTTTCGTATCTGTATGAACAAACTTGTGGACGTGGGTAAGCCTCTTTATGATATGACCAATGACATTATTGCAACGATTTCAGCAATTTTCAGGTTCTTAAAATATGTTAAATGCGTAGTCAGGTTTTACAGTACCCTGCTATTTCAGAGTTGCCTATCAGGAATCTCCTGTGGATATTTAACATTTTAATTTCTGTATTGAAGAACTACTTCCTCCTTATTAAATCTCTTATTATGAAGACTAGATGATTGTTTGCTTTTCATGTTTCTGATGCCATTTATTTTTAATTGAACAGCAACACCAGATGCAGGAGAAGACCCCAAAGTCACAAGAGCCAAGTTCTTCATCCGGGATGAGTTTTTAGTGAGTAATTTTGATCTTATGTGTGATTCTATCATAGGAAATACTGGCAGATGGTGTAGTTTATTTAGGGAAAACTGACAGGGTTTTGCAGAAAGCTAGAAGGAGAGGAGAGTGTCTGGCGATTCCCTAATTCTTTGCAGCTGCCCGTCTTGCAGAACCTTCCCCAGTGCTTGCACATTTTTATGCCCATTTTATACAAATTCACCTGCCCCACAAAGTGTCACACAGCAAGTAAGTGCTAGTGCAGAAAATGGTTGTGTGCTTGCCTGTTTGACTCTGGGTTCAGTGTGGGTGCCGGCACACCTCACTCTCTGTGCAGGGGGCAATGCCAAGTACTATTTCCACTGCTAGTTAGTGATGTTTTCTATGGTTGTCTTTACCTGTGAGATGCTACTGGTTGTTGCCTTGAATATTTATTTTGTGTATCAGTCCAGTCCATGTTTAAGCAAATACGCTTAAATACCTGCCATGATTCACTGGTGTTATTGACAGAGGGCACCTGCAAAGCAGGTAGGGAGGGGAGGGGGACATAGGCATTGCAACCACATAAAAAACCACCATGCGGCTGCAGAGGCCCTTTGTGGCCGCAGGTGCTGGGAACAGGAGAAGTGTTAGGGCCAGGGCCAGCACCCACCAGCCGCTGGGCAGTCCCCGGGGCTCGGGCACGGGGCCAAAAAGGGGTCAAAACAGCTCTCCCCGCTTCACCCACAGCTGCTGCAGGCCTGGCAGGGAGCATCTCCTCCGTAAGCAATGTTTGTGTGCCTCTCCTGGGTCTCCTCAGTGTAAAGAAACAGAGGGACACAGTCATTTGAACAGTTGCTTTAAACTCTTGGGCTGTTTGAAATGAAAGTCTTGCAAGTGAGGTGTTCCTGCTCCCATTAATGGTCTGAACGGGCTGTTGCGTGCCCCAAGTAATGGAGGCCGTGCACGGGCCCAGTGGGGAGGGCAAGCAGAAACAGCAACTTCCAGTTTTGTGAGGTCAGGCATAAAAGGCTGAGGCTTCCAAGATGGGGGGATGAAGAGGACTGGGAAATAAGCTCAGCATACAGACTGGGGAGGGGTCTGATGTCCTTAGCCAAATGGAAGGAAGGAAACGTGTGTATTTTCTACCTATGGCCTTCTTGGCTCTGCTTTGTACATTTCTTTCCAAGTCTCTTTGTTTATGACCTTTTCCTTGTCCCGCTCTGTTAAATTTTCAGACACAATTCAGAGAAGTCTGGTTTTATCCATTTATAATCTTTATTGTGATTTTTACCGTGGTTGTGGGTCTGCGTAAGGCGTGGATATCTGTGAAAATCACCACCATGGTGCTGCACCCCTTAAAAATCCACCTGGCTGTAGGCACTGGTACTGGCAAATTTAAAGCATGTCATTCGAAGAATTTCAGGAGGAGGTTAAACCTAAACACATTTCCAGCAACTGTCGCTGCAGGGTATTATATGAGCATTAGGAAGGCAAAATACATCAGCCCCTGATTTCAGGATGGGTGCAGGGGCCGGGGGCCTCTGGGGGCTTGGGCGGCAGGCCTGGCTGCCTGGCACTGCCGGTCTGTAGCCAGGGGGGCCGGGAGTGAGAGCTGCAGGACACAGGCACAGCCGTGCCTGTGCTGCGTGGCGGGGCTGGGGGGGATGTCTCCCGGTCCTAGAAACATACCTTGTAGGATATTCTCCTTCCTTCAGCTCAGGCATGTCCTTTCTCCTCCCAAACTCTTCGTGGAGGCAGCATGCTCATGCGCTCTTTGTTTAGGCTACTCCACAGCCCCATTTTGGTGTTTTGTACACAGGGCACTCTAGCTGCTGATGTTTTATTTAAATACATCCCCAGTGTATAGGTAACCCCTGTTAAAACAGCGGTATGGTCCCTCTCGTTCATGCTGGTTCTTAAAAAATCTGAAACTGGGAGGTGAAGGAGCTGCTGTTCAAACACACAGACCAGGCTCCCTCGAGTTGCACATTTGACTCCTTGCTGAAAACTGTCACCCTGACCCCCACAGTATAGGGACACCAGTATTAAATATTCTCATTTGTGTTATAAGACAGTAAATGTTCTTTCATTGCTGTCCCAGGGGATATTATTTTTCCCCTCTGAACTGGTGCTAAGTAACACACTACTATTCAAAATGAGTTTTGAGTAGGGGTGAAAATACTGCATTTATCTTAAAATGAGAGAACTACAAAGCTGTCAGGGGACAAAAAAAAAAAAAACTAACATTTTGAAAATACATGCTTTGACATGCCTTATATGTTACCAGGTGTCACCAGAACATTGTGGGCAGCTTACTACCATAGACATTAGTGGAATCAGCACCTGACAAACACAAGCAAACAGTTTGTGAAAAAACACTTATTTTACCAAAATACAAGAAAAAGATTGAACGTGGGGTTGGCAGGGTGGTGTGCTCCCTGCTGCCTGCATCTGGGTGACACTGAAAACATTTGTACGTTGTTCACTCTGATGGCATGTAACGTTTCATCCTAGAAAGAGCACATCAGAGCGCATCAGTTGCCCTCTCGCATCCCTAATTACAGTATGTAAGTGCTGTGTGCAGACCGTACGGAGACGTTAATGTGCTTGTTACAGCGTACTGAGATTGTGCCGCTCGCTCGAGGGAAGCGCACAGGAAGGGGTGAGGGCAAGGTGGCAATAGCTGGAGGCTGCACATGCAGACGTAGGTCTCAAACAGTGCAGAGCTAAAGAGCCACAGACCCCATCAACAGGCAAAGGCTGAACTCTTCTGAGGCTTGTGAGTTAAGAATGAAAAAGTGCAGCAGTAGTTGGAAGGCAGAGTGGCCTGTGTTTTGGGGAACAGTTTTGTTGGGTTTTTTTGTAAGTCCAATTAAAAAAACATGTTTAGTAACTGGTCTCTCGTTGCTGCATCTGAGTGACGGCATTACTACTGTCAAATAGAACAGGGGAAAAAGAAATGCAGAGCAGCGACTATATCAAAAATAGACACACTAGTGCATTTTTTTTACTGTTTTAAAATTAGTATCATCTTGAATATCCATGCATACCACTGTCCTTTCAGCCCTTGGGTTCCTAAGGGTCTGATTTACCCCAGACTTTGCGAGACGACAGAGGTCTCCCTAAACCCTTCTGGAAGATTCAGGCAGACAAACACAAGTCTACATCTTCATTGAGTTTCAGCATTTTGCCACCATTGCAGTAATCTGTAAAACTTTTTTTTTTCCTTGTTTCATTATTGTTCAGTGTATTTCATGCTTCACATATGGTCTGAACAATTTGCCCATCAATTGAATACATTATTGAAATAATACTTTTCATGAGGGTAAGCCTTGAACTAGGTATTCAGTGTAGCTTAGTAAGAAGCAAATAATTTTTAGTATACATACAGAACACCCCCTGTTTAATTAGCATTGAATATCTAATGTTACCCAAGTTACCTGCAAAAACCTGCCATTTTGTGTTGATTTATGTAAATCGTGGCTTCTAAATGTCTATAGTTTCGCATATCTGTAGCTGCGGCTATTTAAAAGGTCAATCCTACATGTAAAATAAATCACTGTATTAAAAATATTTGGTGTAGCCAGAGAGAAAGAAAACATCGTCTTTCATTGTTTAGCCAGTATAATTTGTATTAAAATTTGGAAAATATTTATAAAAATTGTTATCCCAAAAACTGACCTTCTGCTTTCATGACATTCCATATGTATTCTTGGAGATAATGATCTAGAATGGATTTGTATTTATCAATCCTATAGGAATACAGAACAAAATTAAGATTTTTGAAAATATTAAGATCCTGGGGAATTTTAACAAGATAACCATGGGTGAAGAGATGCTGCAGTTTAAGTTAGCAACCTAAAAAGTTTTGCAGTAGCCTTGCAAAAATTTAATTGTGTGGCCTGACGTTTACTGGATTTGTGCATGTTTTACTATTCTATGGGAACCCTGCCACTCTGGTGATAATTCCACTATGTTCTGGTCTCAGTAATGATACCAAGTCTTCAGCTGGCTTAATATGTGCTCTTAAGTAAAGGTAACTCCAGGGGCCTTCAGCTTCAAGAAGCAGAAGCACAGTAGGCTGCTGTTGTCTGCCACTACTAGCTTCACAACTGGGAGGTGTTCAGGTTTGTGTTGCTGATTTAAAAGGAGTTCAAAAATTTGCCATGTGATGGCACCAAAAAAGAAGGTAATAATTTGTGGGACAGCTGCCCGGCAGACTGCAGTGCTGTCAGCAGCACAGATGAGCTGCACAGTGATGTGCAAAGGGTAATAGCTTGTGCAAATGATGATAGCATCAGTGGCTCTCTTACAAAGTACTAATATAGTGGCCCTGTAACAGTATCCGTAACTTTTTTTAATCCTTATTTCAAATTTGTAGTTCATATTGGACCAGACCACAGACCTCCCTTTTTTATTTATTTATTTATTTTAATGATCTATATACAGACTCTCCCAGGTTTCTTGGTACTCTGTAAGTCTATAGACCACTGAGATGTGAAACTTCCCGTGACACAGTGCCTGATCCTTGGGTATTTTTCCTCACTTTTTCCACAGAGGATAAGTACAGCGAGCGGAGATGGCAGGCATTATTGCTACCCACACTTTACATGTGCAGTGGACACAGAAAATATCCGCAGAGTGTTCAACGACTGTCGAGACATCATTCAAAGGATGCATCTCCGCCAGTACGAACTCTTGTGAGGGGAATCACCGTGGAACCTGTGGTTTTAAATTCTTTGCTCCTTACTCTTTCTCGTGATACTACCCCACACAGGGTGGAAGAATATACTATAGAAATGTCAGTCTCTTCACTTTGTTTACTTTAATTATTTAACCTTAAAGCTGATTTGAAGCAAGTTTGGGTTGGTTTTCCTTCATGCTTTCTGGGACTATTTTTGTGCTTTATTTTGACATGCCACTTCTTCGTCATTCCACTAAGCCCTTCGGCTACCTCTGTTCCCTTAGGTTTTGTTTTTTTAACTGAACGTGACCTGCTAAATTTTTTCCAGCAGGTTAGCATCAGTTCAAACTGGTATGTCAGCTGGATGACACTAAAGTCATACCTATCCCTCTGTGTGGGTTTCCTTTTTAACATGACATTGAAGAGTACTTGATGGGTGAAAAAAAAAGATTAATGCACTTTGTATCAGGTTATTAAATACTGTTGAGGAAGTAGACACACAATGTAGCAGCACCACAATATTTATTACTCTGTCACAGTTTTTAGCGTTTCTGAGTTGCAGGTCAACTGATAAAGTGACCTCCTCTTTTAAGCCGTTACTGGCACAGGAAGTAGAGTAGATAATGAGAGGAACAGTGAAGACAAAGCAATTTTTCTGGGGTTTTGGAGCTAAGTGTCTCTGCACACCTCAGGCATTTGAATTACAGCTACTTTTCAGCCTGTTGCATCTAGGCAGAAAATTTACCACCCTCACTTACGTTATTTGTGCTGTCCACAAATGATCCTTTTAGTTCAGATCATTCTTGGACAACAGTCCTCTCCCTATATATATTTTTTTGTTTTACTGCTGGTTTATTATATTGTACAGACTGTAAAATGTAATATTATTTTGTACAACTTTATTGAAAGAAAAATACTTGTAGAAGATCTTTGTGCCTTGATTATGGCTGTACCTGTAAAATGAGCTAAGATGTAAGTATGTTTTTGATTGCGCTGTACAGCTTGATGTCAACCTTACCTGCAGCAGTGACTGGAGGTAAGAACTTTATCTGTAGAGTTTAGGGGTTTTTTTCTGGTTTATATAAAAATGCTCTTTAGTATAAAAATTATAAATTATGCAAATTAACCACTTACCTTTCCAAGTAAGGTATTACAGTCACCGGATGTTGCAGCAAACATGCCTTTCTCTTTTGAAGTCTCAGCTTTAAAACATTGGAATTCATTCAAGTGTCCAAATTGCAACCTGGTGTTGTTTTAATGGGAACCAAGGATTATTTTTCTTTTTTCCTTTATATTTAGAAAATATGTTTGGTAATTCTTTGGTCATTCATAGAACTTCACAATTGCACAGACCAATTGTGAATGTGTAAAGCACCATTATATAGAGCTCTTCAATCTTTGTACCAACAGCGGCTTTCATTGTGCAAGTAAATAGCAAGAAAAAAGGTGTATAAAACCCTTGTGTCTGGCCTAAGAGAATTACAAGATGACATTTTTATTTCTCTTTTAATAAAGAGACACATTAGAAAATTGTTTTATTTTAAATATTGTAGAATCAAAATGTGTGAATATTTCTCAAACTTGAATAATTTATGCAAATGACATTCTCAAAAGAAGTTGTGGTACAGTACAATATATAAAAAGCAAGAATTGCTGTAGCAATAAGGCATGTCCTTTTTAGTAACTATAACACTGCTTTATATTTTATACATAGGTGTTTTATGTCTGTGACTATATACTTTTCCTGTGTCCAAGATAACCTGTACAAATGTCTAAAATTACAGTTGCAATAACAGAAACCTAGAGAAGTGTTAGACTACATTACTTTATAGAGTGTTTTACCACACTTTGGACCATTCCCCCCACTTCATTTTAAATTGAGAGAGAGATTAAGAGCTAACACATTCCCCACATTGGCATATAAATCAGCAAGTTTAATTAACTTCTTACTATAAGCATCAGTATTGGTTCTAAACCCCAGACTAACTGAGGAATTGTTTCTATTTGATGGTAAACAATCCCTTTTTTGATACTATAGTATGACCATTTCCTCTTTCCAGAAATGTGTCTGCTTTGAGATCTGTATGTTCAATTTAGTCATCAGATATTTCCCAGAAAGTGAAAGGCTGGGTGGAGTAAGCTAATAATAAACAAAACTCCCAAATGCAAAGATTCTCTCACTTCCCATGCCAAAGAAAGTAGTAGAGCAAGTAACAAAAGCTAAATTTTTTCTTTAAAACACCACCCAGCCCAGGAGTTCCGGTTGGAGCTCCCAGCCTCTGCAGGAATGTCAGCAAGAAAACTGGTCCTGGTGTGAAATAGTCCCTCTGGTTTTTCTGGGGCAGGTGGGGAGAAGCAGTAGGTTTGTTGCAGCTTCCCTCATACATGGCACACGAAGACGCTGAGCTTGGATTTTACATTCTCCGTGCTGCCATCCTGGCGGGTGCCTGTGGCCCAGCTCTGCAGTGCACAGCAGCGTGGCTGGCAGCCTCCACCTCCCCATGGAGGAGCTAGTGCAGTTCAGAACGTGACTCTACAGTAAAGTTAACAGAACTCGGTGGCCCTGCAGGAGTCTAAAATAAGGCGCGTTCCTGTCCCTCTCTGTCCGTAGACTGAGGGCCAAGGCATAGGATAATGTTACTGCAGCTGTATTTGACCTTCCTTCTTGCAGAAGATCGGCAACTGGAGGGCCCCTCACCACACAGATCTCTGGGATGCAATAGGGCCCTCTTTTTTTAAGCTCATCATAGCACATCTTTTTAAAAATAGCAGCTTGAGGTGTCACCCTAATTTTTTTTTAAGCAGGTTTCAAGTGTGTATCAGCAAACTGGATCCACGAGCTTCTCCCCGTTGTTGTCTGGTAGACGATAACTGCAAATTGTAGTCAGCTAACAATTCAATGTGTCAGGAACTGGAAGACTTCTTGTCCCAAACCACAGTCCCTTACATATGACATCCTAAAAAGGTTACGGAAATCCACATCTGTCAGTGCTGATTTATCTAGTTTCTGCCTGACCCTAACAAACAGAAGTATGACATTAGAAGGGCCATGCAGCAATAAAACAGAGAAACATTTCCAGTTTGCAGGACTGAGCCTCCGCCAGGGTAAGACACTAGTGCAGATAAGTGATGAGGCTATAGGATTTACATAATGTACAGTTACACTTTTAATATACATATTTGATACAAAAATTATAGCAGGAAAAGGACTCATTTGATTGTCGAATACAGTATTTTTGTACAGCATGAAACGTTCATTTCAGTTAATTATTTATCCTGTAGTAGTCATATCAGCTGTATAGGACTTCTATGGTATGTGTAAATGCAACCTGCCTTCAGACTAGCAATCAAATTAGGTCATTTGCTGGCATGAATATAGTCTGATGTTTGACTGTTCTCAGCTTTGGTATTTCAGTGACTGAATGCAGATGTCTGGCTCTTCATACTGCTTTATGCTTACTGATTAAACGCTGAGCAAAATAAAATGGTGGAGTGAGAAGCTGAAAATGAGCTAGTATCAGGATCACAAGCAGAGCACCTGCTGCACAGTATATAGTAAAGACTCTGCTCTCGTACGGAAGGAAGCATTTTTGGAGGGAGAAGTCAGCTGGTGTTATGCTGCCCTGGAAAAGAAATGAAGACTGTCACTTTGCTGTTACAGTGGTTCTGAATCAGGAGTAAACACCACAACTGTCAGATCTCCAATTTCTAAATTCTGTGTTGGGTGGCAAGGGTTGGGGCCAGTTTCCTAGTACCAGTGCCTTCTTCAGGGGGCCGAAGAGTCCATAACCTTGCGGTGCTGGGCACTAACTGGAATACTCACCAGGCCAACGTTAGCCCAGAGGCCAATCTTCCCTATGTTCCATCTAGCGTAAATAGAGAGCTGGGCTCCTCATCTGATCTGCCTTCAAGAGAAGCCTTTAGCTGCTGTAAATCCACCCGGAAGGAGCCTTCCGAGGCTAAAGTTAGGTTTTGTGAATGTGCCCCTTCCTCCCCCCAAGCCCTCCTCCTACCCAGTACATGCTGCAAAAAACACGTTGGCTAATCCAAATTACGAACGTGAACTTCAGCAGCAGAGAACTTCACTGGGTTTTGGCTTGACTTTGCAGTTCAAATCAAAGTTTACAATGGACCGAGGCTGAGTTAAAACAGTAGTGAAGACAATGCAGCTTTAATTAGCCAACCTCTTGTTTTGCAGTGAAGATGCACTGTCTGGCATGTGCAGAGAGCCTGTGTAGTTTGAAGGCAGCTACTCTCAGGAATATGGAATAAACAGAACTACTTTCAACAAGAAATATTAACAGTTGCATAAAATGAATTTAGAAGTTTGGGGTTATCTGTGTATTAAGCAGCCTAAACTCAACAGCAGTAAAAAATACATGAAAGATTCCCCCCCGCTCCCAAGTCACAGACTACTCTGTAAACAGATCATAGGTTTTGCTTCTTACTCCAAGTTTCTAGGAGTTCTGTTTTATTTTTGAACTGGGGAACTAACAGATTTACCTCTAAGGACATACAGAGCACTGGAACTGCCTGCAAGAGCATAACCAACACACTGTATAAAATGTGAATTGGAAAGGAGGCGGCAGACTACTGGCATGTGACAAACGTTTTCACTGTGTGAAGGGGTTAATGCACAAGTTTGAAAACCACGATCACCATGCAAGAGAGTTTGAGGTGGATACAGTCTTGTTTTCATAGTTGGTAAATCAACCAAGCCAAACTAGTCTTTCTACTGTTCAGTGCACAATACTGATTATTTTTACAAGTCAATAGTTTACAATGCACCCTCTTTATAACAAAATGTTAGATGCTTGTACCCAGATACTAATCAGATGTTTAACAGCATTGCTTTGTACCACACAGAACATGTGGCTCCCACAGATGTACTTTATAAAGTGGATGCAGTGTACTGAGTGGGATGGGTGGGTAGGCAATTTTTTTATTTTTTGTTTTTACAGGTAGAATCAGTTTTAAAATATAGCTGACTGCCATGTTGATTTATTTATGAAAGTTATCTGACAAAAATAAAACAAATTAAAAACTTACCATGATGAAACTAGGATTGTTTCTATTCCTCCAACTGAATGACGGGACACTGATTTCTGGAATGTTCCCCACATGCAGCACTTCACAAGCACTATGCGTATGCCCACTGAGAATCAAACGGGGATGAAACCACCATATCAGCTAGAACAGAAAATTGTAAGGTGCAAAAATCAAGTCATGACTAGAAAGAAATTGAGCTTAAAATCCTTTTTCTCCCACCTTCTAGCAGAATGAAATTATGATGATTCTGATATTCTTCCAAAGCATTTTGTGTAACCTTCTGTTTGCCAGTAAGACGTGTTGATACTGTAACAATCGTAACCATTTGGCTCTCATCCCAAATACTGGACTTTTTTTTTCTTGGCCATACAGATCAGAAAAATAAAGGCAATAGCATCCTGTTGACATCACAAATAGAAAAAACCCTGGTTTTAGTAAAGCAATGCTGTTTTCGTGTCTAAGGGAGACTTTTGCACTGCCAAGCTTGAGTGAGGACATTAGTGCAGAAGGAAACAAATACTGACCATTAGATTTTTACGGAATACATAGTAACTACAAGAAAATGTAAAGTCAAAGTCAGCAAAAGCAGTGCTTCCAAAATGTTGGAAAATCATGGCTTTCTACTAGGTTTGTCAGTAATCTACACGGTATGTAATGCTACAAAATGCTAAACTGGAGGTAACAGCACTGCAGCAGACTTAAAGAGCGCCAGGACTTGTGGCCTGTACCTGGGAAGCCCAGCAGCAGCAAGGCCATGATCGCGATGATCCTCAGGGGAGCAGCTCTAACAAGCAGCATCTCAAAGGCCACATTAAAGCCGGAGCAGCTGTGGTCTGTTTGTCTCAGCTAACACTCCTTCCAAATCTTTTTTAATCTGTATCTGTCTACATTTGTGTCCCCCTCACACCGATACTCAAGTTCCCAATAAATCAAACCTTTTGTGATGCTTCTTGAGACAGTACATCATACTTTTCTTTAAATGGGATGTTCTTCTCCTCTAGAGGAGCAGAATCTTCTCCAGTGCATTCAGCATCGCTTTTCCGATAGAGGGGGTAATGCTGGGAGAAATTCAAAGCAAGGATCAGTTGTTAATGTCCAGCCTTTCTGGAACAGTAACAAATACACTAAGAACATGTCAACACGTTGCCTTACCCCACCTCTAACACACCTGTAAAAGGATGGGTTCTGAAGCTGGAAGCTTTTCCACGTCACTGCATCTTTTGTTGGAATGATTTGGTTTCTGTGAATAAAATCAACCCATACATATGGTCTTCACCTAAGTGTGCCACAGGAATGGGGAAGGGAATTAAACAATAGCTAGGATTTAAGGGATTGGGGGATTTTGTTCTTTTGGGTTTTTTGTCAAAAGCGGTAGCAGCTCAGAGTACAGTGTTCAAATACTGTCCACTATATAAACTTCCAAGAGCCTCTGCTGTGGATGGAAGGGGAAATGCTTTAATTCCCCTTTCTGTATATGCTGTAAATATGGTTGCACTCTTTCTGAATGCTGAAAGCAACAGCAGAATCCCTCTGCACAAACAAGGCAAAAGAGATTTAGGGCAGCCCGAGAGAGACAGCAGTTACAGTCTGGCAATTTTTCCACTGGGAGCTGGTTTCCGATTGACTGCCAGCCCAGTCAGCCATGCTGCCTACCATGTTTCCAGTCAGCCACGAAAAAGAGGAATGAAATGAAATACAAGCAGCGACTGGATTTGATGAAAAAAATACAATTAAAATATTACTAGGCTATCAAGACAGGATGCCAGTAGAATCAGAAAACTAAAAGAATAGGCTAGCTTGAAGGATATAAAACAGCAATATGCAAAAAAAGGGATTATTATGTATCTCAAGTCAAAGGGAGGGTTACAGAGACTTCTGCCTTCCTTGGAACAGAGGAAATGACACCCTCTGTCCATTGGCAGCACTGAGGAAGTTAACACCATTCACACAAAGCAACACAGTTAACAGTTAAGTAAAACGCTAAGAGGCAAATGAGGAGAAGAAAGATTTGCTAGCAAGTTGCAGTGTGAATTGGAAGCAGACTTTTTTCAGGAGAGTCTTAGTTATATCCTGTCACTGCAGTATCAGTATTCCCATTGCAGCAGCCAAGTTGCTGGCTATAATCGGATCTTTAATAAACTCTCACCTGCTGGGAGCAATTCAGTTTGTGAGAAAGTGCCATAAGCTTTGCCTCCGAGGTACGGCAGACAGCACAGCCATCACCCTCCAGGGCTACACTGTTCACTAGGACAAAGCTGGAAAATAGCAGGGAGTGGGCAAAGAGAAGGGAAGTGGGGAGGACAGGAAAGCATTTGCTATTCGTGCATGTGTGGGATAAACCTTATTTTATAAAATGCGAGTGTTCCAAAGTTGGACACCAATCAACAACACAGCAGAACGTAACGGCTTCTGAAATCACGTGCTTTAAAAATCCTCTTTTGAGTATCCATAGTGTAGCTGTTTCTCTGCCTGGTAGGCTCCTTTATAATCAGTTGTTGATCAGGTTGCACAATATACTGTCTGCTATGCTCCATGTTTACACTTCAAGATTTTTTGTATTATCATAACAGTATTAAGTGGTATTCTAGTGGAATGTTAGTTTGTTTCACTAAGTTGAATTCTGACTGAAAGGAGAACTTGCTTCTCTCCCAGCACACATTTTAAACCTCGGAGACAAATTTTAGACATTCAGTTTCTTCAGAACAACTGAAAAGCAAAACAGCATTGCATTTGGCTGGCTACCCTGAACAAACTTAGTTTTGTACTTTGCGGTCTCTCATGCAGAAAATAGGATTTTATTTGTAATAGAAAAAGATTTCCCGGTAGATTTCAAATCAACTTCGAACTTCTGTCACAAGATTCATACCATTTTAGTCACTCATTCAGGACTCAAGAGATACATTCCCAGTTCAATTCAGTACATTTTACAGACATAAATGAGTTGAATGCCTCTACTTCAGAGATACTCTTCAAAACAAAGAAAAAAAAAATGTAATTCTCCTTAAGCTGCTTTTAAACCACAGATTTGTTGTAAAATAAGTTTATCTAGGAATGTTTTATTAATAATGCAGCTCATTTCAGATGATGAATATGATACCAGACATACAATCTGCAACGGCATGCAAAAATTCTGCTGTGCTGTTTTATCAAAGGGGAAATGGATATACTCCTTAATAACTGTTTTTTAAAACAGCTAAATACATATCTAGAAGACCCCACATCTGCATGATAAACAATAGCATTATACTGAAGATTCAGTAAGCTTGTAGATCTTCCTAAAAAAGACACACCGTTTCTAGACCTGTTCAGAATGTTTTTAATGTTTGCTTAATTAAAGGAAGCAAGCACAAACCTATAGGTTTTGAATCTTACATTTACATGAATGATTATAACCTGACGGCATACATGCCAAACAGAGTGGCAATAGGTATTCCCTTCACTTATACGAGGTTTAAAGACAAATACTTTGCCACAAACCCATTATCGCTTTCCCTCATTGGGTTCCTGCATGGTATCTAGAAGTAACAGAAAGGGTACACGGCAGAGAACTGCAGCCACAGACACACCACTGTGAGGACAAGCTCTGTAACAAGATCTACTCTGAGCCAAAACGAGCTTGTGCATTATTACCCCACCCTGTGGAAAACTGTGGACAAGCAGCTGCTATGTTCCCAAATCCCTCAAACAAGAGTTAGGTTCTGCAGAATACAGAAGTTATTAAAATTAATGAAACTCTTCACTTGTAAGCACAGAGGGGGGGTTGGCTTGTGTTTCTTTACTGAATCCTATTCTTCTGTTGTGTTTACAGCCACGGGTCATTACCAGCTGCAAGGAAGTAAAAAGGCAAACCAGAGAATTTGATTCTGACTCCACAGTACTTTTCCATTTAAGAGGAAATCGTTACAGTTTACCTAGCTCAAAGTACAGCTCCCACTCCATATCAAACTACAGGTTTGTACAAAGTGTTTTGTGTTTAACATATCGTAAGCTAATCACAAAGTAAAAATTAAAAAAAAAATCTTTAAGTTAGGCATTCCTATTTCATTAGAAATTCCACTTCCAGTTCTCAGCTTTCATTATTCTGGTCTGCTAACTCAGTAATCACCACTGTAAACGTTGCGGGGGGGAGGAAAAATACCAAGTATACTCACTTGATTCCTTTTCGAGTTATTAGCTTTCCTGAAGTAAAGTTGAAAACTTTTTCAAATCGATTTACCTTGTAAGTAGTCATTCTGTGTCACAGAGCAAAAATACAACTGAAGTAAGAAACTGGCATTGTAAATCACCTGACACAGTTGCTTTACAGGTTGTAGACAATTCATGCAGCTTGCTGCTCCATTATCTAGCTCACATATTCGTTCAAACTCACAGGGATGCTCTGACACCCATTATGTACTCTGTCCCAGTCCCACCAGTGTAAGCACAACCATCCTACAGAAGTACAGCAGAGCGGGGGCACTTAGCTGAGGTAGCAGGAAAGGGAATATGCTCAGACTAAACACTTCTCAGACAAGGAGGCCCACCACAAGGAAAAGCGGCTTCAAGGCTTCCCTGCCAATGCAGAAAGATGCGCTCTGAACAACTTCACATATGCTCAGAGAAGCATAGAAGTAGCCTGAAACCTGTTCTAAAATTTATTCCTAGGGTGCACTGTGCGCAGATGGATACCTTTTAAGGTCTTGCTCTAAATTACAATCCCTTCTAATTTGGTTACAATCAAAAACTTTCTGTGTGACCACACAAGAGGTCACTCAGAAAACCAGTTACTGTATGCATGCTGACATTTCATTCTTGACACTTGTGTAGTCCTTTCACAGACAAGACTTACTCATAATGAAATCCAATGTCATGATTCCCAACGATAACCACTAGCTCAGTAGAAACTGGATACTTAAACATTTTGTGAAATCTCCTGACATCATCTGCCCATGCCTGCATGAAAACACAAATGGAGAAATTAATGCTGTTTGACAGTATCAAAGGGGACTAGTATTGTGATGGGTTTGCATGGCAAGGCTTTGGTAGCAGGGAGGCTGCCGGGGTGGCTTCTGTGAGAAGCTGCTAGAAGCCTCCCCTGCGTTCCATGGAGCCAGTGCCAGCCGGCTCCGAGATGGACCCACCACTGGCCAAGGCCAAGCCCATCAGAGATGGTGGGTGGCAGCGCCTCTGGGATAACACATTTAAAAAGGGGGAAAAAACTGCGCAACAGCAACTGCAGTGGAAGAAAGGAGTGAGACTGTGTGAGAGCAGCAGCCCTGCAGCCCCCCAGGCCAGTGCAGGCGGAGGGGCAGGGGGGGCTCCAG
>JAVJGI010000040.1:61107969-61122653 GCA_035590275.1 Ibycter americanus
CCATGACGGTAACTGCTGAGCGATCTCCCTGTCCTTATCTCAGCCCAGGAGCCTCGCATTGCATTTTCCCTCCCCTGTCCCGCTGAGGAGGGCAGTGACAGAGCGGCTTTGGGGGGCACCTGGCACCCAGCCAGGGTCAACCCACCACAAGTACATAATACAGAAGCACAGACTGAGACATTTACATTTTTTAAGTTTTATATGAGGGGCAAAAGTGTCAAGATACTACCAAAAATGAAGAACCACAACATTTAAATTTATATCTAAAACTCTAGAAACTTCTACCAGCATGACAACTGTAGTAACATTAAACAAAGCCTTGCATACCTAGTCTTTCTTCTGCCATCCACTGCCTTCAACAAATCCTCTTTTTTTGAAATAAAAGAGCTGTTGATGCCATACCTGAGGTGAGCTCCATTTGCCTTCATCAAAGACATCCCCCAGAATAAAAACAATATCTGGCTGCAGAAACCATAAGGCAGTTTGGAAAGATCTCTCCATTTGCCATTCCCTGAAAGGAAAATACAGACTCAGTCATCGCCACCTAACTTCTGAATCCTCAACTCTGAATACACAAACACAGCTTGGCAGGAATGGGAAGATGGCTCCAACACACTGAAAGCGCTAATATGAAATTCAAATTAAATATCTAGAAATCAGGTTTAAGTACAGTAGGTACATCTTGCCTGGTGGGTAATTCCACCACAATACAATCACGACCAACTCATGCAAGAAGAAACACCAGCTTGTTTATTTTTCATTACAATTCCATTAAACAGCAATTAATTAGAATGGTGAATTATTGCACATGTTTTACCACACTATTGTTTCCGCAGCAAAAGTTTATGATGTTTGTATCATGGTGGAATTGGTACTTTCTTTCAGCATTCTGATTTTTCTTCTTTTGGACTAACAGAAATATGGTTTTGTAGGCAGAGGATTGAATTATCTTTGCCTTTAAATGTGATTTTGCTTCCGATTCTTCTACTACAGAGACAAACTACCAGCTTCCTCATCTCTGTAATTAAAGGTATTAACTATTGCGACAGCCAAGTTATCTGGCTCATTTTTAAGGCATTCTATAAAATAGTTACATACCAGAAAAGCCTATCTGACCCATCAAAAATGCTCAGGCATCTACACCCACATAGTACCTGAACATTCAAGACTGCGCTGCCTCAGTAAGTCCCATTCATTAACCTTTCAACACTGTTCTATTACCCGGCACAGACCCACACAGGCAAGTCAGAGGCAGCATGCGCGCTTCTTAAAAGTACAACATTGGTTTTATACACCTGTCCCATTAGCTACTATTAAAAACTCTAAAGCCAGGATAGAGATTATTCAAAAAAATTATTACCTTCTCAGCTTATCGAGCCAGTGTCCTTTGATTTCACCAAGCAGGTGAGTATCAGCTAAAATTATGGCCTTTAGGACTGAAGCTGAAGTCTCTTTTTCACCCATGTGAGCTCCACCTTCCACTTCTGGCCATCGACATTGAAAAATTACCACATAATAAATCAAAAATTCGCAAAATATTAAGACCGAGGTGACAAAGCACACAAGTTTCAGCAGGAAACAGAGCCTCTTCTTCAAAGGAAGATTCTTCACAGTGGTCAAGCTAGAACTCAGCATTGCAGTACCAGCATAAGACTCTTCCACAATGGCTCAGTTCTCCTCTCTCAGGCGAAGCCAGTAGGGGCTGGGTCAAAGGATCGCGTTGGGCTTTGTATCAGTACCAAATCCCTGTGGAGAAAATACAAAATATTCATTAAGCCAGCATTCCTTGTGAAAAGCTACCATGTAAGGCCTACAGTGTTAGCTTCTTGTCACCCTGAAAGATTTGGAAATATTTAATTGACCTAAAAAGCAAAGTTGGTCTTCTCCTTCAGGTATGCAAACAGCCATGCTGCTGAGCGTAGAACCGCACTCTCTCCTACCAGGACCAAGGCAACCAGTTTAAAGCCAGCCAGGATCTTAGTGTATGGTGCTTTTTTTAAAACTATACAGTGAAAACACTGTGAGTAGGGGTCAAAGGTAGGTAAAGACAGAGTTTAGCTTGAACAGAAGAAAAAGAAAAAAAAAAAAACCATTAGGATCCATATCATCCTGGCCACCGCAACGCCACATGCAACCACTTTCTGGCACGAGTCACGTAACATGACTACGCCAGATCAATGCAATTACCACCTTTAACACAGCTCAACGTAGTAATCTCCAAGAACCAGTTTACTATCCCCAAACAAGTTTACCAGAACTTTCCAGGAACACAGGCACAGATACACAACTAGGTAACTAATGCTGTTTCTTTGCTAACAAGGGGAAAACAAGAAACATCTAAGCCTGGGAAACAGAAACTGTGCTACAGCTGACAAGAAATGTGGGGAAATGAACCTGAATTGGTAAGTTTACTGTATTTACTGATTTCTTCCAACTTGGATATTTTGTAACCCAAACAGGGAACTCACTCCTTCTGAAACAACACTATTTTCTGCTATTTTAAAGGCTAATACAAAACAAATGTCCTCACTTTGATAAGCCACAATTGTAATAGGGCTCATTGATTGTTTCACTTCTTTGGAGGCATTTAACAGAAACTCATTATTGCTGCTGTAAGGAGGAAATACCCAGCCTTTCATAGTTCTGTCTTTTACAGTCCTGGCCAGAAACACTTCTCCATTGTAAGTGCCCACAAGAAACAAGTATCCCACCTGAGAGTACAGAGATACTAGCCCTCACTTTCAAGTAAAATCACCCAGGTTCCATGTGCAACCTCTCAAGGTTTCAGTCTGAAGAATACGGCATATCTGAAAGACCCACTTTTTAAAGGCAAACAGTATAGCATGGTCACAGTGAAAGGGACTCCAGGAGATGTATAAACATGTTACCTCACATGATCATGAACAAACTTCTAGAGAAATCCACAAAGAAAAGTCTTGTCCCCCATCCAAGAATCCAAGAACGAGACAGCAATTTTGCTTTCTACAATAGAAAAACTCTAACACAGGACTAATATCCAGGATACTGGCAATTACTGAACACAGTACTCAGTGATTAGGAGCCAACATTCAGGTGAATTCACTAAATCCAGTTAGAACTGTGAATACTCAGTATCTTTGAATATTTAGACCCTAAATAGTAACACTAGGACAAAATTATAGAACCACACAAAATTACAGTTGATCTTCTCTAAAATCCTGGTCTCAGTTACATGCAGGACACGGAACAAAACCTAAATTGCTTTACTGTCTTATGCCCTAGCCACTTTGATTGATGTCTCATGGAAATCAAATCTGCCATGTAATTATCTTATTTTTCCAACCAAAACCTCTATTTGATAATAGCCACTTATTTTCAGACACGAACTTCCCCATATCACCACTACAAAGTACTTCTTCAAGACAAAGAACCATTAGGCTGCATCATGTAACATTTCCAGTATGCATTATTTAGCATGGCTAATACTTAACTGCGTGCAATTCAGTTCTATCTAAACTTAGCTTAGCAGGAGACAGCCACTACTGGCCAGACATCACAACTTCACAATACGGAGGAACTACACATAAAGGCTGATTAACTTGTTTAGTGTTCATCTCATCTGCACTTTAACTAGCAATAAAAATCAGCAAGAACTTGCTTTTACATCTCACAAGGCAAGATTAAAGCAGAAATGTCTGTTCAACAGACACAGCAACAATGACAAAAGACAGGTAAATTCCTAACTAAGCACACAAATTCACGTGGTCTTAACCTGCATAAACTGCACCTACCCCAGAATTTGACAGTAGACTTTGGTAATCCTAGGTAAGTCTCCTCTTCCAAGAAAAATCGTACTAATTTGAACAGAAAATACCAGCAAGTTGCTTAACTTGCACAAGGTATGTCAAAAACAACACCACCACCACCCATGACTATTCTTATTCACAAACTACACAAAGCCTAACACAAATAAAACCTGTCATTTCGCTGTCAGTATCGATGCGTTTTCTAGAAGCTTTTCATTACATTATTTTTCACACATCAAATTTCTTTGGAAGCTGTTGAAACAGCTACAGAGCTGCAGCAAAAAGCCAGTATTACACATCACTGGAAAAAAAAATAAATCAGATCTTCAGAAGCAAAATGATCAAATAAAAAAAACCCCAAACCTGCAATTAGTAGAAAAGACAAATATCTTCAAGGCAAAACTGCCATTTTCAAAAGTCACAAGCAGCAACTGACATAATCAAAACCACAGATCTGGTCATTTCTACACACATTCCCTGCCCCAGCATCTCTGCTGCTAGCTGTTACTATTTTGGGAGTTGTGCTGCAGATGTGGAAGATGCCAGAGGTCTCCCGTCTGCACCCTGTACTTCCAGCTTTCCTGATAGTGAAAGAAAAAAGAAAAGAGGAAAGAAAAAAAAAAAAAAAAAGAAAAATCACAGGAAGTCAGTGATGCAGAATGAGCTGAAAGACAACTCCTACTACTGGCTGACAGAAATCCCTGCCTATCTCGCTCTGCCACCTGCCAGCCCATGGCTGCTCACATCCCAGCTGAACTGCTCGCTCAGGACTGTAGCTGCACTTCTCTGCACACCGAAGTAAAGGCAGTTTAACCAGAAACCAAGCACACGTGGTAGTAATCTGAACCTCACATACAGGTAACCCAGAGACTGGAGGCCCACAACCTCTCACACGTGATGGCAAGGTCAAAAATAATGCTGTCAGGCTGCACACACGCTGCAAGATGGAGCTGTGGTTCAGCATGTTGCTGTACAATACATTGTTGCTACTCCTCCTTGTGTGGCTGATTATTAAGATTAAACTAAAATCTGGTTTCTTACTAGAGTTCGAGGATCCCTATTACATCAAAAGACCAAAAGATTTCTCAGTTTCTTTTTCTAAATATATGGGAGTGGCCTGATACAAAACTGATTACTAAAAACTTTAAAAGCTCATCATAAAGGTGAGATCAGTATTTTGACCATATTAATTGTTTTCAATTGTTTGGGCAGAGACACACTCTATAATGGAAAACTCTGATCTTCAGTAGGTGGCAAACAGCAAAATTCTACTAATCATGATAATTTTGTATTCGGTCAATGTAAACATTCCTTAGGCAGGGGAAAAATAACCTTGAACTTTTCCTCATCTACATGTTTTAAGAGCAGTTCTGCACAACATTTAAAAATCAGCCCGTGCACGAGGACAGTTACAGATTCATTTAATAATATCATCAAATTTTAAATGTGCTAGAAGTGTAACAATACCAAACTGTGGGGGAAAAAATGCTCAAGTGACTAGCACTCAAAAAAAGATTGATGCCTTCCTTCCCCAGTATTCATGTTTATTTTGCTTACTAACAAATATTAGATAATTTTTGCACTTAAAATATTTCCATCATACATACTGTTCTTCTTTCCACCTATTAAGTTTACTTGCAACAGACTTGCATCACTCCTCTTTCCCTTTTCTATCTCTGTTCAGAACATTATCCAGCTTTCATTTACAAGTGAGCCAAGAACAGAACAAGGGAAACCTGACACAGTGGTCTATAGCCAGACCAGGAAGCACGTAGTTCCGGAGTTTTACCCTTTCTCTTAGTGAACAATTAAATCCGAACACCTCATATGCTTTGAGGCCAATTTATTTATTAATTTACAACAACATAAAACTGTCCAAACAAACCAAGTGGGATACAAGAGTCCTAATCCTACTCCTAGTCCTATCCCTAATGAGCATGCAAGTATTTTTATTAAGTTAAAGAAGGTGCATTAGGTTATAAGAAAACTTAGTATTTATAACCTTGCAATGAAGTTTTCACTCAATTCTCCCATCAGTGTCACAAAGGTACAGATTTGCAGCTTTCAGACAAATACAGTTCTATAATGTAACTATGTTAAACTTCTGTGAACTGTAGTTACAAACAAGTTCAGGTTCAAGTTTCACAAGTTTTCCCATCTGCCAGGTACACCTGTAACTGGGAGCTGCCTCTTATTCCAAGCGCTCGCTCACTCTCTCTGAAGCAACGTAATGTTTCTGCCTTGTGAACTGTCACTCTCTGCACGCCAGGTTCCTTTCAGCACTTCAAATACCTCACTCTTCAATCAAACAAGAGCTTCTGATGAATTCTAGTTTTGATACCGCAAAACAACTCTCTGACCCATCTTACCGAACACACTCTTTCCAATTCTAAAACCTAAACCCTTCCTTCACCCAGAAATTTTAACTTAATATTGTGATTAAAGAAAAACTCCAAGCAGGAATTTAGCATTTTTCTTTCCAGAAATCCCTTTGTAATAATTTAATGATGGAATTAATTTCTGTCTGCATTGGTACATTCTTAGGGCTGAAATTCACGAAGACTGCCAAATCTACACATCTACTTTGATTTTACATAGTTCACAGAAAAGGATAAATTGGGACATTCTTCAAATTAAAACACAAAGATTTTATCATATTCCATAAACACCCACCACCACTCCTGCAATGAATGTATTTCACAAGTATGAAAGAGAGAGGTATTGAAACTTAGTTGATGTTATACAGACCACTGTTTATTTGAAAACCATGTAAACAAAAATCAAAGGCACAAAATACAAAAACATTTCAGAGCAGGTTGTCGTATTGAGATCATATAATTGAATTCATAATGTTATCAAAATATGGTACTACATAAGCCATGGTAGGTTTAAATGTTGAAGTATAAAAAAGTATGTGGAAAATCCACTTGCCATTAAATTAATCAGTAGTTACAAATGTGTTGTAAAAGGAAGTCCATACATTACACTTATTTGTTTCAAACACTTTTCATACTGATTATTCAGTTTCACAGATTCCTGTACAGCATGCTTTAGATCTTCTATCTCTTCAAAAAAATCCTAGAAAAAACCAAAAATATTCACCTTAAAGTTTCTTTCAAAGACATTCTCAGGAAGAGCTAATCAGCATTTCAGCTGGTCCCAAGTTCAGAGACACTTTCCATATTTTTATTAATATATGCTCAGCTATGCAAACACAGCTGAGGTACAGCAATCAACTATAACCTTAAGTAATAATTTAAAACTTTGCCACAATACAAGTAGAATTCAAGTTATGTTAGAGCCTGAAATACAGAATAGTAATAGGAAGATGAATTAGGAGAAGGAAAAAAAGTTGATTTGTCAGAAAGCTACGAAATGACAGTCCAAAATTACAAGGGAATAATGTCAAACTCATCTGTGCAAAAATATAGATATACATGCTGAAGTCAGCCAGTAGGAGATAACACACCATTTACTTTGAAGATCTGGAAGTTGCAAGATTATAAAAAAGGGACAACAAGCAAGGAGAGAGATGAGGAGAGTAAACTAAGGAGGAGAACGTTAGCATTTGAAGACAACATTACTGAAGAGTTTAAGATGGACAAATGGATTCCATATTTAGACCTAGAAAGTTATAAAATATTTTTAGACCTTAACTGCTAGTATCCATTTAGAACTTTAAGTACAACTATATTTTTTTAATGAGCATCCTATTTCAGAATAGGATCTATTATTTATGACCACACAGTGTTAAAAAGTGATTTTCATATTCAGAATGGTAAGATTTATAATGCATTAAACTTGACAGAGCCTACAAGGGATAATGCTATCCAACAGGTTCAACTGGCTCAGACAAAAGCAATTTACAACAAAGGGAATGAAAAACAGCAATATGTAGGCTACACAGAATGTAGAGATAGTCCAATAAGAAAGCCATAAAAACCAAGTCCTGTTGAACTTATTTAATGTCAGCCTATATGGTTTCACTTTCTCATATTGATCCTTCCATAATTATACTATCCCAGAATGCATAACTTAGCAATTAGTTTTAGCTATACCCAATTCAACTAGGAGATAAATTCAGCTTCATAGAAATAAACTTCCATTTATCAAAAATATTGACAGTCCATAGCTTAAATGGAACTATGTTTTGTTCAGTTCCTGCAATTCAAGTCTATTGAGCAATCCTGATCCTTTGTAAGTGAAGTCAGAAGTCATCAAGAAATACAAGGACAGCAAGCAGCATGTAATCACCCAAGACTTAACTTCACCAGCCTTGGAAAGTCCTATCTACCACAGTCACGTTGTATCTACTTCTATCCATCTGTATTTGACATTTCTCCTGCCTATTCTTCTGACTCTTTTTCTAAATGAACAGCTACATACATCTGAAATAACATTCAGTGACTTAAAACACCTAAAAAAGGGTTACTGATAAAAAGCAATAACCGCAGATTTATATATTTCTCTTCTGAAAGACGAAACTTTCAGCCATAAGTTGTCCCCAATTCCCAGACACGGGGATCTAGAACTCACCCTGGCTCAACGTTCTACAAGTTTCACACCTAATGAAATATGACCACATTTGACTGTTACCCCTGTAATGAAAGCTAGCATAATATTGTTTAGCTTGTGAGAAAGGACTGCAAGATAAGAAAACAGATTCTCAAAAAAAATATAATCCATCACAAGACATGAAGAATAAGCAAAAACCAATTTAAACAAGGTTGTTGCTGAAAATAAAATCTGAGGTCAGTACATTAAACTGAGTCCTCTATAGATAGGTAAGTTCTCTTCATCTTCACACTTAATTTCAAGACTTACCAAATTTTCTCACTTGCACTTTCTACACCTATCAATCATGAAAAGTTTAAGCTCAGGAAGGGCTAAGGGGAGGGCTTCGGAGTTCTGTCAGAGGCTTAACTTCGATATGTTTAAGTTCAAGAGAAAATAGCTTTCCTCTCACTGACAGCATGAAGCAGTAGATCATTCAAAAGTGATCATTAAAAAAACTGGTTTTATTATCTCTGCAAATGTCTGTTGGAAGGAATTAAGACTGTTACCAGCAGTTACAATTTTAATGTCATAACAACCTGAGGCAAATAATCTCTCATGAAGGAAACCAAATTGCCCAAATATTTTTAAAAAATCCACAGCTGTTTAAAACAACAAACAAAAAACAAACCAAACCAAATTAAAATTGCATTATTCTTCTTCCTTAGCGCAGAAGTACTGTAGGACATTAATGTTTCAAGGAGTCATTCATTTTCATTTCTTTCTCAGAATGCTATAAATGGGGGTTTTATGTATTTTGCTTGATAACAGCATATGTTTAGCCTAAAGATAAGTTTCAGTTCAGGCAGAAAAGTTAGTTTTTCAAAAATCGTCTATTCTTAAACTTGTCCTAAAATAAATTACCTTGTCTAATCCAGCTAATTCATTTTTTAGTGCTCTCCTTTCTGTAGACAACTTTTCATTTTCTTTCTTCAGCTTTTTAATCTCCTTCAACAATAGCTCTATATTCAAATAAAAAAATAGAGACTTCAACCATTACAGTCAACCTCCCCCTCATATGAATCATATTACAGCTAAAGAGCTGCCTACGTTTTGTGGTATTAGAAAATTATGGTTCAGCTTTTTAAAGTACCTTTTTCATAAGTGATTTATTCTTAAGAATCGGCCCAGCGCACTGCCAGGTACTACGAAAGATCACAGGATCTGTCAGTTGGATTATCTGAATCTGACAGATTCTTAGAATGTAGGATTATTTTACTTTAAAATCCATAAAACATATATCACATGCCTTGACTACCTTTTTCTGACTTACAAGAGGGTCACGTTAGCCTCGCTGACAGCACATTTCCTGAAAATTATGCCTACATTATATGATCTCTTCAATCTCTTTTTTATGCTTTGAAGTGGAACAGGATTGCACCTTAACTTGTGGATTTACTTATGTGAGAAAGAACAAACCGGTATTGACTGGTTTGTCCCATATTTTAAAGCTAAGACCAGGTTCTTTTGTGTATCAGTGTCTGAAAACCAAAGAATGGAGCAGCAAACATTATAGCTAAGAGATCTGCATAGATACAGCTTACTGAAATGAATAACAAATAGTACTAAATACAGCCATGCACTCCCACCCATGATTACACCAACATACCAATTGCAGAAACAGAGAAAAGCATCACTTGTTTTTATCACAAACAAATGCAGGACTGGATCCACAGACAGAGCATTGATTACAAGATGCTGTTTTTATGTAACATGTTTTGGGAAATTAAAAACATTTTAGATACTGCTGGCTGAAGTAGAAGAAATAAAACCTGGAGTGTGCCTCTGGATCATTAATGAAACACATCCTCTCTCATGGGCATACTGGAAGGAACAGAATCAGAATTAACTGTACCATTACCTAAATATTTACTGCAACAGCATTCCTTCTTATTAGAAATGTCCCTGTGAGATGTTACTTTTCCCTCTGGGGTTTGACTTCTTTTTCCAGAAACAGCACTACTTTTCCAAAAAATCTTTTTACATTGCAGTTGCTCGATTCTTTGCCTCTGCTCTTGAAGATTATGCTCTAGCTCACGAATTTTAATCTGTCAAGAAACTAAAGATTTTTCAAAATGCATAGAACAAACACAGTTCAACTGTATACCACTGGAAACATATCCTAAATGCAAACCTAGAGCTTTCAATCGCTGACTTAAAACTACATTCATCCAAAGGGTCTGAAAGAAGGAAAAAAATACAGCAAGTGAAGTTTTGCGTATATCAAGTGTTTTTAAAAAAAACTGTTATGGAGCACATGCTCTCAGGACAATATAAATGTGCACGCACAAAGATACTAAACCTTTCCACACAGTAAAGCATATTTTTGTGGCAGCAATTGCCAACTTCTAAGAAAAAGTACATATAATCCAAATTATAATGAATATTAATTTACAAACAAAGCACATGTACCAGACTCCTACAAGGAAATTAATTAGACTGGTCAGCTGTAATGCTTGATCAATGCCTAAAGAGGCAACACCCACTCGAAGCTTCTTGAACCACTCTTGGCCACACGACCCTACCTTTGCTCCAATTATGATGCTAGTCTCTTTGCACAGCAAGCCAACAGATGTTGCTACATGACAGAAGATTATTTGCCTTCATTTGGTTAGCTTACTGCTGGATTTCTGAGATAAATCAGCTCATGACACATACAGAAAATACCTGGGCTGGTGCAAGAGTGGTCGGAAGATGCATATAAAGTTGGAAGGAGGGGTAGGTAGGTGAGTAAATTAAAAAAGCAAGGAAAGGGAAGACAGCTTTCAGTTACAGACATACCAGTGACAGAGTTCACTTTCAAAGGGAACTACAGACTTTTTTCCATTATCTCAATGGCATGGGAAACAAAAATTAATATAAAAAGAAATAAATGGTTTCATTTTACAAAATGTAAGAATTACTTTTCAGTCTCCCTAAAAGCTTATGTTTTGCTATTTGATACCATCTCCTACAAATTCTACTTACAGTGAGATTTTTAATTGCTTCCCTTTGCTCCTGGTTTGTTTTGATTTCCTTAACATAACATTTCTGTAGCTCATAATACATCTCAAGTAGTCTAAAACAGAAGAAATGCATGAATTGTAATAAAACATGAAGCCAACAACATGTGCATCCTTTATGATAGAAGTATTACAGACATCCCATAGAGATCACTTGGACTGTAGCTGTACTGTAGAAACTTGTAACAGAAATATTGAAGATGGGTATGCATGACATGGCAACACAGAAAGAGAAAGCACCAGAAAAAACAGCAAAGCAAGGGTTAGAAGAATGGTCTGTATCAATGGTAAAGAATCCCTTTCACTCAGCCAGACTGACGACCCTGTTGTTCTTGTCCAGTCCACAAGGCCACACTCTGACTAAACCTCAGTACAAATAACTTATTGATAGAAGACCTATACACTAACGACAAGAGGGTGGCAATGACTTTGCAGCATGTCACATATATCATTCCTATCCCCGTTAGCACAACAGGAAACGCAAAAGACCGCTCCTGAAGGATATAAAAGTTTGTTCAGAAACTAGTTTCTTGCCACCAATCAAGAACACATACGAGGACTCACAAGGCAACATCTCCAACTCCGTGTGTTGCACAAACCAGGTTCTCATTGCTTCTGAGTGCATGAGCGTGAGGATATGAGTGAATGAAATCCAGGAGAAAATGAGTGTGAGTGGGTAAAAAAATCAATGTCAAATAAACAGATTTGGGATCTTTCCCCTTGACATTGTTTTGCACCAAGTTCTGCTACACTAATTTCCTACCATATTTCACAGCATTCAGTCTACATATATCAGGTAAGTGATGCACTTGAACAGACATTTTTCCTATTGTATTAGGAATTCGAATAAGAGCTGGCACTCATACTAAGTCATGACTGCACACCACAAGCAGGATGAGCAATACTACAGTACAGAACAGCTTTGTAAAAAAACATACAAATAGATGCTAGGAAAAAAGCTGTCAGTTTATCTATGTACAACCTAATACAAAGCAGGCCAACACTAGATTCAAGGAGTAACTTGGACTTCTTCCACATAAACATCTGATTAGGTACTCAATTCAAGCCCAGAGCTAGACACCCAGCCTTCTCATGTGGTTTGCAAAGACAGTTTGGTACATTGTAAAGGTATTTTCAAAAAAGGGCAGAAAGAAAAAAACCCGAGCCTTCTACAGAAACCTAAGGGACTGCCTCTATCTTTCTAAGATCCACAGCCTAGTTCTATAAGCAGATAAAACGTAGCCTTTGAAAGAACAGAGCAGCCTATTTATTTCAAAATCAAGTCATACAGGGATGGAACAACATTTTATGCAACATGCCTAGTTGTTAAAACATTTCAATATATGTTTTCTGAAAGCAGAAATGTATCTTGTGCATCAAAAAAGCAGTTACAAGAGTTCATTTCTTGCATTAATTGGCAAACTTTGGTAAGCAGTGGCTCACTTCCAAAATCAGTTAAGACTGAAAAGTAGAATCACTTGTCCGGCTGATTTTGAAAAACAGTATTAGTCTATAAATTTTATATATACATGAAACTGAGCTATTAAAAATGAGCTAAGAAAGCTCCTACAAAATAGAAAATGAAAATACATAATTCTAGGTTTAAAATCTACAAAAAAGATCACGCATGTGCACACACACATGAATAAGCTTCTTTGGCTCATTCAATTTTTCTCAGTGAAAGATCTGAAAAAGAAATCCATTTCATTCTTTGTTTAGTGCTATTTTCAGGTTTAATCTAAGATTTAGTATTTCCTTCTAAAATGTAAATAAAATGATTTTCCATTGCTCCAAAGGCTGGAAGCCACTTCCATAACAGTTAAAGAAAAATCAGCTGGCTTAATCATGAACAGCACATTCTACGCTACAGAGGATATTTAATTCCATGAAGAAGCAATTTCCAAGAACTCACCTGTTACTGTCACCCTCTAGAATAAGATCCTTGCTGTATCCACCCTTATGCCATAAATGGGTTTCTGTTTGAACTTGAACACTTAATTGAAACAAACACAACAGCTTAATAAAATTAGATTTTACAATTTTAATTGGATCCAACAAAGCAACTGAAAAAAAAAGCTAAGTTACCTTTCAGTTTGATTTTACAGTAGAGGTTTCCATGAAGGATCATAAACACAGCAAAGTTTAAACTTGAAATTGTTTGCAAATAGGTACTTAAATCTTGGCAGGACACTCTCCAGAACACTATCACTGTTGTTTTTCAGGTCCTAAGGTGCCAGTTTCCAAATCTTTTAAACAGTACTGATGCAATTCAAGTATCTAACTACTGTTTGGTGGAAAAACAGTCTAAAACTCTTTGCAGTTAGACAGAGTTAGCATGTTGGCTAAGCAGGGATATTACTTACTGATATTAAAACTGTTTCTTTCACTACAGCAATGAATTTTGTACTAGTTGCCCCAGCCATACTTTATTCCTTTACAGGCGTGCAGCATTCTCCATCCCCACCACCCTGTTCACAGAGGGCCCCTCAAAATATGCAGATCATATAAGGCCTAGTTCATCTGAAGAATATCAAGGTAAAAGTTAAACCACGACATGCACCTCTTTTGATGCTAAAAGAAACATTTGACAATTCTTACTCTCTGCTTGTGCTGTAGTCATGCATTAACTGCTGCAGATGTAGTTTTTCTTGGATCTGACCCAGATTCTTTTCTAGCTCCTTATTTTTTATGTGTAGTTTTTTCAACTTCTTGACTAACTGTTCATTTTCATCACTAAGCTGAAAAGGAAGAGAATTAAAAAAGAAAAATCAAGCAACATTTTCAGATCAAATATTAATTAAGCTGATAACATTTCACATTTAAATTCTCTCCCAAAAGTTTTGCTATTTTTACCTTAAACTATACAAAGCAAAACGGCAAGAAAAATAATCAGCTTCAAACTCTTATGAAGAATTGACTAAACCACAGCTTCTTTAACATACACATTAAAGGCTTCTGGTGTAACTTCATTAATTCACTAGCGAATGATAAGGCAAACTGGTTTTGCATATAGAAAAATAATCCACAAAGGGACAAAACATACACGTTTCAGTTATACTTCTAAACATCAGCTCTGCGGGTAAGCTCATATTTATTCCCGTTTTAACCTCACCAACAGTGACAGCCACGTTAGCAGAGTTTCTCGCCCGCACATTTGCTGGGCCTCGCCCAGCGGCACGTAGTCACGCGTGTCACTGCACCGGCGACACAAACGCAAGTCACGGCACCGCCCCGACCCACAGGCCGCTCGGTGCGGCCGCAGCTACCGCCGGCACTCGGCCGACGCAAGGAAGACCAGCAACGCGAGCCCGCCCGCTGCTGCAGGCGGGAGCTCCGCCCCGGG
>JAVJGI010000040.1:61142105-61171373 GCA_035590275.1 Ibycter americanus
GCTGCTGTGCCCCGGCTTCACGTTAGCATTTCTGTATGTGAGGACTGCGGCATCGCACCCCGCCGTAAGGAAAAGGCGAGGGACAGGCTTACGACACTTGAGGGCAAAACACCTTACACAGAAATGCTCTTGTCTTTAAAAAGGTTCCCATTTCACCTTTCTTTGACTGGCAAGACAATGGCTACAGTTCAGGCTCTGGCTGGGGCAGCTGGCAGAGGGCTGAAGCAGAGATATAATTCATGGGGAAGATGACAAATCTGAGATGGGCAGTAAGGTGCTCCATCTGCAAGAAGCAGCACAGCAGTCAGCAGCACAGCCGAAGCGCGTGGTTGGGTTTAGATGCTAATTACAAGATTTGTAAAAGCAAAAGTCAAACGATACAGCACCAACAAGACGAAATAATGGAATATTTAGAGCAAGGAGTCTGCAGAGTGTTATGTTTAACTGAGAATTCCAAACACTTGTTCAAGTCTTTCTCATTTCTCTGTTGCGCACTAACACTTTGTCCTTCAGCTGTTATCTTTAATGGAGATAAAAATAGTAGCAAACACTTCTTACTTCCCCCTTCCTACCCACTGGGGGCCCATAATGCCATCAAAGTAGTCTGTTTCTACTGAGGGAAAGGCAAAGTAGCATTTGGAGAATTCAGGAAGCCTCCTCCTGTGCTGTCTGCAGAACGTTTAAGCTCATGGTTGCAAGCATTATGTGGCATCATGTGGTGCGTGTTGAGGGCACAAAAAATAGCTGCTCCTTTAGGTCTAGGGAAGCAACTGTTTCTGCAAAAGACATTTTCTCTTTTATTTTATCCAATTTTTTTCTCTTCGTCTCTTCGAGAGCTTTTTCATCTTCAAGCATTTGCAAGAACTCTGAATACCACTACCAGTTGTTCAAATGTGAAACCAAAAGTAAGATTCAGTACTAGCAGTCTGATTCTACACCTGTACATACAGGACTTTATTCAAATCTGTGAAAGTAGCACCTGCACAACACTTATAGAAACAGACCCTGAGTTCATGGGAGAGCAGGGATAATTAAGGTCAGCAGGAAATAGGCCAGAACTGGATGTTTGTTTCCCAGGGAAAAAGGAGGGGAAAAAATAGCATATCTACTAAAAAAAATTGGGACAGATAGAACAGAACAGAAGATGAGCTCAGATTTCGATGTGTGCCTTGTGCATCCAAACAACCAGCAAAAAAATTAATTTGTTGATTTTCTCTGGGTCATGGGAAAAAGAAAGTTCACTTTTGTAAACCTTTTCATTTCCTGAGTCAGATTACTGTAAAAAAATTCAAGTAGGAGGGAGATTGTGGATTTTCTAAGTGTGCATTATTTCCAGCTGACTGAATTTGACTGCAAAAGTGAAGCAACCACAGTTTGCAGTTTATATTACTTACAGCAAGAGACAGGTCTAACCCATAAAATTACATTCTGCACCAAAAAAACTTCTTCTAGAGTTCCAGAGATGCCAGTTCAGATCCATTTCTGCATCCATTTTCGTGACTCTCTTAATGGTATATTGGGAAAGTGAGCATAAATGGAGTTCTTTTTCACCATGTAAAATAGTATGCTATAAATTTGAGAACTCTCCTTCAAAGTTTCTATGAAAATTTCCCATTCCCAAATGAAAAAAGCAATATATGTGTTTCTACATACATATACACTTCTACAAAATATTTGTGTGTGTGTATACATATATATAAAAATTAAGTATCTCTTCAGAAACAGAAAGATGGACTTTGACTTTCCAAGTCACATATCTAAGCCGGTGTTCTGGGACACTTCTTTTACTCCACACCAAATGCAGGTTTATTGCAGAAGAATCTACTGCTGCTGGTTCAAAATGTGTCCTCACTGACAGTCCGACCTGGATTATTGACCCTGTTGATGGAACGTGCAACTTTGTGCACAGGTAAGTGGATGGTGAACTGGGAAATACATCAAAAAGCAAAATGTAGCTTCTGACAAATCCTCCCTCCCACTTAAAGGTGTTCTACTGTGGTAGATTTGTTCCTTTGACTCATAAGTAGGAGTCATCCCTTTATCTTTTTGTACCTGCATCCTGTATCTGATGGAGTGTGTGTTTGTGCTGGAGAGAGCTCTATACTGTTATCTAAAGGTAAGCTAAAATTTTGGGTGATTGCTTAATGACCCAAAGCTCTTGACTCACAGCTCGATTATATACAACCACACATTAACATGCAGAGACTTGAGCTGAACTGGAGGAACAAGGCTGTGCTATGATGGCACTTGGCCTAACGCCTTATGTGGTTGTTACGCATTCCTTTTAGTAGTGGTGTTTTCTCCCTTTCAAATACAAATGCTTCATTTTTCCTGGGAAGTACAACCATTGCATAGAACTGAAAACTAAGTTGTACATAGTAGACACTGGTTTTAAATTTCTATAATAACTCTCTGGAAAAAGAAATGTAGGGATCGTTACTGCAAAAATGCAAAAGTTGAATTCATCATTTGAGTGCTAGGAATTGTAAACTGATGACTATTCATAATACTTCAGTATGGTCTGACTTAGTGACTAAACATAGCTGCAGTTATTAAAAATATGTTTTAAAAAAAGTAATTTCCTTGACTTTTGGTGCAATTACATAGAATTCAACGGGTGGTGGAGGGTGTCATGTGCTGGTGTTTCATGCAATTATCTGAAATTTTCTCTTTCTGGCAATATTTTCTGGACCTTTACAGCTGTGTTTTTAAGAAATGTATTTATTTCATTGTTTAAAATGCAAGAATTATACTTTAGTAAAAATGACCAAATTAAATATTTGATCATCACTTTGACAAAAGAGAGGGTAGAGGAACTGGTTTCTCCTTATGTTGATGTCAGCAGCAAGGTATCTCCATGCTACTTAATTGCTGGTTTAGATGCTGGAACTTGAAGAAAATGTGCTCTTAAGAGTGATGACTTGTTATAACAACATTAATGATTTTATACTGGATAATTCAATTACACTAAAGCAAAAAGATCACTAAAATATACAACACGTTTAGAATAAAAATCCCGATATCTTCATGTGTTTATTTCTTGCCTTCTCCAATATTAAATGACATTTTTAAAGGAACTGACAAAGTTAAGGAGGCTGACAAAGGAGGAATAGTACAATGTCAAGAGCATTTTGACACAAGTGAAATCACAGAGCTGCATGTAAGGTTTTGTTGCCTAAGGGAGTTGCATAAGGAGTAAGTTCAGAGATTTTTTTATCAATAATTCTCTATTTCTTATTTTTCACAGATTTCCAACAGTGGCAGTGAGCATAGGATTTGCTGTTAACAGAGAGGTATGAAGTATGTTCTTTAAGATGGGTACCTGAGAGCTGGTTAGAAGTCTCAAAACCATGTGGGAACTTTAAATAAAATAGTTTTTTTAAAAATCAGCTGCTACTCAGGTTTTTCTGTGCTTTTCAAATGCATTTGATCTAGTCTGAAATTGTAGTCCTGCAAAACTTATTTACGCAAACTGGCAATTACAAGACAATTCTCACAAATTATCATAAATATTATAGGATTTATGTGGGTGAAAAAAGAGAGTACTGGTGTGAGCAAGGTTTTGTAAGACAAAACCATAATGAGTTAAATATAGTGCTGCCTATTCATAATTTAAACATATCTCCCAGTGTTCTTATGCTATTATTATTGCTTCTTTACTGCTAGCAGTACCTGTGAAAGCTGACTGCTGCTATGAGGCAATTCAGAACTGATTTCTATGAAGAGTGCAAAATTATGGGCCTAGATTAAATAATCTGCCTTTGTGGTTTTCTTAACAGAGTAAAATAACTATGTTTCCCACATGAGAGCTTGATTACCAGGGGGGAAAAAGGCACCTAGCCTTCCTATGTGCCATTTTGAGTTTCCTAGATATGCTAGTTCATGCTAGTGCCTCTTCTCCAGATGTTGCCAGCTATTCAAATTGCCAAGGAATGTGCCTCTTTCAGCTTAATTCCACGATCTTAAATATGCGTATAGCTGTAAGTGAAGCCAGCGAGAATTCTGTGCAGTAACAACATAGTTTTCAGATGCGCTAGTGGCTCTTACTGATTTAAACAGAATAATGTTGTGTACTTCTCTAGACTTTTCAAACATGGAAACTGCAGAGAAACACTTCCATGCTTTTCTGAAGTTTATTCACTCCCAAAGGTTCTTTTGAATACTATATGTTATTACCAGACAGCTTTCTCTAATATTTATGTTTTCTAGAACACCATCACGATTTTGATGCTGCATATTTTGGGTTATGTAAACTAAACAAAGCTGAAACAAAAATAAAGAATTATGCTAAATCTCCTTTAGTAAACAAATGGGAAAAGCAGAAAGAAGCAGTAAACTGAAAAGGAGCCAAAGTACACACAGGGGAACTGGCCTGAATGTAAGCCTTGAAGAGTACTGAAGAAAATCCTGCAGATGTCTTTAGGGAAAGAGCCTATTAATAGTGTGGTCCTCAAAAAAACCCTTGGCTTAGATGGGACCTCAGGGTAGGGAGCGAGGACAGTCTATTCCCTTTGAATTGTCTGTCATGAACACCAGTGATTACTCGCATTGAAGGGTGGAGGGCAGCAGGAGTCTAGAACATCCGAGATGTTTGTTTGACCTTGTTACCAACGTCTTCTGTGACCTTGGACAAGTCAATTTTTGTATATCTGTCCACTCCTAAATAAAATATTGTTAATAGTACTTGTCTAGGGGTGATTTTAGGAGCTGATCATTGAAGTTTGTAAACTGCTTTAAAATCTTTTCGTGAAACCTGTTAAAGGAATGGAAAAATTAAATACCTTGGGTTTAAAGCAAGGGTCAAATTCTGACCCTCTTCTCATTGGTAAAGAGATACTCCCACAAAAATTCCGCTGTTGCTCATTTTCAAGTTTTCATTTAGGGTCACAGTATTTGGTATTTCTCTTCAAACTCCTTCTCTTGAAGTTGTGTGACTTCACGAGATTCTCACTTTTATGGGTAAACAAAATGGATTTTGCAGAGAAACCTTTATACAAGTGACTGGAGTGTACTATCTTGGTTGAAAAGGCAGGCAAATTAAATGCATCGTGAAAGGTGAAGTGCATATAAAAGCATCCACTGTTAATAAACAGTGTGCCATGACTTCTGAGTTTGGATTCATAGTTTGGATCTGTGTATTTGGAGCTACAAATCTTCGGGGTCCAGCTGAAGTCAGTGGGATTACTTCTAGGTGTAACTGCTCACCAGTGAAAGTAAAGCATTCAGAATCTGGCCATAGAGGACTTGCATACTTTCAATAAAGACATACAACTGAATTTGAAATCAACTTAGAATATAATCCATTCTAATGTGAACACTAACAAGCTGCAAGTAAGAGTTCAGAAGATCACATATTGCATTAACGTCTCTTTATAAACTGAATTTTATATGACCTATATCTCAATATCACAGTAAAAGTAAAATTATCCAGTTTGTTAGCATCAATATAATCTTTGATTACATGTACCAATTAAAATATTGCTGATCTTTCTGCCATTAGTAGTTGTTTATATTTATGATGAGTAATTTGAGTTGCATTCATTTCTTTCCTTTTCAAAATCTTAAAGCTTGAATTTGGTGTAATTTACCACTGCACTGAAGAACGATTATACACTGGTAGAAGAGGTCAAGGGGCATTTTGTAATGACAAAAGGCTTCAGGTATCAAAAGAGACAGGTTGGTCTAGATTTTGTTAGAACTCTAAAAGGAATATGTTAATTTTGTTTCAGAGTTGTTGCAAATCATCATTAGGATAATGAACATCATTATCCTGATGGAAAGTATTTCACCTGCATGATAATTTTGTTGCTGTGTGTTTGTTTTTTTCTGAAAAATCACAACTTTCCTCATTTTCTTTTTAAAATATACATTTGAATATGAGCTATTTAAATAATCCTAAATTATTTTGCTTCATAACCATTGTTTAAAATAAGGAAGAATGAGTAGATTCACCAGTTTCATTCCAGCTGTACACTGGCATAACTTTTTATGAGCAAGACGCAATGGGAATGGTGAATCAAATTCAGAGTACTATAGCGGCCATTATTGACTTATTTTTCAATAAACTTGTACGTCATAAAGTGTGTTATGTCTGTAGGCATACATGCTAACAGTAAACTAAGGATGCATGCTTTGTTAGGGGTCTTTTAACAGCTTGCTTTTGTGTGTGAGATATGTTTCAACATACAAATAGCTAGCAAGACTTAGTCAACACTTTAATGGAATTCTTTTGTTGGTAAACCAAGTCATAGATCTGTCTGTTTACCTCATGATAATAAGTAACAATAATCAGATGTAAGTAGAGAAGTTTTCTTTTAATCAATCAAAATGCAGAGGAGAACGTAACACTCAGTTGTAGACAGAAGCAGACGTGCCAAAAATGTACGTCATTGTCCACAGGAGATGGTGAAAATTTCACCCCAAAAAGAGATTTAGTGCACTTGAAACACAGTAAATTCAAGCAATTTAATGCAGAGATTTGTCACAGTGCCCCAGGCAGACCCTGCCTCAAAACTTCCCTCAAATTTGGGAAGTTTGGCTATTCACCTAAATTAATAGTGAGCTGGGGTCTCCGTATTTGGAGAGAAGGAGCAAATTGTAAAGTCAGTGACCCCCTAAGATTTTAGTCCTTGATTATACATCACATTTTTGTCAGTGCTCGAATATCATATATTCCACAAAAGCCCATGCTGGCAGAGACTATGAGGAAAAAACTAGGGGTGCTCCCCATTGGGCTGGCTGAGCCACTCTTGAAATGGCCTTGCTCACTATTGCAGAGAGTTCTAGTTTCCAGTTGAGCAAGGAACAATTTTGGCACATGCCACTTTTGTCCTTCTTTCTCTGGATATTCAGTCCACATGTGTGTGTAGAACATCGCAAGGGAAGTGGACCTTCTGCCCTTCCAAATGCTTTGAAATTTTCCTTTGTTTTGAGAGACATCATTTGGTGGTGGGCAATTTCACCAGTGAAGATGGATCTTCTTGAGTCTCACTTCTGTTGATGTTTTAAGTGTATAAAATCACAGTTGCTCTTTCCCTATAAAGGACTGTGGGTTCAGTGAAATAAATGAACCCTGAAACAGAGAGTGTGTTTCCCTGTACCTACCACTGGAACTCAAGTAGCCTCCACCAGTGCATGATGTGTTGGAGATCTAGGCTGTCGTGTTACTTCATGCCTTTTGTTTTCAGGAAACGTGACTGTTGTATAACATTGATCTACACTATACATTAATTGTTCAGATTTAATCATTTGAAATCACAGTCCAGGCAAATGCTATTCTTTGTCAACGTCAGATTTTATATAGGGCTTGTGTGGGAGTCCAAGCAGTAAGGATGCACTTAAATGAAGGATCCATCTTCCCTTTGATCTTGAGTGGTACTTTCTTCTCATGCTTAGGTTCAGGTCAGGCCTTACATGTGCTAATACTGTAAATGTGTTTTCTTTTTGTAATCCTTTGTGGTCAACAGAATTGGTCTTTTCCTCATAAGTCTATCCATATCACTGTTAAATATCTTCTACTAAGCTTCCTTATTTTTCTGGCCTCTATCAGAGTGAGAAGTAGTCAGTAAATTTTCTTTTGTACCTTGAATTCCTGAAACCCTGTGGAGTCTTGAGATCAGCCAGATCCTTTTCCTAAGCAGAGACCTCCCTGTTCCTTGCCTTAGTCTCTTCATCCAATTTCTACCTGTAGTCTTGATGAATATTGAAGAGATCCGTTTATGCATTAGAAATATTTTTAATAACTCAAAAGAATAACTGCCTTAGTCATGACCTAGCTATGATTGGTGTGGTGTGAATGCTTGGTGCATTTCAGCAATGAGGCGTGCATTAAATGTTTTGTAATTATAAATTGGGTCTGTTATGCAAAATTGGGTCTGTTATGCAAAAAGATCTAAGGCAGAATGCTTTCACCATCCAGAGTTTTCAGAGGTGGCTAAACAACAAATACCCTGCAGCGTGCCTGGATTGGCGTTTCTATATTTTAGCACAGTAATTTCAAAAGCAGTTGTTAAATCTATGTTCCTACAGTTAAGCTTTGTGATACCCTGTAACTTTTAATTTAATTACATACCTGTTACTCACCAACCATTTACTGCATTGCTTGAATCCATAATGTTGCTCTGCAATACTAAAATCATTGGTAGCCTGTTTTATGAAATGATGTCTCACTCCAGCCTAATTTGCTTTTGAAAACCTCCTTGCTACTTCTGATAGGAATTTTCAACTTATGCAATTAGCTGTAATAACCAGGTAGATGTTCCCTGTCTGAATGAATGCCTTGCCTTTAACCCCGGGTAGAAGGTGACACCTGGCACTTCAGCACAGCCTAGTTAGTAAGTAATCAACCGCTAAACATTTGAGGTTTGTCATATCTTTAACACCTCCAAGTTCAGCTGGCACAGCAGAAGCAGGGACACTTGGCATTTGATCAACCATCTCCACCTACATTGGCATACGCTTGTCATATACTAGCGATATTCAGATCTCACATGAGGACTACTTCCACACCTTCAAGTCACTGTGAGTCTCTCCTTTGACTGTATACAAGGCTGATATCCTCATCGGCTGTAGGTCAGAATTGCCCTTGCTGAACACAATGCAAATAGAACTTTCATAAATTATTATTAATTAAAATACTGCTTTAGTTTGTGATAAAAAGGGGGTTTTTTTCATTCATAAGGTGTCTTCAGTCTTTGAAATGTCAGAATGAAAGGGAGCTGTTACTGGGTGACTGGTGATTTAGGTAGAAAGTTTCCTTTCCTCTTACTGTATTCCCAACTGTTTATAATTTGTTAACAAATTACATTAAAGTTCCCTATTCAAGAACCATCCTGTTTTTAAATATGATTAATTAGCATCATTAATAGTTACTAGATCACTGGATTATTTTTAGTTCACTGCTAGTGTTAGTTGAATTTGCCAAAAGCTAATCGGTCAATGAAATAAAACGATGTATGGAAAGAGAAGTAATATAAGAATACATTCTTGGTTTTAATCTTCCTGTTCTTTTTTTTTTTTTAAGTGTGTTTAGATCAGACCATTTGATATGAAAAGTCAGTCTTGCTTGAATTTTTCTGCAGAGTTGTCATGTGTCTTATGAAAGAGTTTGGAGTAAAAAAAGGGACATGAAAATTGTTTTTCTGTGAAAAGTCAGAATTTAATTTAAAACAAATTTCTAGAATCTACCTGGAAGCTGTTGAATTAATGGAAACAACTACCTACCATTGCAGATATCTCGAAGGCCTTAATTTTAACAGAAATTGGTCCAAAACGTGACCCTGCAACTTTGAAATTGTTCCTTGGTAACATTGAGAGATTGCTCAAGGCCCAAGCACACGGGTAAGATATCTTACAATATATGTCTCACATTTGTAACCAAAAGTCATTAAAACCCAAACAAAACAAACAAAAGCCAAAATCAAAACAAACAATTACGTTGCACGTTTTGCGATTTCGACACACAGGTTGAAGTCAGAGGCATTTCTGTTTTGTGTTACCATGTCCCCTTCTCACGGGGTTTAGGGTCCGCGTCATTGGGAGCTCGACCCTGGCGCTGTGCCATCTGGCAGCCGGTGCTGCGGATGCCTATTACCAGTTCGGGTTACACTGCTGGGACTTGGCAGCGGCAACTGTCATTATTAGAGAGGCGGGTGGCATTGTGATAGACACTTCAGGTGAGTAAGATATCCTTGTTTTCATTGGCTTTTTGGGGACTGAGTGGCTATTTTGGGGCAACTTGTGTTACCTCAGTACAGTTCTTTATCTCATTTCTAGCAATATTCTGTAGAAATGTCTGTACATTCCACTAGGCTCTGGCTGGTTATTCATAACACACTGATGTAATTCCAGCCTGGGGTTTCATCACATCAGAGGTCTTCTGAGTCAAATTGTATTTCCATGGCTTTGAGTAATTCCTTCAAAGCATCAGATTTACAGTAAAGAACTAGCCCAGGAGTTCGGTAGATACACTCAGACTCCAAACAGACTTTGGCAGAGATAGCCTCCCGGGAAAGGAGGGCTCTCAGGTACATGTCTGAACGTGTACGACTAGGAACTACTCAGAGGGAGTAAAGGACAGCAGTTTCCAGATTATTATTGTATACATTTAGATGGTACACATCGCGAGAGTAATGGTGTACTGGTGACCAATATGTGGATACTGTGGAAAGATACAGTAGATTAAGAAGAAGGGTGTGCCGACTGAACTGATTTCTCTTGTATCCCTTCCTGTTGCTATAAGAAGGGAATATTGCATTTATTGTTGCATACTTTGGTACTGTATCTAGAATTTTCTTAAATCATTTTTTTGCCAGAGATTTCCAGGTAGGAGTTGCTGAATTGGGTTTTCCTTCCCACCCCAAAAGGAGCTATGTATGAAGCTGTTTCAGTGTTTCTGAGCCTAATTACAGCATAGTTTGTATTTAAGAATACACTGCCTTTTTACATCGTGTAAGACAGTTCTCATTAATCCTCTTGTCCTCAGGGGGACCTCTGGATCTTATGTCTTGCCGAGTGATTGCTGCAGGCACCAGGGAGATGGCTATGTTCATAGCTCAGGAAATACAAACTATTCACTACAGACGGGATGATGAAAACTAAATACTTACAATGTGGAGTCTGCCCTCCTGAACTATGTAACCTTTGCAAGATGGGTGGCTTAAAGGGTATGTGATTTCAGCAGGATGCTTTCTGTGGAGATTTTCTGTGTCAAATATTTTTTATAAATTTATTACAATGTGGGAAGGCATAGGGAGATTTTTAAACCTCTAAGACTCGTGTTTCCTTTTTAATATGTATCACTTTCAGCAGTATCTTTTTTATAAGATAGCATATTTTACTTGTAGTAAATTAGTCTCAAAATTAAGTCGTAATTTCATATCTGTGGGGCTGATACTTAGTCTTTTGTAACATGCAGCTAAAAATGGGACTTTATTTTTACAGATGCAGATCTCAGGTAAATGAGCTTTAGGACTGTAGTAAGGACAAGTAGTTAAGACGTGTGCCTATAAACCCTTGTTCTATGATACTTAAGAATGCAATAAAAATGATATTATTGTTTCCTAACTACGTCATAGCTATATATCCATATATATGTATGTGTACCTATATGTATGTGTGTATGTGCCTATATATATACACCTATACATGTATATGCATGTATACACACACATACCCATATATATGGGTATCCTGGATGTTTACAGCAATTTAAAGAATGCATAGAAGAAAGCTAATATTGGAAGTTATTTTCAGGTAAAGAGTATCGCTAACTTACGTGATTTCTGTGAGGGCTATCCAAACAGCAAATAACAGAGCTGATCATGGAAAGTGTTTAATGATTTTAAAACTGTCCAGCTAGTTCTTGTTTCCCTTCATCCCTCTACATGGGGATAAATCATACTGTCCTACAGGCCTCTGTAAGATATTCAAACCTGCAAACACTTACTGCCGTAGAGTAATTTTAGTTAAAACCAGTAATACTGAACTCCACTGAGTTATTCGCAGTATTAACTATGGCACACAGTAGGAGGCCAGTGGAATAGAGCACAGTGTCAAGAAGCTGTTGATATTAGAGAAATGTTGAGCAGAACAGCAGGATTTGGCCCCTTACAGGCAAGTTATTAAAAATATGCACATAAGATATGCTTACAAAAGGTTGTAAATCACATGCTCTTCTCACACAAAGTTGTAATCACACCTTTTGATCAGACAGACCTGTAAAATCAGTTACGTACATTTCCTAAACACACAGTTGTTCTCTATCCTTGTATCTAGCATTGGTTTTAATTCCGGCAAGGCAGTAATTTCTGTTTAGATTATTTTTTAAATCATAAGCACAGGGAAAATATAAGTGTGTCCAGAAAAGTAGTTGAGATGAAATCACTTCTATTTTTTTCTTAAAAAAATGAATTAAAAGATATCTCTTTTTTGCAAGAGCGCAAATTAGATGAAGGCATGAGCCAAAAAAGTTGGTTAAAAAATTTTAACTTTCTTTATACACTGCATGTGTAGACTTTGTAAACGTGTTCAGATATCTGCTTAGAACATACAAACTAAACAATATTTTTTAAAAACAACCTTACATGTGTTTCTTGCAATGAAAAGTGTTTTTCAGTGAATATAACATAAAGTTTTGTGGGTTTTCTTCATGCTTTTTATCATAAGAAATACAAAGTATTGACTGTGTGAAGAATGTCTAAATCCAACTAAGCGTTTAAGAACTGATGGTTCTTACCAGAAAACCAACGCTGTCTGTCACAGTGATCAACGTTTTGTCACTGCTCCCTTTTACCCCCATCATTTCTTTGTACCCCACCCTCACCCCACCCCCACCCCTGTTCGGAAACGGAGATTGTAAGCCCTCTGGGGCAGGGACTGTAGTACTTTGGCTCTGGGTTTGCACCGTGCTAATAGGATGTGATTCTGGTCCACGACTAGGCACTGAGGTGCTATAATAATACAAATAATAAATACTAATAGGCTCACTTGTCTCTTATTCACCCTTCCCCCACTTCCTGAGCACAGTGGAGATCTGAGTGACGGATTCCAGGCTTGGTAGCACTGCTCTGATCCCAGGGTGCTTAGCCTTGGCAGCCGTGGGAGCAGCCGGGGCTTTACTTGGACTTGTGCTGTGGCTGTAAGCCCCGTAAGGAAGCTTACGCTGGCAGGGGATCAAGTGTGGTGGAAGCTTAGCCCCACTTCATCCGCTCCCCTCCTAACCCCGTCCCCCCGGCATTGCTCTGGGAGAGGAGCATGTGTGAGAAGCTGCTGCACAGCTCCAGCGAGGTTTCCCAGCAGCTCAGCCTGCTGGTACAAAGAAAGTCTCTGACCCAGTTAGGGCTGGTGTGCGCTGGCGTCCTAGAGCTCGGCAAAGCAGGGAAATCTATGCATCGACCTCAATGGCAAACACCAGCGATTTGTGAAGCTGGGAGCCGAGAGTGGTGGGAAGGGGGAGTGCAGAAACCCATTCACAAGTTCTCGTTTGTGCCCAGGATGCAGTCTGGGGTTTTATTTGGGCTGTAGTTCAAGTATGTTAAACTGGCAGCGTGTATGTGGAGCAGCAGTCCTGCCTCCCCACCTCCTCTGCTGCCCATGTGCCAGTACAAACATTTCTGAACCCTTCTGTGGACCAGATGAGTGAAGTGATCTGCCTGTAAAGTACCCCAGGAAACAAAGGTTTTATTTTACAGACAGATCATTTTCCCAAGCCAATTCAGCCCCTGGCCACCACGAGCAGCTGACTTCAGCCACCAAAGTCGGTAGTGAGGGGGCAGGCAGGACAGCTCCGTTCACAGATGGTGCCACATTATGCCAGTTCAAAATTTTCATCAAAGTGTAGCCTTAAAACTATTTGACAACACATATTGACTGAAATAAACCATACAGGAGTAGTTTGTCTTCCCTTCATTTTTCCTTGCTAGCCAGAAGAAACTTCACTCAGCGTGTGTGTCCGGCAGCTCTCCGTGTGAGGGCCAGCATTCGTAACACAGCTAGTGCAGCACATTAGCCAGAAACCTAAATCCCCCAAAATGCTTAAAACTGTAGACTCTTTTCCCTACCAGCTGTTGTAAAATGCTTTGAATATTTTCCACTACATACATTACAGAGTACATAAGTGCATCTGTAATTAGGCATCCAAGACAAATGAAGATTTTCTCCATGAACACTGGCACAAAGATGCCTGTGCTCGGAAAGGCAGATGCTTCCTCTGTAAGCAAACAGTGCTCTGCTTCCCGGAGCTATCCCAGTTCGTGTCTGCATCCCTCACCAGCTCACTGGTGGAGAACATTTTATACCTCCAGGCTTGCTGGCCTGGGCTCAAATGGTGATTTCTGGTAGAATAAAGAGCAGAAATATCTGTAAACTCCAGGAAAATGGTCAGTGGCTGACTCCTTTGCAGTGTGTCTTTGTTGAGCTTGTCAGATTTTATAGAACAAGTATCAGCATGTTTCATATGTGCTGAAGGACTGATATTTTCCCCTTGATTACACTAGCTAATCTCACAGTATTAAAGAAATTTGCGTGTATTGGAGCACTTACCTAGGGGCCCACAGGCAGTAATCTCCATATTTCATCTAGAATTTGATTCCTATTGGCAATGGCTTCAATGAAAGCAAGAAAAATACAACTTACCACCAGCCATTCTCCTGTCAGTATTAGAGCTATGCTGTTCCCTCAGCAAGGTTGGATCTGTTCCGTGTATGCACAGGAGATGTGCAAGAGGATCTCTGAATAATGAAGTAAGACTTAAGCCACTATATCAAATTAACACAGACCGCACCTTTTTTCCTGGTAACTTCCTAGAGCTGCCAAGACTTTTTAATTTGTTTTTTTTCCTTTACACCAGTAGGGAAACTGTACACAAAAATGTGCTCTCTTTCAGAACTATATCAGCAAGACTGAAAATGTAGAGAAGTCAGAATTATGGTTCCTACAGCAGTTTCCATTTTACAGTGTGTTACAGTTAAGTCATTCGTAGAACATCTCTCCAACACCAAGGAATGCAACAAATAATTCACCAACAGCGTAAAGAGGAATTTCCATTTTCTTTTAATCCATGCACCAGACATGATGATAGCACTATAGGATACTGCGTTTTATACGCATGTTGTGTTCAAGTAGCAAAAGAACTACGTTTATTCAAAAGAGGAATAACTGTTGCCACTAACTCTGGATTTCCATGGGTTTTGCTCCTGAAGTTTTAATTCTAAAATACAACAGTGGGTTTGTACTTCTGTACTTTACAGTCCATGATATTTCTGCAGTGAATTTTAGAGTAAAATGGATCAGAGGTCAAAGTGTGCCCTTCCTCGTCACAGAATGGGAAGGTATGTATTTCACAACATAGAGAAGGAGAATTCTGTATCTTGGCGTACTAAATGTTAGTAGTTTTGTTACAAAAAAATCATGTGCTATTTCCCTTGTATACTGCTATGAAATCCATGCATACAATGTACTGCTGTGCAGCCCGGTAACAAGACAGACAGACAGACCTACCTCAAACAGGTGGTGTGAGAATTAATTAAAGTTCAGAAGGCTCTTTAGTTGCAGTCACTTTTATACAATTACTGAAATCTGTTCAATCATGCTGAATACTTCAGTGCCCGCCCTAACATACAGCATGTCTACATTCATTCTCTGCAGCCTTTTATGCACATTACCACTGTGTGCTCTGTTAAGATCACCACCTAATACACTATGCTTTCTTCAAGTAGCAACTGACTTTCAGTTTTACTAAAAGCTGTTATTCTTTTAGTGAATACTAAGGATTTTTGTAATATAGCCATTTAAATTATTGCGTCCCAATTCACTGAAACAAAAGGATTCCAAATTGAGGGCTGAGTCTTCTTGCCAACACTTACTGAGATGAATTGGATAAATTAGCGGAATTGCATCTGTTTGCAGGAGGAAAAAAATAGCCAAAACCGTTTTTCACAGGCAGAACTTTCTATCTGATAGCAGGGAGGGAAACTCTCCTCCAGCTCAGGAACACCCAGTTTGCAGCGTGGAACGTTAATCAGCTCCAAAAGGAGTATTTTCCTCCTCCTGGGAGGAAACCCTAGCAGTTACAGTCAAAACCAGTGCTAATGGATATGTGCCAATACTATCTGAAAAAAATATTATTCATATACTTCCATGCAGTCTTATTTTTCAGTATTAATTGAACGGTGGGACAATATTTTATTTATATATACATACATATAATAGATGAAAATTGAGACCAGAATAGTTTTTTTATTTACAAATTAGTCATGCAAAGGCTCACAAAAATTATCTTAAAATTTCTGAGTGTTTGTATCTCCAAACACCTGTCACAATCAAATTGAAAGGATTAATCAGCAGAAAGAAAAACATTTATTTGCATGTTTGCTAAGGTAGAAAGGCTTGCAGACACATTATTCGCACAGAAAGATTATGTTAGGTATTAAAGAGGTCAGTAGGAAAGGGATAAACTTTATCACATTAAGCTGGAAAGCTCTTAAAGTATGAAAGGTCTGTGTCTTTTAACAGTGCTTTTCTTCTAGCCATAAATATGCAATGGTAGTATTTGAATTTAAGGCGGTTTGAGAAAGCAGAACTATATATGAAAGTGCACTGTTGCTGTATCAGTGATGCAGCAGTCCCTCAAAATACTATGACATTAAGGATCACTTATAAGACCATGAATTGGATATATTCATGGTGAAAATACTGGGTTTTCTATTTTGAAATGAATTCAAGCATTATTAGCCAGGCTGTCAGACAACATGGAACTAAAATTGGAATTCCATCACTTTTGTTTGTCTATTGCAATAAGCGACACATTGTTCTCCTGAGAAACACAGATATTCTTTCTTGCCAAGCATTGTTTAATGTTGCTCTTGTTGAGCAGTACCACCAGATGATGCCAATGAACCCAACTTACGAAAACAGGGGCCAAAGCCTCTACTGGCACAAGGGGACACAACTTTGGCGATGTTGTGAAGCTCAGGGCACAGCATGACTATCACTGTAACTCAGCAAAACTATCGATTGTCTTTGTACTGAAATAACAGCTTACAGTCTTTGTGATGCAAGTACTTACATCCATCAGGTGACATGTAGTCAGGATTTCTGGAGGCACTGGGTAATTCTGAAGTGTTACTTCAGTTGCTCAGCATGCCTCAGGGTCATGTTTAACATACCAGACAACAAATGTTTTAATGATTCTTTTGCTGTAAAATATACTCATTATTATACATACATGTAGAAACTCATATACTATTTGTAGAAGGAATGAGACATGCTACTTTAATGGAATGTTAGTATTTCGCATTCACTTTTCAAATGTATAAATAAATACGCAATGTACAATGGCTCACCAGTTTTTAACACCGAGTTTCCAAAGTTTAGGAGAAAATAATTTATATTTTGCTAGAGATTTTTTCAGATGTACTGTATCCCTGCACTATTTCATTTAGACATAAAACAGCAGTGGGAGGAAGAATTAGTCTTACAGATGTAACCTGACTTCAGAAGAGATTAAGGCCAGTTATTTACACCAGTATATCCCCCACTGATTTACTAGTCTGTAGTAAATCTGAACATAAGTGTACATCTGGAAACAGACAACAAGACATAAAAGTCATTATAATTCATACAGACCTTATAATAATTCATATAGACTTTTCTTACCCATAGTTTTGTCCAAGACATCCTTCTGTAATTATTATATTGGAAGCTAAGAATAATTACCTTTAGAAATTTTGTAAAGTCAAGGCAGAGATAGATGATGTATCTGATAACCTACTTCAGATCAAGAAACCAAAGACCTTACTAATTCCTCATGTAAGCATGTGCCATTCAAATGAATGCTCTCCACCCACTGGTATCAGTTGAATTTAGGCTCATCTCCATCATACAGAGATTTCATCATGAAAGCACATTTTAAAAATTAAAAAATGTCTGTGTTGCATTCCTGTGTTTCTATTTTGCAATGTTATTCTTTGTCCTTTGGAAACTAGCATTGGTTTTGTACTGTACTATGTAAGTGTAGTTTTTAAAAGTTTCTCAGTATTTTGTAATGAATGCTAGAAATCAATGATCACAGGAATCAATAGACAAGTGTGAAAATTGGAAAAAATCTCAAGTATGGTGAAGTCGTCATTTTTAGGTACAAATATACATTATCAATACAATAATAATAATAATAAAAGAAAGAAAGAAAGTCTGTGGTGTTCTATCTGTAAATAACTTTCACGTTGTAGGCACATCTCGGTTTAAGCAAGTTGTATGAGCGTGTGAGCTTTAATCAAGCTATTTCTGTTCTCAGTTCTCCAATTCCTGAAGAAGAGACCAAGAAGTAGTAAATCCACTCAGGAGGCAGTATAGTCAAACTGTACACGCAAAAAGGATTCTCAGATGAAGTATATACAAAGTGACTCACAGCAGCCATAGAAGAGTGGAATTTCATTAAAACCTGTAAATTCTCCATAGTTCCCGCCTTCTTCTCCCCACTGAGAGAAGCGCAAAACCCAGAGCTGGTTCCTTTGAATTCCACTTCCCATTTACTCCTCCTGCAAATCAGACAGTTTATCCTAATATCCAGCCTCACAAAGTCAGTGTCAGGGCCCTGAGCACACTTCCCTATCCCAGGAGTTCAGCTGGCCACATTCAAGACAAGCTGATAAGATCTGTTTTGAAGAAAAACCCAGAAAAAGCCACAGTGAGGCTTATTCCCATGGGATCGGCTTTAAAGCTGAAGCTCTCACTCTTGAACCTGACACATACCATGGCACCTGATGGAGTGCACTTGCAAGTGCAGTGGGAACTGCCTGATGTCATTGTGATGCCACTTTTGATTGTCTTTGAAATGTTGTGGTCACCTGGGGAGGTTCCTGAGCATGGGGAAAAGGCAAATGTCACTCCTGTCCTCAAGGAGGGCAAGAAGGAGGGCCCTGGGAACAACAGGCCAGTCAGCCTCACCTCAATCCCTGGGAAGGTGGTGGAGCAAATAATCCTGGAAACCATTTCAAAACATATCAAGGACAAGAAGGTGACTGGGAATAGTCAGCATGAATTTGTGAAAGGGAAAACATGCTTAACTGACCTGATAGTCTTCTATGGTGTGATGACTGGCTTGGTGGTAAGGGGAGAGAGTTGATGTTTAGCCTGATTTCAGTTAGGCTTTCAGTGCTGTCTCCTGTAACATTCTTACAGACAAATTGATCAGGTACAAGCAAGGTAAGCGGACAATGAAGTGGGCTGGAAATTGGCTAAAGGACTGGGCCCAGAGGGTTGTGATCAGTGGCTCAAAGTCCAGCAGAAACCAGTCACTACTGGAGTATCCCAAGGGTTGATACTGCACCCAATACCGATTAACCTCTTTATTAATGACCTAGGCTATGGGACAGAGTGCACCCTCAGCAAGTTTGTAGATGATAACAGAACTGGGAGCAGTGGTTGATACATCAGATATTTCTGCTGTCATTCAGGGGGACCTCAACAGGTCAGAGAAATGGGCAAACAGGAACTTCAAGACGTTCAGTAAAGGGAAATGCCAAATCCTACATACAGGGAGGAACAACCCCATGCACCAGTACCATACACTTCAGGAGCTGACTGGCTGGAAAGCAACTTTGCAGAAAAGACCTGGGAGTCTTGGTGAACAAGTTGACCATGAGCCAGCAATGTGTCCTTGTCATAAAGAAACCTTACTGTGTCCTGGGCTGCGCTGGGAGAAGTGTTGCCAGCAGGTGGAAGGAGGTGATCCTTCCCCTCTGCTCAGCCCTAGTGAGGCCACATCTGGAGTGCTGGGTCCAGTTCTAGGCTCCCCAGTACAAAAGAGGGATAGGCATACTGGAGCAAATCCAGCAAAGGACCATTAAGATGATTAAGGGCTTGGAGCATCTGACATAGGAGAAGAGGCTATGAGAGCTGGGATTGTCTAGTCTTGAGCAGAGAAGGCTCAGGAGGGTCTTACCAAGTACATAAATGCCTGGCAGGACGGAGTAAAGAAGATGGAGCTAGGCTCTTCTCAGTGGTGTCCAGTGACAGAACAAGAGGCAACAGACACAAATTGAATTACAAGAATTTTGTTTAAACGTAAGAAAAAGTTTGTTTACTTTTTATTTGAATGGTAACTGAGCACTGGCACAGATTGCCCTGAAAGACTACGGAGTCTTTATCCTTGGAGATATTCAAAACCCTACTGGACATGGCCCTGAGCAACCTGCTCTAGTTGATTCTGCTTTGAGCAGGTGGGTTGCACTAGGCAATCCCCTGAGCTGCCTTCCAACCTCAGCAATTCAGTGATCATGCAATTCCTCCTCAGTGGCTGTTACAGGACCCTTTGACAACATCTTCTCCAAGACACAAACTAAAAAGAAAGTAAGCACCATCAGCATACAGATGTTAGCAGTAAACAACTGTCCCCGGTGACACCTAGAGATCTAAACTGATCTCCATTGTTTTAAAGTTTAAAAAGAGCAAAGTGAACAACATGCGCTGGGAAGCACCAGTCTGTAACCGAAAGACTGGAAAACTCTTCTTTGCAATGCAGAGTGACAGTAATGTGATGGGCAGTAGCTCTCTGTCACTGCAAGGCTATATTGAAAAGCAAGGTACAAAGAGAACCTCAGGAACCTGATTTATCACTTTGGTTCTTTAAAGTCTCACTTCAGGTTTACCTTAGATAAACCAATACCTTAGGTGAAGTAGAATACTAAAAACAAACCAAAATCCCCCACCATCACCACCCCAAATAAATGGAAAATAAAGCTCTAATTACAGATAAATAATTAACTCTCAAGCAGAATGTCACAGAACAGGATTGGTATGACTGGAAGATGTGTCAGAATGGAATTTCAGAAAAGGATGTGATTTCTTTCTGAATCTCATGAAAAAGATCAAAACACCTTCAGTGTAAGTGCTGTAAATACATTTAATTCAACCTTTATGCTGAACTATGGAAATGGCCAGGAATATTTAGCTGTGGCCAACATATTATTCCTTTTGTGCCCCCTCCTTACACACTGTACTCTCTCCACAGCCCAGTCATCCAGTATAAGTCAGTTGTCTTTCTCAAAACCTAACTCAAATTCACTATTTTCGTATGTTCCAAAAGGCTCTTAAATATACTTCTGCACAGGATCCTCTCACCTGCTTACGAAAGACAACTACTGCCCACCATTAAAATATGAACAAAGATAACAGAAATACTGGGAAAGCACATTCCTCTTGTTTATCCAGTATGTGTTACATTGTTTGTCTAATTAAATTGTCATGTTCTTTGGATAAGACAGATGTGCAGAGCAGCAAACAATTTCAGTTTCCAAAGAAAGATTGAAAAATGTCAAACTGGGAAACGTGTCACACACACAACTCAGGGTGCAGAGGATCCCTGAGTTGCCCTTTACCTGCAATAGCTGCAAAGCTTTCTGTGCTAGGTCGTGAATGTCGTTTTGATAGCTACACACCTTCAAACAAGGATATATTGTTATATATTCATTAAGCTATTGCTGCAGCTGGATTAGCTTCAGACACCATCTGATCTGCAGCCCTGCCAGACAGCCACTGCAGCAACCCTCAGCCTGATCCTACGAGGCAGTGAGAAGCCAATCCTACTCACATTGAAAGAAATGGAAGAATTCCCATTTACTGCAGTAAAATAGATAAGATCCTAAGTTTCGGTGCTTCCACTAACACTGTTGTCACTCGGTGACTCATGTCCTTTATGTAAGCACTAGGAATTTTAAAAAGAAAACAAAACCCCAAACCCTCAAACAGAAATAAAATCCTTGATGTGATACCTGAAAACCTAGTTGCATATCTAGCAGAGCTGACATGGCTACTCTTAAAATGACTAGATGTTTCCTCTAGCAGCATAATGTCAGCATTGCCACTGTTCCCTTCAAGCAAGAGATTTTCATTTACTTACCTTTCCTCTAATAAATATCTTTCTAACTGAAAAATCATAGGCCTTTATTATTTTCCCATTGGCTTAAAGAATAAAATAGATTGTTTGAAACAGTTCCAGTTCTGTGCGTACATCAAGAACAGAGCTCACGCTTAACACAGAGCCACCTGCTGACAGCCAAGTATATTCATTTTAAATCCTAAAAATTGGAACTGGTTGCTGTTTGTATTGCATATTGATAATTAGAAAATAATGGATAGAAAATACGCAGGTCAGTTTTAACCAACAGAAACCTTTTACTCCTACCCACATTGGGTTTGGACTACTGTCTCTGTTTTCTAGAAAACAACAGTTCTTGGGAAATTTTTTTTCTGGCTCTTTATATGTATCAAAGGGCTTTGAGGAAGAGAAGTTAAAAAGCAGGTCATTTAAAACAAACATAACTATGCAGCAACCCTGTTGAATCTTCAAACATTTGTAAACCCACACAGATGCTACACATGACATTTGAGAGAGTTGCCTTTTGGCAGTTACCAACACCTCTGGATTTCAATTTCAGAGGCGGGCAAATTTCCATTCATCCCAATTCTGTTCAGTAGTGAAATGGGCTGCCAAAGGCTGAGGGCAAACAGCACAGTATGATACAGCATCTCTGACCAGTGTCCACATCAAGAATGCTCGGTGGAGCAGCTGGCTCCGAAAAGACTTCAGTCTGGAAGTTTTAAACTGGCCTTTTTTCAGACTGATTATTCAGTCTGCTCTGCCTCATGCAGCTGGGGACATTTCAGATGCCTTCACCTGTGCACAGCTGAGAGGCTATGGCAAAACACCTGCATTCAATCCCTTTTTAAAGCAAACAGCCAGTGCATGTGCTGGGTGGCAAGTACATATGATGGCTTAAGGCCATGCAAAAGCAGATTATTTTCTGCAAACCCTGACGACTGTGCGTGTTTATTTCCACTTCGAGTTGTATGAAGGAATGAGTGGGGTGCATACACAAGACCCTTAGGTATCTGTATATTTCCTTCTCAGGGTTGTACAGAAGCAGTCTAACAAATTCTGATGCGGTTACTGATCTAGCAACATTTGATCCCTTTCTGCTCTTATTGTCCTGAAATGTCTCCAGTGTGACTAGTAGGCGGCTGCTGCCTGGGGCCGCACCTGGCCGCCTTGCCATCCTGCCCCGCCTGGCAGCTCAGGGATGCTGGAGCTGTAAGTGGCCCTGACTCAGTCCTGCCCGCACACAAGGGCCCCTTCCCCGGAGGCTCCCCGCGCCGGGCTGTCTCGCCAGCAGAGCGCAGTCCCACCCTGGGATGGCTCTGTGCCCCAGACCCACGCGTGCCCGTGGGCTGCCGGACGCGTGCTGGCGCTCCCCGCCCGGCCCAGTCCGGCCAGGGCGAGGGACACGCTCGCTCTGCACCTCCGGCACTGCCCATGTGCTGCCATACAGGAGCACAACAGCAGCGCTTTAAAACCTTGCCTGACGGCTCTCCTTGAGCTCCACGAGAGGAATTAATTTCTGTGCGCGCACCACTGGTTAATGCTCGCATAGCCACGCAGCCTCTGTCAAGCAACACATAGGCACTGCATACTTAATACTGCTGGGCTGTTAAGAGTATGAGTGTTAGGATGGAAGAGCTAAACACATAATCTGAGACAGGATTCCTTCTAAGGGATCATAGGTCTACATGTACCCACTGTAAAAAGCAAAACGGACATTTGACACTGATAGGGAGGAGTAAGCGTCACAGAAAGGAATGGGCTATGCAGAAAAGCCAATTAGATATGACTATAGTTATTATGTGAGAACAGGGTAAAGTGCTTCAGTTAGACCTGTGAAAATAACATGAAATACAACCAATCTCTACAAGGTTGTCCCAGGGACAGCAACAAGTTTTAGACCAAAATGACAGATGGGCCTAATAAAGTGTGTCTCAAAGCGGAAGAAAGTAGGCAGCATCTGGCAGATCTCAGCAGAGACAGCCAAAGCCTTTGCAAGACACCTGTAGCCAAGAGCCTTTGAGAATCCAGTCTGAGCAGATCCAAGCTTCCAGGCCTGCACTCCGGCCAAACACAGCTTGCTCATTGACCTCTTCCAGGGGATGGAGCTCAGAAGGTAGCCAGAGCACACATTTCAGCCAGATCCCTCATCCTCATGCTTTTCCTAAAAATTGAACTCAATTGGCATAAAACTCCTTGATTTAAAACAGGATGACCTTTTACCTTGGATATGCTTCTGGCAGTATATTGTCCATACAGAAGTACAGTTTGTTCTCTCCCCGAGTAGTTCCCCAAGAGTGACTACAGCATCATTGCTTTCTTCTTTCTTTAAAAACAAACAAAAAAACCCAATTCCTAAACATTCAAAAATGATGGGTAGGCCAAAGTTTAGCTGAGAAAGTTGTTGAGACAAGAGGCCTTGGCTGAGTGCCCATCAAAATCAATGGGAGTCTTTCCATTTACTTAATGGACTTTGACTGAGCCCTAACTGAAGGGGGCAGGGGGGAGAAATCTGTGCTGATTACCCACTAACAAAGAAGCATTTGAAATAATCTGCTGCCATCTGTCTTTGTTTTGCTAACCCACTCAGCTGGGCCTGAACAGAAAATCCATCAGATGAATAGAGAATTAATTACCACAAGAACTATCCGTTTGCATTTCTCACCTTCCGCAAGAACTATCCCCATTGACCATGTGGAAGATTTCCTTACATAATTCCAACAAACATGAAAATAATGAAATTAATTTAAATTAATTATGAAATTAATTTCATGAAATGAATTCATAAAGTCATGAAATTGAAAGGCTACAACTGTGACATAAGTATGTACATGTGTCGTGCAAGTTATAAAAATAAGTAAATTTCTTCAGCCTCAAGAAGCTGCTATAAGATTTCTGTTGTATTTAGAGGGGCCAATAACATTATCTGGGTTTGGGGGTAGAAAGGAGTTTAAATGTCTTTTAATGAAAGATTGGTAACATTTCATTTCATTGCTCAACTCCCTCCAACTATACGGACATGGAGCTGATTATAGGAATCTAATGCTATCGCACAGAGTGTTATATGTGTATATGTCTACCTGGGGGAGAAAAAGGAATGACACCATGGAGATGAGAAAAGCTATAGAGGACCAGATTATTAGATCCATTCTAACAGAGGACAAATCCTCTTTTTAGAGTAACCACCTATAAGCAAGAGTACAGAAGCTTAGCAACAATCTGATAAATCAGTACTCAATCAGCATTGCAGAGGGAAGGAAGGGACAGTCGGCCGCTTGTAAAGGGGATGTGAAATCTATTTCCATGGGAAGGAGCGGCGTGCTCAGCACAGTCTGCAAGTGTAGTGACTCCAAGCCAGTGGGACATATATCTATGCAAAAACACTTCAGACTTTTGCTCTCACTGCAAATACATAATTATTTATCAGGCTCCTAACCTAGCAAAATAACTGGAAACATAATTTCCCTGGCAACTCTTCACCAGGCAATGACACCACACAGAAAAGTTACAGCTCTTCTTCCCATTTCCTCCAGAGATGATTACTTCAACCACATATTTACGTTAATCCCTCTACCAGTTGATCAAGAGTGGATTTTTTTCCATCAGAGAGCACTATCCTTCACCTAGGATGAAATAGCCTCCTTCTAATTGAATGTGTTTTCCTGAGACCATCACAATTCATGATCAACCTAAGATGATTTGTAATAAATAGATCTTCAGATTCCAGGGAATTATGTTGGGTTTAGCCACCCAAAAAATGGCCACGCATACAATTGAGGCCCACAGAATGTTTTGGGGTACCTTCCCAAAGCATCCAGAAGATTTTACTGACTCTGACTCCAAAGAAATCACTTCCTAATTTCAGATTTGCAGAAGATCCAAGTAGTAGTTATAATTTTTATAGCGTACTACATTTTACAGAAAAAATGAAGTTTTCATATAACTTTACAGAAGTTCAGTGGCATTTCAGAAGGAACTAATTTGCATGGCACAGATGCCCAAAGGTAAAAAAACAACGATAAAGTATTTAACCTTGGTGACTCATGTAGAAGAAGCTTGTGATCTCTGCTACGTCAACGTAGCTGTAACCGGTTTTTTGAACCTTGTGGAAGCCAGCAGAATGACTGACATCCAGACTCACACCTGCCCTTTGGTTCCAAAGTTACTCTGCAATAAGGTGTCACAAACAGAGTCGTTCTCCGTCACACATCATGGGAACATGGGTGAATATGACAGTGGATATTCCAGCTCTGGGTGTGTTTAAGAGCTCTCTTATCAGGTCTGCAGTTGCAGTCATATGTCCCTAGTATCTGTCAGAAAGAGAATGGCTCAAATGTGACCATGCCATAAGCTGGCAGCCCCATATCCTCCTTAACATGTTCCACTCCATTTCAGAAAATAAGCAAGACCAGGCTGGGTGCTACTTGGATGGTATACCACCAGGAAAACATGCCCAGTTGGAGCAAAGTGATAAATGGCGTGATTTCTCCAGAATCATCCAGACTTGATATCAATGCTCACCTACTCTAGCCTCACCACAAGTGAAAGGGTGTGGTAACTCTGTGTTCTGAAGTGTCATGACCCACACGAATTAGGCTTCTCAGGCATATTACCCAACGGTCAGAGTTAAAACCAGCAAAGCCAAAGCTGAAGGGCAGACAGACCAGGAGACAGCTACATGGGGCCACCCGGTGGGGCAGGCACAAACAGAAATCTGAGGTCATGAGGTGGGAGAGGACAAGGACTCTGGAGCCAAGGCCACCGTGGGCAGCAAGCTGCAGCTGAGCAGTGGCAGAAAGCAAGGGGTGAACAGTGAGGCTCCGTTGTTCAGCTCTGGGAACTATCATCCTTACAGCATAAACCCACTCCCCTCCTCCTGCAGCCTGACCCACCTGAAGGCACACCTGAGGGAATCCAGTGGGTGTTGGGGTGCACCACAGACCAACCCAATGGCTAACAACTACCGCTGTTCCTAAGGGATTATAAAAGGCAGCTACACACATACGAAAACAGAATATAAAGAAAGACCTGTTAGAGTCTGAAAGCTGACTGGATATTTTGCAGGAATGGGCAGAGAGGCAGGCCAGCTCTGGTCAGAAGGCATTTAGCTCCTAAGTCAGGCTTGGACTCCAAACTAGCTCTGACAGTCACTTGACTTTGAGAGATCTCACAGCTTAACAAGAGCCTTTTTATCCAGAGAGTGAAAGTACCTGAGCAGAATTTAAAAGCTGTGAGTCATAACAAGTAAGTCTGTCTGTTCCAATGGGTGATCCCTAAAAATTTCCTAGTAGAGTTGCTTTGGGAATTTCACATCCACATAGATTACTGTGTAGCACCTGTGAATCTAGTTCCCATTTGTGCACCCCTTGAAAATGACTGATCGAGCTCAGAGGTCAACACATCACAGGCTGAAACTCACTGATTCAAACGCAGTGGGACCCTCAGGAAGGTCACCCATTAACCTGTCTGACTATTACTGCCTTAGTCTTTATGTTTTGGACAAAACCAAAACACAATAATTGTTATTTTTTATTAAACAAAGAAAGCACACCATATAAGACATAAGCTAGAGAAACTCCTTGTCCAAGAAGATTTTTTAAATCTATGTTTTTAATTCATTAGTGCTGCTACCAAAGAAGCATGAACTCACAGTTCAGTCTGGGGATTGGTAGTTCTGGAGTGTTGCCTGGAGTCTGAAGCTCTTCAAGATCTGCTATAAAAGTCATTACGCTGCTGTGCAGTTGTGGGACAATTCCACATTTGATAGCCTCTGATTTTGTGGCAAAAAGCCTTGTAAAATAAAATTTAGAGGCTTATAAAATAAAAAAACATACTTCTTTCTGAATAATATTTTCTTTTCTTCCTGTAGGGAGCACCACTAAACAATAATAAACTGTAAAAATGTTAGAAACAAACAAGCAAAAAAAATCAACAGTGATTTAGTTTTATTTGAAGCTTACACATTTTTGAAGTTGCAACTTTTGAAATGTAAAATAAAACATTTCAGATTATCCTTGGCATGATCAGAATAAAGAAATATTAATTTCCAGTACATTATCTTCAATAATGAATCTCATGGGCAATGTTTCTGCTTTTCATTACTGCTGTCACAATGAAGCTCTCAATAAGTCAGCTTTAATCTAAATGCTGCCCACAAATTTCTGTAATTCATTCAAATATACAGTATGGCAAAGAGGGTAAATGAAGGCAAAGCCTGAAGCTCTGATTTTAATATCCTGTCTCACTATAAAACATCTAAATTTAGATTTGTGTTCAGAGAATTTCACACCACTGAAATACTCTTGGCAGGGTATTTTTTCCCCATGTATACAACATGTGCCCATCCATCAACACTGTCTTGATCCTATTGTTAAAATTATTGAAAACCAAAAGAAAACAAAATACTCACCCATGAAATCTCATATAAAAGAACCTTTTTCTGGGACAGCTACCTCACTGCAGGGAAGAGTTAGTCTTTTGTTCAATCAGGGCTTTCAGCTTGGGAACTTTGCCTGCCACAAAGCCATTTCCAGCCAATTGCAGAGGATTTTAATTAGTACCAAAAAACGTTCCCAGCGTCTTCTGCATAGCCTTGCAGAGCAGCGAGATCACCTTTAGGAGGAGCCTCATTCCCTCCTGTAAAGCTAATAAAAACACTGTGACTCCTGCAAAACTGTTAGGCATTATAAACTAATACAGTTTCATTAAAAAGATTCTCAAATAGATGGAAAATGATAGAAAGCAACCTCATGAAATCTTTCACTCCGTAGTCTTATCTCAGTCAGCTGTATCTAAGCCTTCTGTGACAGATGCTTGCCTAATTTGCTCTTAAAAAATTTCAGTGGTGGTACAGTAGCACTTAATACAAATATGAAGAATGAACAACCAAATCTTTAACATGAACAGCCTGACAGAAATAAAGCAGAACTAGAGACAGTGGAGACAGAAACCTGCTGAACAGTAAAAGCAGTTCAGAAAAAAATACTGGTATTTTGAGGACACAGTGAAGAATAGAAAGTTGGGTCTCTATGGAAGGCATAAGAAATAATTAAATTTACTTAGGGGTAGTCACAAGAGTGGTTCTAACAGAAGTCAGGATCAGCCTTAGCCAAAACCAGGAAAGGGCAGAAAGACCGAACAGAAGGTTAGCTTTTGCAAATCTAAGCTGACCCTTGTAATCGATTACCTTTGTTGCTAACACTGCTGTACCTCTGCACTCCCCTCTTAAATCAAGGGAAGCAAGGTACAGAAACACTTTATTCTGCATTAATCTCACTCATGTAATTTGTCAGAGCTTTGAGAAATAGAAGGAACGTCCAAATTGATCCTTGGTAGTGTCCTGATTTGTCTTTAGTTTTATTTGAACACTGGTCCAAGCAATGTCTGTCTAGTTGACTTCACATCTTCAGCAGGCAACTGATCCCAGCACCTAACAGTCACCTTAGAGTTGAGATGTTTCTTAATGAACAGCTTAGTTCTCCTTTGCTACAGGTTAAGCCCCTGTAGGCATAAAGAAGTAATTCCATTCTTCTTCATAGAGTTCTCTACAATCATTGAAGCCTATGATTCACCTCTCCACCCAGTCTTCCTATTTCCCAAACTACACAGCCCATATACCATGTTTTCCAGATCTTGATCATTCCCACTTTCCTCTGGGTTTGTTGCAATTTATCAACTTTTTTCTTGAAGGGTGGTAATGAAAACATGGTCTGATACTGCACACTCAACAATGTGAAGCTGCATGCAAAACTGTTTCAAGTGCCTTCTCCTCCCTGTCAAACATGCCATGTTGTTACAGCACTACCAAACTAGCCGGCTGCAACAAGACTTTCCCACACAAGGTTCCAAAAGTTCATCTACTGTCCGTGCTGTTTCTTCATCCTCTTCAGGCC
>JAVJGI010000040.1:61174043-61191874 GCA_035590275.1 Ibycter americanus
GCGGTCCCCTCGCGGCAGCCGTGCGCAGCGAGCCCGAGCGGCCGCCAGGCGGTGTCACCTGTGCTCGGTGGCAGCGGGCACCACCGCTCCTGGCCTCTGCGAGCGTTTCGGGTGTGCTGGCCACATCCACAACGGTGCAGCTCTGTACCGCCGTTCAGAAATGCACCTACTTCTGGCTGCGGTTCGGGTGTCTCTGCAGCTGATGTTTTAGCAGGGAAACCGAGTCTGCAACCTGGTCAGACCCTGCCTGACTAGTTTCTGGCTCCTTTTTTTTGCTTTGCCGTTCCTGCTGTTGTCATTTGCCTGTGAACTCTAACCTAAAAACCAAACCGTGCCGTATTCTGAAGCCACTCGTGTTGTGCAACGTTGATTTTTCTGGGTGAGGCTGAAGATAGTTGCACCACATTCTTAGATAAACACACGAGGCATATTGCAAACAAAGATAAAGAGTGAAATGCATGTACAGGGCTCAAGGGAGGCTTTTAATTCCGGGATTCTTCTAAACAAACAAAAAAATAGTAAAATTTATCTGTCCCACCAGCGGTGACGCTACACTGAATGGCTGGGGCAGTATCTGCAAATCCCTGTAGCAAGACTGTAGTTATACCAAACTGGAGAAGACACCAGAGTTTGAAGATATTTGCTCTTTCAATTATAAATATATTTTTGCATTTTCCACTGACATAGGATCCCTCACTCTTTTAAGGAAGAGTTAGAAATTGATCCTTTTAGCTTTAAAGAATAGTAAAACAAGAGTGGAGTTGTCTGTATCTAACATGCCACTCAACTTTCTAATAAAGCTGACTGTACCTCAATACGTTCCTTTCCACCACTTATTTCCTGACTTTGATCATCTTTTAACAGGAAATTCTTTTTAGTAACTCCAATCTATCAGAGGATTTCCCTGCATCGGGAATTGGCTTGACTGGTTTCTGAGGACAACTGCGTCAAAAAGGGATCTTTCTAGGAGCCCTGAATGTAGGCTGTCCTGTTTGAGTCTGTGGCCTCTGGGGAGGAGTAAAGGAAAAACAAGCTTTCAGCAATACGACCAGAAACTGAAGGGTTCATACTCTGTTTATCTGGCTTTTTTTTAATCACACTGGCTTTTGTTTCCTAGTACTTCTCATTAACTGAAACCTCAGCCTGCACTGGAGCCCAGACTTGCTTCATAAACAGACTTAAAGATTATATTGACTGGTTTTATTGAAATGTGAGTGAAATGGCATCAATGTTAAATAACTGTTAAATAAGACTTAGGCTTCTGTTAAGTGACTGTCTGGTGGAGCTAATGGAAGTCCTGTTTCACTATTCTCTTTGGGTTTGGTTTTTTTCCTCTGACTTTCTGCATCTGATAGAACTATGCAGTGGTGTGAGGTGATTGATCTTTAATCCTGAAGAAAATGCTGCTCAGAGCTGCAAAATATGGCTTGTATAGTTGGCTGTGCTAATGCCTGAGATGAAGTGTGTTAGCTCAAGTCCTGCCCATGAGTTGTGCCCCTAACGCTGTTCATTCTATATCGGGATACATGTTTTGGGTTTTTTCTTATGCTTTGTGTTTTGTGAATGACAACTTGGCTTAAGGAATGGGAAAGAAAACTGTTCAACAGGACTGGCTTTTTCTGTCCTCACAAAAAAAAAATTATCTTGGCAGTACTGTCACATATACCACTCAAGTAACTGTTCTATGTGCTAGTTTTTCAAGTGTGTGAGAGGGAACAGCATGTAACTAGCTCTGAAAGCATTGTCTCTTGAATCCTGAGTGTTGTGATTTCTAACATCAGTGTGCCCTGTGAAGAGTCATCAGCCCCAAGGTAGATGAGCAGGCTTCGTATCTGAGGAAGAGACTTGAGTGATTCAGAATGGGAGCTGCCCACAGACCAGTGGGGTAATTGGGAGACTATGAAGTCAGTGAAGAGATTAACAAACATGCCCTGTCATAGTACGCTTCCCTTTTGTGGAGCTTCAATACCTTTGTCAGTGCTACTCTGTCACCTTGTCCTCCTCCCTGGTCTTGACCCTTCTCCAGGGGGAAAGTGCTTGTTAGCTCTTTGATTTGAAACAGTGCCTGTGTCCTGAAAACCATACTGACTGTTCATCATCACCAGCTTTGTTACAAGAAGGACGGATTTCTGTCAGCTGTATGTGTGTATATATATATATATAATGCAAACTGTTGAAAGCCCGGGACCTAGTGGTTAGACAGCACTACCAAGAAAGTAGTAGCTTAAGCTAGAATAAAACTGTTGAACATCCCCCTCATTTAAAAAAATAAAAGGTCCCATAATGCTGAGGAGTTTCTGAGGAAGGCAGACTTCGGTGTACAAAGGAAAGGCAATAGCTCAAAGCCCTGTAGAAAGGCAGTTCAGAATGAGAGCAGGAAATAAACTAATTGCTGAAACTCTATCTGACCAGTCACAAAAATGACTTTCTGTGCATCCCGAGAATATGCCTAAAGGCCAGGAAGAGGTTTGGAAAAGATAGTTATTCTCCCTAGTCAGTGTGGACTTGCACAAAAGGTATGACTGGGACATTATTAGTTGAGTAACTTTATACCATTTCATTGTTGTTCTAGGAATCCCTGTATTCTTTCTCTGGCTGCAGAAAGAAACTGCCAGTTCACTCTTGCCTGTGAAAGTCTCTGAGAGTAGACTTTCCTACATAAAGCTGACCTTTTATACCTATTTGGGAGAACAAAATGGAGGTGCATCCCTTTCCTACCCCTGTGCCATTTGGTATTAAGGAGCAAAAGGTATACAGGTGTTAAAGTCCAGGAGTGTGGGAGGCAAAATATTGTCTCCCTTTAAAAGACTTCTTAGAGATCAATCCTTTCCAGGTGTTGTGCAGAGGGTGGTTTTTGGCAAGCTGGCTATTGAATTAACCAATGTAATGTGGCAGCAAAAAGCTGTTGCTAGGTGTAGGTAGGAGCAGGTCTGTACCTTGGTGTGGGAGTAGGCAATTACCAGTACTATGCACTCAGTTTACCTAAAGGAACCTAAACAGTCACTATTAAAACATGTGATTGCCTAGGAAAACTTAAAACCTCTTTCTAAGAGTGTTTGAATTCTTCCAGCCTTTCTGGCAGCCTGCTCCAACACTATGCGTTTATGTACTTTGATCTTAATTTTCATTTCATTTGACTTCTTTTGATACATTGGGGCACAAACAAGTCTTATTTTGTGATTTTTTTCAAAACTGGATGAAGTTTCATAGGCTGTAGATACTAATTACAAGATAAATAACTTGGCTGTTTGAAAGTCAAGCATAACTATATAAAAAAGCTCCACTTGCATTCTGATGCTAGGTGGTTTGAATATGGGTAATATGTTCAGTTTCCTAAAGCAAACTCATATCTTCAACTAGTTGAAAGTAGTCTTGTGTGTTATCTCATTGAGTGTTTCTCTTGCAGGTGAAGAGAATGACCTAAGTGGCTGAATGCAGCAAGAGCTGCTGCCTGTCTAATTCAGTGTTAAAACCTGTCAGCCTCACTGTAATCATGACCTTGACATCAGCTGAGCTAGGGGTGGCCCACATCTGCTTGAAACATTGTTAATTTTAGAAATGTTTTCAAATGTCACTGGCAAGAGAAAGTTTAGAGACATGCCTGTAGGGCTATGTAGTATTTAGTTTTGAAAGCAAGTTCCGTGAGTCTAATGTGACCTATGAATTACTCGTATAATGTGCTTACATCAATGAACTCAACAGTCCTGCTTCTCACAGTACTTGACATGACTATTTTTATAACTATGCTGAATTTTTATTTGTTGTAGATCTTTGGTATCCATGGGAGCATCTGTGGGAGCAGTAACAAAACAGACCCTGTTCCCTTCTCTCATGCCTGCAGGGCGACCCTTCCGTGTATCAAATGCCTCCAGAAGCAGCCGGAAAGGAATTGTTGCAAGCAGTCTACAAGAGCTCATCAGCAAGGTATAGCAAACATTCCCACTCTGGATGGAACTTATAGTGAAGTACAGTATCCCAGAAAGGCAACACAGAGACTCTTGTTCTTCTGAAAATCATTACTTGGGAAGTTCAGGAGAACATGTCAGATAAGCTAGTCTTAATATGAAATGATGGCCCTCTTCTGAGTGCTAAAGCCTACTGGTTTTTTGCAGACTTTAGATGCCTTCCTTATATCTGCTGGAATAGTTACTCTGGTTCTGGAGGAAGATGGCACAGTTGTGGACACAGAGGAGTTCTTCAAGTCCCTGGATGATAATACACACTTTATGGTTCTAGAAGAAGGACAGAAATGGACACAAGTAAGTGTCGACTGCCTCTCTCACTTGAATAGAAGTGAATGGAAGAATATTTGTGGCTGCTATAATTGTTGGGAAGAGGAACAAAGCTTCCCTTGAAGAAGGCAAAGTATCAACTTCTTGTTAAGCTTTCCTGGATGACAAATAAAGTTCACTTTTTTTTATTGTCCTTTGCTTGGACATAGAACTATTGGCAAAGATCTGCCAAGAATTGAAATGAAACATTACAACTGAAAAGAATTACAGGGAAAATCCCCTGCTTTTGGAGAGCTTCAGAAGTAACTTTGGCTTTGAGCCTTTTTGTAATATAAAGAAAATTAGGACTTTGACTATGTGAAGTAAAAAATACAATGTCTTTAAAGATTAGCTTTTAGAGGGGAAAAAAATGCCAAAATTAAGTAATGTAAAACAAGTTTTGCATTAATGGTTTAGTGAAGGTTAGAAAAGTGCCTGTGTTTAATCTTGCGAACAGCTGAAAGATGTCATTAAAACCTAATGTTAATCTACATGCTTCAAGATATTTTAAGAACTATTAAGGAAGGCTAGCTTTAGCCTTCTGGTTGTATCAACTTAGTGTCCAGTTTGTGGTTCTGTGGGGGAATAGTCATCTGTATGTTAATAAGATAGTCAAATTCCAAATTGTCTTTCCATGGGATAGTTGTTGCTAGAAAACTAGCATCAAAATTTCTTCTACCAGGTGCAGAGCTAGCTGAGGAGCTGTAAGCAGGTCTGCTGTTTTTCTGTAGGTACACAGATGGCTCAGTTGTGTGGCCCAGTTGTGTTTTCCCAGCTCCTGATGCAGTGTGGGCAGTTTGCATGTTCTTCCCCAAGATACCTCACTGGCTTATCAACCTGCTGCATCTGGGCCATGAGCTCCAAGAGCAGAACAGAAGTTGCAGCCGGAGTATGACTCCATGTTGCTCCTTTCCTCTCTGCCCTATGTCCTGTCTGGCATGACAGTAGAGCAAGTTTGAACGTTGCCCTCTCTTCAGGATGTGCTGAATGACAGCAGAAGGACTGCTGCAGCTTCACAAATCATCTGAAGTTGTAGCACAAGTGCTGTCATGCTTTATCCAAATATTGAGTGCTAATGGGTGGGTGCGGGGGTGGGAGGGACATGATGACACGCATGCTACCAAGAATACCAACTACTTGTACATATCCAAAACTGTTGTTGATAGGGGGCCCTGTTGCTGGAGCTTGGAGGCTATCAAAGTAAAACAGGCATAAAATTGCTGGCTAATGATATACTACAGTGTTTAACTTGGTGTGACTTATCTTGGCACTGTCTGAGTGCTGGAGTGACAAGTACAAAAAGGCCCAGTCTTACACAACTTTATTGCTTCATTTAGCATGCAAAAAACAGCTTGGCAGCTGCCAAGTGGTTAACCTTGAGCACAACGTGCTGAGCGGAGAGAGTATCCCATCTACCCACTAGATGTCTCTATAAATACGGTTTGTCTTTACCATTTTCTTTTTTCTCTAGAAGCAAGTGATCCTGAAAGCCTCACGGCCAGCCCTGAAGCAGACAAGTGCTGCTTTCAATAAAGGAGGCTTGGATTTAAGGTGGAGGATGACTTTGCATATTCTTCCTCCTTTGCTTTTTCTCTTAAACTCAGTATTAAAACCCAGGCCTAATCAGTAGTGGTTCCCTCCCCATGTTACTTTTTCAGTAGGAAGAAAGAGACATGTTATGAGCCAGGTTTGAGGTTTGGACCTGACTTTTCACAGGTGTCATCTTTGCAGCTTTCTCTAAAGAGTGCTCATCAGTATTGTGTTCCTTCGTAAACAGAAGGACCTAATGTGATTCTAGTTGTTTGGTGGCTGTTTCAGTATGGACTGACTGTGCTGCCTCACTAGCAACTGGAACATACCAGGATAATTAAATGGCAGGAACACATTACCTGTGGCTTCCGTATACTCTGAAGAAAGAAAACTCAGGAAAGAAATATTCAGGAGGTGCTATGTCACTCTAGAACTTCTGTGTCTGTTTGCAATAGCTTCAGAAGCCTAGTCAGGACTTGAACAAAATTACATAAGCTACAGACTTGTTTTTCTCTGTGCTAATGCTCTTCAATTCTGGTTTAGAATTGATCAAGAGCTAGCCCCAAGACTGGAATAAGCAAGGTCTTTCTAAAGAGCTGCACTGTTAATGATTGTTTCACTTTGGCTCATGGTAAAAACTGTCTTTCCCTCTTTTTAAATTAGACAAGAAATGGAGTTGCTGCTGTGAGACAAAAGAAGAAAATGGGAGTAGCTAACATCACATTTGATCTGTACAAGCTGAACCCTAAGGATTTTATTGGCTGCTTAAACATCAAGGCAACCTTCTACGAGATCTACTCTGTCTCATATGATATCAAATGTATGGGAGCAAAAAGTGTATTGCGGTAAGAGTTTCCACTACTGATCAGGTGTATGCATTAATATAAATCTGTTTGCTTATTGGTTCTGTGAAGCAGGTGTGTTTATAAACTTAGTATTTTTATTAATTCATACATACTGGCCAATATACTGAATCTTCCTTTGTAAGGTGGATAACTGACTTGTAGAAACTTACCATAGTTTTTTATGGTGGAATCTTAAATTTCCTCCAAGGCAAAAATCTTATCAGCTTGGATTTACTGCAGAGGTTTAGGTACAGTCTCTGTTTTCCTGAGAGAATTTCCCCAGACTTCTTTGACTTGTTTGAAGAATGCAGGAAACAGAGGAAGAAGCATCAGACTCTTTGAAGGGGGGACTTCAAAGGGATGAAATGAGAGGAATTTGAGATCTAATGTCAGAGATCTTAAAGCTTGCTCAGGCTTTGCAGTACCTGACTTCCGAATTCACCACCTGAGCTGCATGGAGGCAAAGGAAAATGGACAAGAGATGACACTTTCTTCTGTCTTAATGTGAATTTGTCATCTGTAGTAAGACAGATGTCACTGTTTCAAGCCAGCTGGTCTCTGAGCAAACTAACAGAGCCTAACAAGGACCACTGTCTCATGTAGGACTAATCTGTGGTGGGTTGTGAGTTTGGTAGAACTGGCTGTTGGGAAATACTGTCTTATGCAGGGGCAAAATAATACCTGTCCCATCCACTGCTTTCAACAGTGTGTTGAAAGTTTGTGCTTTGTCAAACCCAGCTGTGTCCTACCCTGGTTGAAGAAAACTTGTAAGTTCAGACACTTTCCCAAAGGTGCCATATGTTGACAGGTGTTTAAGCTGCAGCCCTGAATTTCTCTATCTGACCTTCCAAATTCTGGTTGAGACACAACAGTGTAGTGTTGCTGCATCTTATTACTTGAGGACCAGATCTGCCCTGTACAGAACAAACAGATGTACGTGCCAAAAGTGAGGCTTTCACTTCCTCTGAGCAACATGTAGTTTTGGTTTGAAGTCTTCAAATAGTCCCTTGTCTCATGATGCAGATATTAAGCATTGTAATGCTAATCTTGTTCCCTGTCTTTTGGCCTGACTGACCTCTTCCACTCTGCTTAGGTGGTCCCTTGCTTAATCTTTCAGGCTACAGCTGGTGTGATCATAGATGAGACTTGTGCTGCAGTGATTATCCAGCTATATGCTATGCCTTCCTGTACCAATGACTTCATTGGGCTTTCTTCAAAGCAAAGGTTTACCCTTGAACAGCTGCACTCATCTAGTTCCTATGTTTGTCAGGTCTCTTGGGCCAGAACAAATTCTGATTTCTGACTATCTGCTATGGAGATGAGTATCAGCACTGTAACCCATCTCCACTGCTAAGGAGAGTTTGAAGTGACAGTTCTGTCTCCCTGCCAACACAGGGCAGCTGGTGAGAAAGAAGTGGTGTCGGCAAACAGCTGAAGTAGCTGTGGAGTTCTTTTGGAAGCACTGTTATGTTGCAGAGTTGAGCTGTAAGGGAAGTGCCAGGATCAGGGTGGGAAAATAGTCTGCTAGGAAAGAACAGGGGTAACAGAAGAGATAACCTTGGGTACTCTTGAACACAACAGTGAGGTGGCCTGTCTCAATTTGCTGTTGAAATTGGAGACAGGTTAGGTACTTGGTGTAGTCCCTTTGCTAATGAGTTCCAAATTATTAACTCTGCCCTCTCCCTGAGCCTGCCTGCAGAGTGTGAAGGGAAGGGACTGTAAAACACTGCAGTTGTTCATTGGTGGGAGGGGCTCAAAGCCTGCCAGATCCTGGTTAGTGTATTTCCCCTGATGGTTTCTCCCTGTAGTGTCCAACTGAAGGATTGAATGTCCAGTTCAACAAATAACTTGTTCCATGGCTTAAGTGACAACTGCTGTGGTGTGCAAGTGACACACTGCAGCTGCTCAAAAGCTGGGTACCAGGTGCAGCTTTCCTTACAACTGTAAAGCTCTGTGGCCTGTACTATCTGGTGGAGGGAAGGACATACTGAAATGGCACATGTGTGGGAAGCACGAATAAGGGTACAGTGCTTTTCAAAGGTTTTCCAAGCCCTAAGTACAAGGTATTCTGCTCTTTTGATGCATCAGATTTTGATTGCAAACCTTCTTTCATCATGGGGGGCAGAATTAATTTATAGGAAGAAGACTTTGCCTTCTCTGTTAGAGCTCAAAGGAGAAGTACATAGCAGCAGAGGGTTCACAGCTGCATGTTTTCTCAGACAAGAATTAAGAAAATCTTCCCCCCTTTTTTGCAGAAGAGGAATGCTGGTGTGATTCCTGCATCTTCAGAAGCTGTTCCTTTTCCACTTTTGGAATGGTTCCAGTTCTTGTATGCCATTTCCCCAAAGTCTCAGCTTCGTACTTGTGAGGGCCCACTTAACTTTTGGGGGATGAGGCTTGAATATAGCTCTTGGTACTGATGTCCCTGTTGTTCCTTGGAGAATGGGAGGAAGAAACAGCTATAACTAAGTTGAATAAATGACCATTCAAATACAATGATCTCTTTTCCTCTACAATCCTGTAGTGATCTGCAGTTTATATGGTAGACCTCTGATGTAAGCACCTGATCTTAGTTTATGGATCTGTACTGATTCTCACACAGTATTATATATTTGAATGCTGGTACTTACTAAATCTTTAAAAAAATAGAATAGCTGTGAACTGAGAATTCTTAAGGCTTGCAGCTTGGACAGAATTAATTTGCCTGGCTTCACTTGTTTTGCTGTTGGGCATCCACTGTAATGTGATTGCTCAGCTTCAGATCTAATCAACTTTGATCTGTAGCTTGGAGATGCCAGCAGTGTTATATTAGTAAATGGCCTAAAAGTGAAACATGAGGTAGATTCATGCTGCAAGAATGCTGCTGGGCTCTTGGGCAAAGTTGTCTTCAGTGGTGCTCTAGTAGTTTGAGTGATGACTTTGCAGAAGGCCTGTAAATGTCTAACAAGATGATAGCCTGCTTTGTTAAATGTGTTTTCTGGTTCTGTCAATGGTTTTCTGTTAATCGGTGGCCACAGAAGTATTTTTTTCTAATGATGGTTCAAAAATTACTAGCTTCTGAGAAGGAACAAGAGTTTTAAACCTATCTACCTAATTCACCTGGAGGGTGTTGTGGGTGGGGAGAAAGGGGTAATGTCATCCTGCTAGTGATTTTTTTTTTTTTAACAAATGGCTTTTTTCTAGGAAGATGCTTCAGCTGATGTCCCATGCAGCACAAATAACTGGACAGTTTCTTCTCTATACTGGAACATACATGTTGCAGTTGATGGGTGAATATGATGAAGATGGCATGTGTACAGCATCAAGGCGGCAGTAGTGAGCACAGCTGCACTTCTGATACTGGATCCTTTTGCTTAGATGTTCTCTTGCCCAGTTTTGATTGTAATGATGTTATAGCAGGGGGCTGTCCACTGATGTGAACTAACATTTTTCGCATTTGGGAATGCTTGTAGGCCTTAGTCATAAATTAAGTATTTGGTGTTCACAGGCTCTTAACACAGCAAAAGGATGGGTGCCTAATGTCTGAGAATTTGGCAAAAGGAGAGAGGGCAGGTTTTTGCTCCAGCAACACAAAATGGAGAAAAAGTATACTTAGAAACCTGCATGCTTTGTACCCAGTGGAATATTTCTTGCACTGATCAAAACATGGTTTGGTTGGGGTGTTTTTCATGGCTGTCTACTTGCCTTCTGAATGGACTGGGCTGTAAGGTGGAGGCACTGTGGGTTTTTTTGGTTTTAATCCTTAACAGTGCTTGTGTTAGTGCCCAACTGGCATTAGGATACAGAAGGGTGAAGTGTACTTACTTACTCCTGCTAATAATAGAACTACACAATACAGCTGAATCTTGGTTCAGTAACTGACTACTCTCATGAAGTCTGATTGGAGAAAGTACAACTACTAAGCAGAAGCTTAAAACTTAGCCTTATTTCCCTTAAAACAACTAACAACATTTCATTGTAACTCTATATTTTTTCTTCAAATCTACAGAAAGTTCAGGTTAGTATAGCTTATACCAGTTGAAGAACCTGATATATTTCTTTAATGGCTCTCATGTCCAGTTCTGACTGAAATAATTAATAACTTGCCATAGTTTCATGAATATGGCTTACAAGCAACCTACTGAAGCTCTTCAGGGGTTAAACCATCACTTCTTTAGATTTTACTGTTCAGTCACAAGATGACACTACATCCCAAGTTGTACTTGAGGTACATGTAAGAGATGCTGTATTTTGATGCCCCTGTATTCAGGGGAGAGCAGCAGGACACCATCTAGTCTTGTGTGACATACATGTGTTCTAAACTGGATATCTGTGTTTTGATAGTCTCCCAAGACAAGCTATATTAAAGGGCAAAGTTTTTAATCTTTAGGTAGAATGGTCCGTAATGTTTTCTACAGTTTAGCAAACTGCTAGTATGACCAGCTTCCAGTAAACTTCTTCAATAGTGTAGAAAACTGGAAAATGAGCAGTTAGGCATCTTGTGTCAAAATACAAACTCCTATTGCTGAAGGGAAAAAGCCCGGCTTTGGTTGTTCATAGGTGTGGCTTTTGAGGTTTCCATTTGCTTGCTCATGAATAATTTTAGTAAGTTGGTATAGTCTAGCTTAAGACTGAAAGCTGTTAAGGAGATGGCAGATACAGGTAAATGTCTGACCTGACAGCTGGTGTCACCTAGGAAGAAAAGCTCTGGTGACAGTGAACAAGTGGGGCAGGGGAGGAAAGCAGTGGGAGTGAAAGGGAAAGACCAGTGTGGACCCCACAGTGGTTACCATGCCTTTCCTGAGATGGGAATCCGTTAGCTATGTGCTTCAACTGCACTGATCAGTTGAAGGAAAACCTAATCTGCTAAAAGAGGAGCAGGTGGACTGAAAAGAAAGTGTTATGGTCAGTGGGAATCTACTCTGATCTGTCAGCTGGATCTGTTCACTTCAAATGTCATTAATATGTGGGGATATTGTTCCCGTTTTTATCTGCAAATTTCACCTTCATGTGTTTATTTTTACCTTCTCTTTGTGGATGTGACTTAGCCAGCTGGAGTTGTATCTTTCAAATCACTGTTGTGATGAAAAACAGCCTAAATCCCAGTGTTAAAGGGACTGATGGACACAAATTCAATAGGTCTCTGCCTGTCTCTTCAGTAACGGTATTGCAAATAAGTAGACAGCTAAGAAAATCCTTGGATTTTTTTTTTCCTGATTTCTGTTGTTTCCCATCTACTTCTGAGTGTTTGCTGGAGGAGGGGGGAGGGCACACTGCCTGAAACCAGAGGAGGACTGGTTCTTTCCTAATTTCTCACAGGAAAGAATGCCTGTAGCTTGCAGCACTGTCAGGTTTCCTTCAGAAGAAAAACTATTTTGTGAGTAATGAGAGAGGTTATATTAAAATGGAAGCTTTATACTTCATCTCTATTGTACTTGACACCTCACACACATACCCCTCAGTTATTTTTGCCATGATAACTGTAGGCAAAAGTCTTTCTGCCCCTATCAAGAAATTGCATTTAACTGTTGCAGTGCAAGGAGTTTGTCATTAATTCTTTCAGTTTTTAAGGACTATATATTCTGTTAAAACAAACACACCTCTTGAAAGCAACTCCATGTAATGGTCCTAAGAATATTTGTTGCTAATGGTGGGAGCATCAACATTAAAAAAAACCCCAACTTGCATAGTTACTTTGTGTGAATTGTCTCTTCAATGTCTGTAAGACAAAAGCTTTTGCAAGTCTTAAATATGCAGATCTCAAATTCCAGCCTTTTATAGCCAGGGGCAATTGTTACAGAACTAACACTCCATAGTTTCCAGTGGTCCTATCAGAGAAACTAATGTGATCTAAAAGGCTAGCTTGGTATGAACTTGTAATGTTTTTAGGCAACTTCTTTGACAGCTTAGCACTTGAGCTGCTGAAGGACATGTGAGCTGCAAGTTCTCAATCTCAGAGCATCTCCCTCTAATTCAAAATGCAAACAGCTGAACAAAGTAACTCAGCTTTGATATTTTCTCAAAATGGGAGAAGTATCTTGGAAGCTGTAAGTGTCAAATTGTTTCATTGCTTCTGAATCTGGGCTTTGTCACAGGCTCAGTGTTTGGGGGGTGGTATTTGCTACTATACCAACTTCATTCCAGAGATAAAGTTTTGGCTTTGGGTCAAACTAGTGGAGTTTGTCATTCTCTGAGTTGCAACCAGTTTGACTTTTTTTTTTTACAGACTGCTTAGGAAGCATAGCTTTTACTTCAGCTGTATGTGGTACACAGAAAAGAACAACTTCAACATTATCTACCTTTCATAAAATTACATATAAGTAGTATACAATATCTAGCAAGACACAGGAAAAACTAAAAGCATAGGCTTTTAACTGCAGGTATGTGGAGAAGAGGCTAGCTTTTCTACTTGACATTTTCAGCTTTAATTTGTCTTTCAGTAAACTCAGTTAATCTGCACTTGTTACTGTTGCAGTCAGTTTGGTAGCATGATTGCTTGAAGGTGTGAAACACATTTACTGCCTCCTTGCTTGCAGTGACCCTTTTTGCCTCTTGCTTTGCATCACTTACTAACAATGCACCAACTCATACTCTCTAGTTACCAAAAAAGGAATTTTCACTGAAGTACTCTCTTGTTGACTCAGGCACGGTTCATGTTCTGCAGGCAAAACAAAGTTGCTGTCTTCATGACTAGAATGAAGAATCTAGTAGCTTTTGTTTGCAACTTATCATTATTTCATTTCCTTCCTTTCATAAATCCATAAAGTTGTTACTTTCTTGCACCTTCCTATTCTTCAGGAGGAATAGAATTACAAGCTCTTCTGTACAGAGGGAGAGGAAAAGGCAGGGTCTGAATTCCTTAGACCATTTGGAATATGCGCTAGGAAACATCTTGAATCCCTTCCCTACAGAGAAGGGAAGGGTAAAGAAAGGAAAATGGGACTCTGAGAGCTGAAAGGTTTTTTCAGTACAGTGAGTAGGGAGGTGTTAACAATTTAGGAAATGTTGGTAAGTCCGAATATTAACTGTGAAGATAACTACATATGATAATTTGTAACTGACTAGAATTATAACTCTAAATCATTTCAGCATGCTTCTTCCTGAGATAGCACTTGAACTAAAGGCACAAGCTTCTTTAAAAACAAAAAACTTTAAAACCAAAGTACAAAGTATATTTTTGACTTGATGCCTCAAGTTTTACTGGAGGTATTAATGTGATTAACCGCTTCAGTTATGTATTAGTATCCTTGAGGGGTTTAGAGTTTATCACTGCTTTCTCTACCTTACCTTGCAATATATGCAGTTAAGATATTTATATACATGAGGATTGCTATTTTGCTAAGGGAAAAGATAATATTTTACCACTTCACAATTTTCAAGCTCAGTAGTTTAACTTGCTATGAAAATTGAAATTGGTGAGAATTGTGTCAGTGATGGCAATATTTTTCTGATGTGTGGTGCCAATTGTAAGGAACACTGTCCATGAATGAATAAATAAAATCAAATGGTGGCTTTGGATGTTGTCTCTGTTAGTTTCCTGAATAACTTATTCCTGAAATCATGGATGTTAATGGACCTATGGTCTGGCACAGACAGTTTCCAAATGCTGCACTGCAGCAGTGAAGTAACTGGATACTATTACATGGCTCTGAACTCTTAACTCTTTACTGCTGACTCACTTTCTGGCCTCAGAGAAACCCTGCAAACTGTTTCCTTTCATACAAAAGGAATGCCTTCCATCTTTTACCAAAGCTGCAAAAGACTACAAACTACTGAGTACAGGAGAAAGAAGGCTTCAGCAATCTTTGGTTTTCACCAAATACTGTAAGGATCAAGGACCTTTTTTTCTAATGCCTCATGAAAACTCCCTGCAGTCATTTACCTACAGATACAGTAGTACACATTTGATTGCAGGGAAATATGAATTTAGTTTAGTGAAATATTAGATTTGTCTAGTTCAGGATTAACTTAGTCTTCAGTGTGCTCAGTCTAGTGCATTTCTAGCTAATAAGTACATCCTGTACTCAGCTTAATGGACTGTTTTGCAGAACTTGACTGTTGAGCAGTTACCCTCTTGTGGGAAAGCCAAGATCTGATCTCTTGCTGTGGAAAAGCACAAAATAGCACTGTGTTGGGTTTAGTGGCAAGGTGTTGGCAGTTGCAGGGTAGAGGGATGCTGTGGGGGTGGTTTCTGTGAGTAGACATGAGGTGCTGCCTCTGCATGGTACAGAGCTGCTTCCAGCAGGCTCCAAATTGCCCGAAGCTGACCCCCTCAGCCAAGTTGGTGGTGCCTTTGTGGAAGCATATGTGAGACAGGGTAAAAAAAAAATACTGTGCAGCAGCTGTGAGAGAGGACTGAGAAAAATGTGAGTAAGCCCTGCAGACACAAAGGTCAAAAAAGAAGGAAAGGAAGGAGGTGCTACAGGTGCCAAAGCAGAGCTTCCCTTGCAGCCTGTGATGAAGACCACTGTGAAATACGTTGTCCCCCTGCAGCCCATGGAGGACTACACCAGAGAAGATATCCATCCTGCAGGCCACGGAGGATCCCATGCTACAGCAGATGGACATGCCTTGAAGGAAACTGCAGCCCAGGGACGCCCTGCTCCTGACAAGACAAGCCCAGGCAGGAGCAGGTTTTCTGGCAGGACCTGTAGCACATGGGGGACCCATGCTGGAGGAGTCTGTTGCTGAAGGACTGTACTCCATGGAGAGGACCCACACTGGAGCAGCTTCTGAAGGACTGTATCCTGTTGGAAGGGCTCACACTAGAGCAGAGAAAAAGTGTGAGAAGAGCAGTAGACAGGAACTGTTGTGAACTGACCATGACCCTCATTCCCCTGTGCTGCTTGGGGCCATGGAGAGGAGGTAGAAGATTTGGGAATGACGGAGTGAAGTTGAGCTTGGGTAGAAGCAGGAGTGGAAGGTGGTTTTAGTTTTGTCTTTGTTTCTTGTTATCCTACATTATTTTTGATTGACAATAAATTAAACTGATCTTCCCTGAGTACAATCTCTTTTACTGGTATGGGTAACTGGTGAGTGATCTCCCTGTCTTTATCTCAACCTACAAGCTTTTCATCTTATTTTCTCTCCGTGTCCTGTTGAGGTGACGGAGTAATAGATTGGCTTGGTGGGCACCTGGCAGCCAGCCAAGGTTAACCCACCATGAGCACAAAAAACTAAAAGTAAAAAGAAGCAAAAACCAAGCTGTGCTATAGGTGACTAGTAAAATTGGAAAAAAACCTTTTGGAGTATTTTCTGAATGGTTTTTCACAGCTGTGTTTGCAGGGACAAAATCCAGTCATACACAGGACAAGGTTCATCTTTTAAGTTGTCATGATACAAACTATTTACTAACCTCAATCTTAACCATGGTTTGTCTAAGGTCACCCATCAGTCTGAATCATTCATAGCAGGCCCCATTCCTAAAGTATACTTAGTTAGAAATATTTATTAATAAAAATTGTCACTTGAAAGAGGAACTATTTCACTTGAAATAGTACTGTTGTTTTATAAAACAGCTAATGAAATGCAATACTAGAAATACAGCATGTCTCACTAGAGCCCAGAATCAGGATAATGCATTCTGTGCAGTTCTAGCATAAAAAGTTGATTGATCATCAGTTTTCTAAAAAGTTTGCTTTAATAATTAGCATACCTTATGTATAGATTAGGTTTGGGGGGGGGAGGGGTTAAGTAATATAAATATTGTCACATGTTGGTTGTGATTCTGTTGTGTGTTTAAAAAAAAAAAAAAGCTTAGATACTCAGACAACTGTATTTAAGAAAACAGTAGCTTAATGACGTAGGTAGTCAGTGTATTATAGACCCAGAGAAATCTCAGACATCTAAGTCGTCCTTTAAAGTCTTAAAGCTAAGTATAATTATTTCTGACATATTTTGTAATTACACAGTGGAGTCCATAATCATTTATGTTAAAAGCACTTCTAATTACAAAGCATCTTTCCATGCATAAGTACATGACTTGGTTTGCTGCTGCTCTTTATTAAGTAGTGTTTTCAAATACTCTTCCCCATCTCAAAAATCAGGAAAGAATAAGCAAGAAAATAATAAATAATCTTATTTAAGGACTAATGATTTTTTGAGCTAGACAAACTGAAGTCTACAGCACTCTCTATTTTATTTCTGAAAAGCTAGAGTGCAAATGGCATCATTTCAGTGATTCCCAAACCAAATGTGCTTAATTTAGGTCCTCTCCCAGGTGCAGTTTCCTGCTTTTGTGCCCACTTAGGGAAGTTGCCTAGAAAAGCTGCCTAGAACAGTTGCAGAATATTGTTCTAATCTGCCCTTGATTCCCTGAGTGATCATGCTTTCCAAATAAAAGTCACTATCTTCCAGAATAACTGATGTGTTTTCAGAGACAATTGATTATTCAACAATAACCCCATTTTATCTGAAATCAGAAGTTACTAAATAGTTGCTGCAAATAGTTAGCTATTCTGGACTCCCCGAAAAGCCATTTCATCTTTGGATGGGATGATCAAGCTGGTTTTCTTCATCACGATAAGAATTTTCTGCAAACTACATCAAGATCAGAATTTCATCTAGATAAGAAAAGTACAGTCTCACCTCTGTGACCACTGAATTCAGTAAACAATTCTCTCAGTTCCTCCTAGTCTTATCTGGCCCTGACATCATACTCTGTTCAATTTTCACAAGAGTTGTGATCAGTGAAAACAAAGCAGGTTTTGTCACTAGCAGCATCAGCAATGACTAAAGGCAATGGTAGTGTAATGGATAAGTCACTTTTGTTTCCATGACTTCTGCTTCTCCAAAGGGTTGGGTATTGGGGTTGGTTCTTTTGGGGATTTTTTCTTCTTTTTTTTTTTTTTTTGGTGGTTGGTTTTGGTGTTTGTTTTTTAGATTTCTTTCCCCAGAAAATTCCAGCTGCTACATTCTGATTTTCACTTGGAAGCTCCCAGCACTTTGGCACTGCTCTTGTTTGCTTTCATCTAAACCATTCTCTATGTCTGGTGCTGTTACCTAGGTGCCACCAGCTTCAAGCACTCAGTTTCTTCTGCTGTTTTTCTGTACCTTGCTCTGGTGACCCCTTTACACATGCAAACTGTTACACTGTTCCTCTTGTGTGGCCTTCTATCACCTTTTCCAGATTCCCTTTGGCCACATTCAAACTAAAAATACTTAATGACCCGGGGGGGGGGGGGGGGGCGGCGCGCCCCGGGGCGAA
>JAVJGI010000040.1:61201912-61240014 GCA_035590275.1 Ibycter americanus
CCCGCCCCCGCCCCCGGCCCGGGCGCTGGGCAGGGTCCCCCGCGCTCCGCAGGGGAGTTCCCGACCCGCTTCTCCTTTCCCCCTCCTTAGTTTTGGGAAGTGATAAGTGATGAGCATGGCATTGACCCAGCCGGAGGCTATGTCGGTGACTCAGCGCTGCAGCTGGAAAGGATCAATGTCTACTACAATGAATCATCGTGTAAGTGTGGGATGGGGAGGGGTGCGGGACGGGGACTCCGTGGGAAGGGGAGCAGAAATCTGGGAGAGAACGGGTGTCTGAAGCCGTACTGCACGTCTGGTCACACGTCTCCCATGCCATCAGTCCCCTGGCTGATCCCAGCTCACCCCATTATACACAGAAAACATCTATTTTCTTATAAACTGGTAACTGGGTGTTACCTCCCCAGGCAGAGAAAAGTGGCACAAGGGGCTGTCCTTAGGGCCTGGAAGAGGAGGTTTGTTTGTTATTTAACACTATGCTAGGCATTTGCTCTTTTAACCTATGATTACTTCAGATGCATCTTATCAATTACCCCAAATTAAACTGTTGGTTATATGAGCCTGCATCTGTAGTACTCTCATTTCATGATTGAGAGGGCTGGGCCACAGGTAATGGAGAACTCAAAGGTGATTCATTAGTAAGATGCCAAAGGTGCTCAAACCCCCAGAGTCAGTCTGGTGTTGAAGGGTGTTAGCAGTGTGAAATAAGAATCATGAGTCCTTTGGTCTACTGACATGAACTTGCAAGTGTGAATGTTTCATCTTTTGTCCAGCTCAGGTTAATTCATATTACTTACCTCAGTTTCCTTGACCAATTTCAAATGGATACAGATGCTTTTTGTGCTTCGTAGTAGAACTACTACTGTTTGCTACATACCATGTAGTTCTTCTCAGTGGAGGTGAATCCTTCAAGCATAAAAGCTTGTGAGATGTATCAGGATCATTTGAACATAAACCCTTCACTCACCCCATTATTCACAGAAAATATTATTACTTTCTTGTAAAAAAACATGCTTTTTATTGCTAAAAAAGAGCTTACAAAATGTAATATACCATCTGTAGGACCCCAAAGATGTCAGGTCTGTTTTTCAAGTGGAACAGATTTGTTCCTATGGTGCTGGGTGTTTTCACCACCATGACTTCCTGTATAGGAAATATTTATTACATGTACAATCTATATTAGACTAACAATATGAGACATTATATGTTCGTGTATTGAGAACTATAGCTGTGTTAGCTTATTTCAGAACATTAAGGGCGTACTTACTTTTTATTATAGCCCAGAAATTCGTACCAAGAGCAGTCTTAGTGGACTTGGAACCTGGAACCATGGATAGCGTGCGATCTGGTCCTTTTGGTCAGCTCTTTCGGCCTGATAATTTCATCTTTGGTATGTGCACATCACTTTTTCAAAAACAAAGCAATACAACAGGTGTTTGATTACCAAGTGAATGGTCAAAAAGCATTTAATCTCTCTATTCCAAAGTGATTGTTGGTACTGAGAAATTCTAGTAGCTTAACAATGTGATTGCAATTATCTGTGAGTCAGCTAAAAGATCCCGCTAACTTACAAAGTCATTCTTTTGTTAATCATTCCTTCAACTGGCAAACTACTGAAAGTTTCCTACGGTATTCAGATAAAGTACATTTGCTTTCCATATATATGAACTCCAGAGAAATCCTGAGACCACTTCTTTACAACAAAATGCATGGAAATTCTGCAGAAAATGGAGGGGGTGGTGGTGGAAATCTCAACTACAAGCCAACCGGACTACTCTTCACTTTAATTCGTATTAAACGCTTGAGCACTGAATCATTTATAGGCTCTGTAATTCAACTTTTTCAGCACATCCTTACAGTATAGTAAACAGTGGAGGAAGACCAACTGTAATATGGAAAACACTGTCATATATAGCCAGTTACTGGGTTATTTTCCAGCATAATGAGGAACAGTCTGAGAGTACGTGGGGAACTTCTGTTTTTGCAGTGTTCTTGCAGAGACCTGTTTTGGCCTTTACTGTTTTACTTTGGACTTTTGCAGTACTTTCCCTCTAAGCTTAAAAATGCACATTACCAGGATTAAATTTCATAGCATCCTTATGAAGTATGGAAACATTATTTGTCCCTTTGCACTAAAGGTGAAACAGTGTGTGAAACTGAAGTGATCCATGTGCTGAAACAGGAAGTCTGAATGAAAGCTACCATAAGAACTCTTGTGTCCTTGTGGTTCCAACTCTGCACTAGCCACAAAACACATTTCTTCCTGCCAAGGCAATTTAGGTTGCGACTTAGTTTGGTATGTTATGTTAACATAAGGAAGGAACAATGCCAGGGACAGACAGAGAAAAGATAAACATTATTTGGGTGGTATAAAACAAACTGAAGTTTGGGTTGTTGCTGTTGAGGTGGGGGGTAAAGAAGCCATACAGTCACTTCAAGTCTTTAACTGACTTAAAACTCTTAATGCTATATCCCTGTTGTTCTCCTGTATACTCCATGGCAGCGATGTTAAGGGTCTCTTTCAAAGGAGCTTCAAGTTACAACACATAGAAGTAAGCCTGGGGAGAAAGGCCGTAGACATAGGTGGCTTTATAAAGTATGTTTCCATATTCAGGTTTCTCCTTTCATTCCCTTTCTCCTGCATCGACCACACAAGCCCCCTGAAAGTGAATTCACCTGACTTATGGAAATACCTGAACTGGAGCTTTACAGTTTGGCATGCCACGAGTAAAACCAGAGCAAAATCAGTTCAGAATGTCTTCAACAATAGTCCAGTTCAGTGTATTCCCTTCCTGCCAAGATAACAATGAACCCACAGCATGTGATCAACTTGTATCTGACGGAGGCCCCTGCCAGCATCAGGCACTGTCCTCCCAACCTGCTGAATAGTGTAGAATAGCTGAGTGCTGAAGTAATGATCTTCCGTGTCAAAAGCCAACAAAGCATTTTGTTTTCTCTTTTAAAAATCTGGCCTGTGTCCACAAAGGATTTTGTGACAGAAGCTGGCAGTTCCATGCTTGCTGTACGCCAGGCTGTTAGGGCTCATTCTGATGGAGATGTTTTCCACCTCTGCTTGTATATACCTGCATGTGCCCATGTCTCCATAGCAAGTAACCATGGACCATCAGTCAGGATTTCATTTGGCCATATTGCGTATGTGATCACATGCTCCAGATACAGGACTTTTGGCTCAGACCGCAGGAGACTGAGATGGACACAAACCAATCCTTTTGCTTCAGTGCTTGTGTTGACAAGGTAGTGATCTAAAGGGTGAAGTGCAGGTGGAACCATCTCACTGTATGAGAGCAGCAGGTCTCCTGGCCTTCTAACAGCATATGATTGCCCACCAGGAACAGCTGTGAGCTATGATACACCTCTTCTTGTTAACCAGTTTTCATTTGTACATTTTTGCATTTGTCATTCTTCTCTTGTGTACCCTTGCTAGCTTTGCTACCTACGTACCACGTCAATTTAATTTGTCTGAACTGGTAGGGGCAACCACAAAATGGCTGTTAGCCACTCAAAGGAACTGTCCTTTCCTCCCTAAATCATACCATGTGTTCATTACCAAGGTTGTTCACGCTAGGCTTCTAAGTGTTAGCGTGTGAGCTACTGATCTCTCTTCCCAAGTTTGTCTTTTATTTCAAGCAGCGAAGAGAGGAAAGGAGTGAAAGATTGCAGGAAATAGTTGGCATTTTAGGGATTAAAAAGTAAATTTACTGTCAGACAAATGGCTTCTGTGCACGCGCAGCTCAACCTGAACATGTGTGATAACCCTACAATGTGTTGGAGAAAAAAATAGTGGCAGAAGGATCTGGAGATACCAAGAGTGCAGATAAGTATTGGGATTGCTTTGCGTAGACTTCCTTTAGATCTCTGTAAACACACAGTGAGAAAAGGTAGAGGCAGGATGCTAGAGACTGGCTGCATGCAATGCAGAGCTTCCAGGATTGGCAAAAGATCTGCCAAGTCCTGATTTTTGTGGATACAGGCTCATTTTCCACCTAGAGATTTAGTCCTCGTGGAATTTGATCATTTTATGTGTTTGTCTTCAGAGGTCTGGTAGGTACCTGGTAAGTGGAGGGCATCCAGTAGGGTTTCACAGGATTATGTCAAGATTTCCAGGTATGTGGCAGCCTTGTCACATATGTGACACCTCAGTCTATAGACAGAGAGCCGCAGCACCTCCAGACTACACTGTATTGTCACAGGTAAGAAGTCTGGAGCTTCCAGGGCTTATTGTACACGTTCCTTGTGGTGGTCTTACAGTGCTATAGAGCCAGTGGGTCTGGAAGTATCGGATTATTGGGCATATATGTGCACACAGCAGGAAATCTCAAGTCAGAGACCCTAGGCAGGTAGGTGGCTGACTAGTGGATGAAGTGCCATGTTACCACTGGAGTAGCTGATAGTTGTGAGCTGGGGGGAAGCCATTAGTATTGGTGTAGGCAGCCACTCCTACAGTTCTACTAAGTAGTTTAAATACAAAGGTCATATTAGTGCAATAGAGAGAGGAGGTGGTGGTAGTGTGGGCATCCAGGAGTCTGTGCGATGGAGATTGAGGCTAAGGGAGTCTAGTGCAGTGAAGGGCCCAAAGGAGGACAGGGTCTGCCTCGTGTTAGGCATTTTATTTCCTAACTCAATTTGCAAACTGAGCAAAAGCAAGTAAAATCAGTCTCTACTGATTCTTCTTCCCCCCATCCCCCCCCCCCCCCAATGTAATTTCCACACTTGTGAGAGTAATTGCCACTCTCCTTTTACCTTGTTCTTTGTTCCTATTCTCCATTCTCTCCTTATCTTGTTGCCCACCAAAGAAGGACAACATGATGTTCATACAAGGGGTAATCTATAAAATAAAGTCCTAAATTCAGAATTTAGCTCTTTTAGGATCCTTCTGCATTTTGGAGTGATGTCTGCTTGTTAGTGTGCATCCTGATGTACTGCACTATCTGTAGTAGGGGATCTACTCAAGCAGACCGCAGATGGTTACAAACATGTTTAATTCTGGAAGGATATTACTTTGTGTTTTGCCCAGCTGGACAGGAAGTGCTGAGCTCCCTAGGTTCAAAGAGAGAAAAATAGAGCAACATATAGAACAATGCATTAACTAAGCAAATACATCATGAGGAAACCAAGCATTTATGCAGTAAAAATAAATTGCATCATAATCAAACGTTATTCCAGCAAGCAGTTTCACTGATTCATATGTTTGGCACCAGCACAGTGCGCTGGGAATTGAAATGAGACATATTAATAGGAAGGAAGGGGAAGGTCTTGGAGAATGATGCAGAAGTTGACAGCTCAATACCTAATTCTGAAACTGTTGCTTTTCCTGAATACCACTCACAGGAGTACCATAAGTGAGTTTAGTGGCACAATGTATGTGTGTAGTAGACACTGTGAGGCACAGGAGTATTAAAAAAACTGGTCTCCTGTTTAATCCTCCTTGTTATCCAAGTAATAACAAAATAGTGACATAGCAAAGGATCCACACTGTCCGTACTAATAAACTGAGTGGCACATAAATGGAAAATGGAAGCCTTCCTTGAGGAGAAAATAAGGGGCTCGTGAAACATCAGTAATCCAGTTTTGCAAGTTGTTTTGCAGATACTGAAGAAGAGTGAGTTTGTAGGGAAACCAGTGAAAACTAAAAGGCACTGGATGAGTGCCAAGTTTTTGAAATAACATTCTTGGAGCTTCTGTTGATCAGTATTTTCATTCAGGCTAGGTAACCATGAATTTAAAAAGCTATAGTTACCGATACAATAGGTTAAACAGGACTTCTGAAGCCCAGCCTTATCCTTCAATGACAACAATGCCTCTGTGTCTTATGGGAACAGTCCAAGAACCTTTCATTTAGAAATGTGTATCTGTGATTTAGTTTTGTATACATCATGGTCCTTAGAAAGTATTTAATATCAAACAGTCTTCTCGTGTTTATGGAATAAGTGGGATTGGGAGTGTGAAAGCTTTCAAAACAAGGAGCCAAGGCCATCTTTGCATTCATGGCAGGTTAAATACAAAAAAAGAAAGAAAAAAAAAAAATCACACAAAGGCATGAACGAAGAGTACCAGGGATTTGAGTCAAAAGAAGACTATATAAGTTTGTGTTGGTACTTCCAAAGATACTTGTAGGCAAAACTGAAGAGCACAGGTATCTGCTTGACAGATTTTGTCACAAATGTGAATGCATTTAGCATGCATATAGCAAACTTTACCAATAATTTTGTGTATTTTCTTTCCCTATTGTATGTTATTTTAGGACAAACTGGTGCAGGAAACAACTGGGCTAAAGGACATTATACAGAAGGGGCAGAGTTGGTTGACTCTGTGCTTGATGTAGTAAGAAAAGAGTGCGAACACTGTGATTGCTTGCAAGGATTTCAGCTCACTCATTCCCTGGGAGGAGGGACAGGGTCTGGCATGGGAACCCTGCTCATCAGCAAGATACGAGAGGAATATCCGGACAGGATAATGAATACCTTTAGTGTCATGCCCTCCCCAAAGGTTTCTGATACAGTGGTGGAGCCTTATAATGCTACGCTCTCAGTCCACCAACTGGTTGAAAATACAGATGAAACCTACTGCATTGACAATGAAGCTTTGTATGACATTTGCTTCCGCACCCTGAAGCTCACCACTCCAACATACGGTGATTTAAACCACTTGGTTTCTGCTACCATGAGTGGGGTAACTACATCCCTGCGTTTTCCAGGCCAACTAAATGCTGACCTCCGGAAGCTGGCAGTAAATATGGTCCCTTTCCCACGTCTTCACTTTTTCATGCCAGGCTTCGCTCCTTTGACAGCCCGAGGCAGCCAACAATATCGAGCGCTCACTGTTCCAGAGCTCACTCAGCAGATGTTTGATGCCAAAAATATGATGGCAGCCTGTGACCCAAGACATGGGCGATATCTGACAGTGGCTACTGTCTTCCGTGGCCCCATGTCCATGAAGGAGGTTGATGAGCAGATGTTGGCCATCCAGAACAAGAACAGCAGTTACTTTGTGGAGTGGATCCCAAACAATGTCAAGGTGGCAGTGTGTGACATACCTCCTCGTGGCCTCAAGATGGCTTCCACATTCATTGGCAACAGTACTGCTATTCAAGAGCTCTTCAAAAGGATCTCAGAGCAGTTTTCAGCCATGTTCAGGCGAAAGGCCTTCCTCCACTGGTTCACAGGAGAAGGAATGGATGAAATGGAATTTACAGAAGCAGAAAGCAACATGAATGATCTGGTTTCAGAGTATCAGCAATACCAAGAAGCAACAGCAAATGATGGAGAGGAAGCATTTGAAGATGATGAAGAAGAAATCAATGAATAAAGAAATTAGGTGCGCTATTTTCCAGGCCAAATTCTCAGATATGGATTTCTAATAATTAGGCTTACAAATCTGTATTTAGGCTTAAAAAAAAAAAGGAAAAAAGGAGCATGAGTTTCAGATGTTAGAGGTGCTCTTCAGAGTCCATTGAGGTCACTGAGAACTGAGGACATTCAGCATTTCTGGAAATCAGGTCATTTCTGTTCATGAGACAAACATAAGGCATTCAGTGAAGACTTTGGCCTAAGAGTCTGAACACAGCGATTGCTAGTTTGGGATCTTTTTTTTTCCCAACAAAGTGTGTCTTCCATAAGTTGTATGAGAGAAGACATAAAATAGGCATGAAAAATCTACAAAATAGAGCCATGCTATTTTAATCCAATTATGAGTAAGGAAATCTTGTAGGTTTGAAGTACTCATTCTGTACCGAATGTGTAATACTGAACTGCCAGGAACAAAATTTATTTGTAATAAAAAGACGACAAAGGTTTTAGCTATTCTGTACAGTAACTGTTAACAGTGATACTTGACTCCAGTCCTCTAAAAACAAAATAAAAAAATTAGTATCCTCTCAAGCAAAAGTGTTTTGGGCAGTCAATGCTATATATATATATCCAGTGAGCTGCAGGCCAGAGGCTGGATTTATGCTATGTGACTTCATTACTTGCTGCTGAATAATCACAGATTATATATATGAAATCTATCCATTTGTGATGTGTTAAGGACCCTTAGGGATTAAAGTGGCGCCCTAGTATCTTGCTGGTCCCCCATCTCTCTGGCTATCACCAGTTACTGGTGCTATTCCTATCTCCATTCCACCTAGCCCATACAGCTGAAATTCAGATACTCCACCGAACACGGTGGGAGAGGGGACATAGGCTGTGTGTCAATAAATCTCACTACCTAGGTTTCTAAGTTCACCACACCTATAGATGCTATGGATGTCTTGTTACCAAGATAGGTTATAATCACTGGACAGATTAAGGTTAAAGTACAAATAAAAGTATTTATCCACAGTATTTGAAACAGCTGGTAAAATGAAAGATGCACAAGTTTATCTGCTTACACTAAAACTGAAACAGAAAAGTCTCTGTCTGCCCAGCTGACTTGCCGCCTTGACAAAGCGACTACTGGGCATTCACTCTGTGCATGCTTTACGTTTCTGCTCATATCAATTAAACAACTGTTCTCCATTAGAGAGCCTTTACCAGAGAACACTGTCTACGTGGAGCCTCTTATTTAGGTCAGTTTCTAGGCAACAAAATAAGCAAAGGAGAAAACCTCTGGAAATCCAAACTAAAAGTATTTCAGGAACTCTTTGCTCTTTCTCTTCTCGCCTTCAGAAGCACTTTCTAAGCAAGAGTGTTGCTCAATGCTTCTTAAAAAGAAAGGCACTATACAAACATAGTATAATTTCCAAAGAGCCACTGCTCCTAACAAGATGATATTATGTTAGTTTGGGATCCAGGGAATGAGACAATATTTTGTAAAGTATATGAACCAGGCAACTGTTACCCACATCATAAGCTGAAGCTGTCTGCCCAATTTTAGCCTACACAGAAATGGAACTAAACTAGTTTTAATAAAGTACAAGTTTTTCATATAAAGTGACTCCATGGATTGAAGCACAGTTGGAAATACCAGCCAAACTGGCTTTGGCAGAGGTGTTAGGCAGAGATTGGGAGGGCCTGGCTGACTCTTTTGAAGGGTTGTGATGGAGTCAGCAAATTCACAGTGGCCACATTCTTTGCAATGGCTAGTGATGCCTAAAGAATTTATGAATAGCAATCGAGCACCTTTAAATATGCATTTTATAAATGTTGTGATATGTTGTGGCTATGTATTTATCATGGCATGAGCTGCATTAAAGAGAAATTAACACTTGGTGCAATACAAAGCAAAATCCACAGGGAATAAAGCTATTAAACATAGAATTAGTTGATGCTTTGTACATGGCAGGCTACTAGCTTCATGAGGGAGGAGAACGTGTTCCACGTTCAGTCTGCCATCATACAGCTGTGGCACAGACCTTTCAATTAAAGCACGAGCATAGCTTCTTCTGAATGAAGTAGAACCAGCCATCTTACAGCTTGTAAAACTGCCTTTTGGTGTAATACAGAATTTGTAACTAGGTCCCAGCCATAAATTCTGACATTGCTGTGAAAAAAAAAAAAGAAAAGTTAATACTTAAAAATACCCGGGAATCTTGGAGTTCCTAAATAACTGAATTAGTTATTCACTTGGTGAACCAGGCTGTTCTTTATTGCTTTTTGTACTCTGACTCAAAATCCAGAATACAGACTCTGAGCCTGTGGAATCCAGACCTAACAACATCCTCTGAGCCTGCTTTGACTTTTAGCCATTCTTTCGCATGGGTTTACTTGCAACTGTCTAACATGAATTTCTAGAATGCGTGGAGGTGGGGGAGGCAAACTAATACCCTCTTTAGAAAAAAAAGGAGACAGATTTTCCATCTGATCTTAGGGGAAAAAACACAAGCCACTGAAATGAACCCAAGAACTGTAGTAGGAACATTACCAGAGGACCAGCTCACACGTAAGCAGTAAGAAAGCCATGGCAAGCACAAATGCTTCCTGTTCCCCTTCAGTCAACCAACTCAATCACCTTCCTTTCCTGACAAAACTGAGAATTGTTTTACAAACAGGTTTGGTGAACGATTCCTTCAGTTGCACTTCCTTTCAAATACCTTCAGACTTCTTTCCTTTGAAACTTATCTTTTACTTTGAAATCTACCTGCCGAATCCCACCCACCTAACTTTGTTCCTCTGCTTGTCACATTCCTCACCTATATGTTTTTCATTTTCCCCCTAGCTTTTCAGCCTAGTCCCTTGTACCTTTTCCTTCTGTACCTACCCACCTTCATTTTCTCTCTTTTTTACTGCCTCGCACCTGGCACACAGAGAAATACACAGAAACAGGGTGCCGGGACAAGCCAGACCTGGAAGTGCAGCTCCCAGTACTACCTGGACACAAACACCTCTGCCAACACGAGTATGAGGGGAAAAAGGGGCAACCTACACTGCTGACACCACTTGGAAACAGGGAGTGGGCACAGCCTGCCATGGGAAGAAGGTGTATCAGGACAGAAACAGGGAATCTAACCCGATGGGCCAGCTCCTCTGCAAAGTCACTCTGGTCAAAGCCACCAAGGAATTGGGCAGACCCTCAGTTTACAGACATGGCAGTCCCTGCACATGCTGCCTTAACAAAGCCACCCCAGGCTCTTGATTTCTCTGCTCTCCATTTCTTCTCTTACATTTCTTCCTTAGGAAAAAGTGGTCACCTCCTGGGAACGGGGTCAGGTTGGGAAAGTGTCTAGACCTGCTCCTTCTCCCAGCACTGGGAGGAGCAGGGAATTCAGTAGTTCCCTTGTTGCAGTACAAGCCCCTACTAGTCAAAGCAGCACCACTCAACATGTTCGCAACAAAAATTAATCTGGCCTTATTGGCAGCCACAGCATGGACTAAACTTGATTTTCTTGATGCGAAACCACCTGAAGTCTTAAATTTGTGAGTAGGAGGCAGCTAACTACTCTTTAAAGAAACAGGTTGAGTAAACAGGTTTTATTTTTTGTTTTTCCATATCTTTGTTTTGATTCCAAAATCCCAACACAGTAAAATTCTGCCACTTTTGGCACAAAATATTAAGACTTACTGAGGTAAGACTACACAAAGCAAGTTAATGCTCTAAAACAGAGGCAAAGGGACTTGCCTCTCCTTTACATTATCATACAATTATTAATTGTATGCTGCAACTAAGCAAGAGGGGAATTTAAAAGTAGACAGCACAAACAGGAAGTAAGAAAACATTTCCTGGAGAGGACTTTTTTTTTTTTTTTTTTTAACAGTCTGGTAGTGCCCTTGTGAATTTAGGTTAGGGGTTTTTTTGGGGGGGTGGGTTGGTTGTGGTTTGGTTTTTGTTGTTTTTTTGAGTAAGGAATGACGAAATGCAGAATTCTGACCTTTGCGACATTAGCACATTTAGTCCTCAGCACTGACTATGAAGTGCCTATTCCAAACACCAAGTGTTCAGCCAAATAGGGCAGAACAGAACTAACAAGGCATTAGTACAGAATACACATAAGGTACAGCACTAGAGCACATGCACAGAAATCAGTCTGTGTGCAAGATACAAGTTTTATAAAACAAGTTTACTATTGTAATAAACTATTCTAAACTGACTCCAATAGTAAAAGGAACTGAAGTTAAGGTTTTTTTAGGATGCTTTCTCAGACATCATTCATTCTACAACAACAAATCCTACAATAGGGATACACAGAAGTCTTGTTTAACAGCTAAAAATGCCCGCCAAATAAGCCCTAATTTGCTATATTGCTCTGTTTCCCTTGTTCTTCACTCTAAAGCCAGGCAACATCACAGATGGCAACAGCTTCATCACAGAGCAAAAAAAAAAAATCTGCAAAAAATAATTTCTGAAAACTTACTTCAAATAATCTGAACAAACAGCTTGTGTCTGACCTTTCAGAGACAACTTTTTCCTTTGTCTTCCTACTGCTTTCTAGTCTGTTGCAACATAGACATAGAATCAATCACTAGTTATTCCCTTAACCTGCCCTCTCAGTCAGAAGCCTTGAAGGATTTCTTGCCCAGCAGAGAAGCTTGGTTGATTCTCCTTCACCACTTCACCACGACCCCACTCCCCAACCATGCTTCCCTCTCTTCTTCAGTGACAGGGAGACAGACAGTTAATTTTTGAACAGCTGAATTCTCCAACTAACAAATCATTAGCACGCAGCAGACAACCAAAAGCAGATTACTATACTAAGACAACTGTATTCAACTAATAAGCTGGGGTGAGGGGGGCATGGGGGAAGCTTTAGGTTAAGCAAACCAATATGAAACTGACAATCTGACTTAGCACCTTTGACCTTGGCTCCTGGTTTTCATATTTGTGAGCACAACCTTGCTACCATAATTTAACAAAATCTTACACTTAAGAGGAATTTTTGTATTGGTCTGAATTCTATACCAGGAAACCAGCCAAAAGGAGGACAAGCTTTGTTCAGAAAAGTACTGATTTTATTGACTCAAACTGTATTTACACAACACATTCATACATTCAATATCTTACAGAACTCTGTAAAAAACTGACTAAGAAACTGCAGGAGCCAAACTGAGTTTCAGTCTTAAAGACACTGAACCATGAGTACATTTTAAGATACTTAAGTGGGTGTCCAGTTTCACTGTGAACTTACATGGCAGTTCTCTGTAGACAAAACTCCTCCCAAAAATCAAAATTAAGAGTGGAGGGGAAAAGGGTCAGATGAAAGAGCCAATAGTTTTGCAAAGCTAGTAATTTTTAAGACCAGACTTTTGGCTAAGCATTCAACAATGCATTTTGTGCGATTTTTTTCTGGAAACAGGTCACATACAGGTATACTTCAGATGAATAATCAAAAAACCTCTAGTTTTTGTAAGCTTACGTACATTTTTTAAAAGAAGAGATTAGTGCCACAAAGTTTATGCATGAATCTGAGCTGTTTCAAAGTTTGAGAGGCTCAGTTCTGGCATTCCACTGCTCAAATCCAATGTATGTTTCTTCAGTTGACAAATGAAAGATGATCATCTCTTACCAGTGAACTGATGATATCACATACGTAAATTGGGAGCAGAATATCCTTATCACAAGAGATCACTCTTCCACCCATCCCTAATACAGTTTGGTTGAATAAATATTTTTTTGATTTGAAGTACAAACCAGGTGAGTTTGTTTCTCTTCCAGAGTGCAAGTCAACATCACCACACACCTTGCAGTTAAAATGGCATCCCTCCTCTGATCTGCCTAGCAACCTGTTCATCTGTTGTCTCTTCTTTCTCTTTTTCACGCTCTTTGTTCCAGTCTTTAAGGCCTTCTGGTAGTGAAGTATCCTCATCCAAACTTCCTGTACCTTCAACAAATTCTTCATAAGTAGACTTTTCTGCAAATGGTCTCGGGCCAAGCAGGTCTAGCATATCACTTTTATCAAGCACTTCCTTCTCCAGTAGTCGTAAGGCAACCTGCAACAGCAATAAGTTATGTCACACATAAAATTCAGCATCGACTGATTTTGATAGAAAAACCAGGTTGCTCAGAGTTCACTTAATATATGATTTTGCTCTCCTGTAAGCATTTAGATAGCAAAAATACAATTTTTTTTTTTAATCCTACTTTAAAGATTTGGCAGTGCCCTCCCTATGGGCCACTGTTACTGTTACTATTGCTTCAGAACAGCAGTCTTTCACTGCAGCCAAACTGCTCCTGCTGCAAGCCATGAAGCCATAGATGAAAACAAGCATTCCCTTCCCATCAAACCAGATGGTTCAACAGGGCTGCTGTTGTGTTACAAGCTAAAGAGCACCATAAAATACCAATGCTTACAATACTGCACAAGTGTAGTTTTTGTAACTTTCTTGGGTCACTGAGCACATTGATCAGCACAAACCATATTCAGTGATCTTTTTCGGGATGGTGACCTACTACACTGTCATTTACAGAATCCATACAAACTCATCTTCTTGTTGGGAAGCCTATCCTGGAAAATCATCCTTTTGTTTTATCAGGCTTTCTGGCATGGAAGAAGAGAATATGCACAAGGGTAAGTCTCAGCTGCAGTGAGACAGATCACAAGTAGCCAGGGAGAAGGGAAGGAAGGTGGTAGAAAGATATTTTGATTTGACATTCAAAAGGAATTCAGAGAAAGGAAGTTTTATCTACTTCCCTTCTTAGAGAGCTTCTTTTAGCCTAATGAATTGGAATCCTAGTATTTCATGTTTGGGTTTTTTTAAGTTTCATACTTGTCTATTACATCTACTAAAGCCTACTTTAGTAGGCAAACTCTTTGTTCCAACTTTCCAAATTAGTATTGACCACATAAAGGGGGAGGGACATTAGATCATGTTCATGAGAACCTCAGAGGTGTTCCAACACAAAAGGAGATTTCTATTTACTTAAGTCTTGTGACACACTCTTAAGATGACATTGAATAGTTTTTGAGCAAACTTCCTCATATACTGACATAGGCGCTATTTTTAATCTATTCAGTTCAATTCAGATTCTGGCTTGCCAGCTAGAACTTGGTGACTAAAAATACTGTAATGCTCACCTTCTCCACTTCTGCTTTCTTCTCAGTCAGAAGACTTAAGGTCCTGTCATAAGCAATGTTAATTAGTGACCGTACTTCTTCATCTATCAATCTGGCAGTTGCCTCACTGTAAGGTTTCTCTAATACCATGTCTCCTTGACGAGGCAGATCAAAGGAAATCTGTCCTACTTTTTCATTCATACCAAACTGAACAATCTGAAGAAAAAAGAAAAATTCAAACAAAGGAGAGAGAGTAAGATTTTTAGGGTATGCTGATGTAAAATACAGTAAACAAAACTGAAAAAGTAATTTTGCTATGACCCAATCTTTTCCTCTAAAACCAACTCTCCCCTGAGAACTCAGTCTACCTAAGCTCAAGTACCTTAGTTGACTTTCACTTTTTTTTTTAACGATTAAATTGAAGAACACAAACACCAGCATTTAAAGGTGGTTACTTGTGATGTACATAATGCTTTGCGCTTGAAATACTAAGATACTACAGAAAAACTCTTCAGCCTTCACTAAGCAGTAAAACTCTTTCACTTCACCAGAAATACAAGCTTTTTTCCAATTCAAAATGCATCCAAAGTCTAGCATATTGCACTCTTCCATATGGATAAATTGACCTAAGTATTAAAGTAGAGGGTCTTGAAGATTTTTATCCTATCATATGCTGTACTTCATCCCAAGACACTCCCCTACAAAGGTGATGATTCTTATCTTGCTTGACTCACTGAATATTGACTCCTCTAGTTGCTTGCGTGTGGCTGTTTCAAGTTGCATTTTACTCCAGCAGAGGCAGAAAGAAGTTCCAACTGCTATTTATTTATTCTCTCCATGGCTACTATCAGTTTGATGGTTACTAAAGCAGTGCTTCTCTGCTTGGTCTTGCAAGATCAACACAGGTATGACAAAAAATATTTGGAATTCAAAGAGATCTCAGCATTACAACCAAGCATCTTAATCTGCTTCCTTAAGAAAAGTTCAATACTTTTATTTAAGCTCCCAGTTCTCTCTGGAGACAGTATGTGTGGTTAACGTGACAAATTTTTTTAATTTAAAATTGAACAAAAGTGACTGAAGATCCCACAAAATTAACATTAACAAGACTTCACTGCACATTCACTTCCAGACTGGGGCAGCAAGCAGCACACCAGAGACCAGGAAGTGGGTGTGGTTTGGAGGCGGGGTAAGTGTTGTGCAGGGGAAGAGAAGCATACTCGAAACTATCTCTTGCTCACCTTGTGAGTGTCTTATAAAATGCTATCTTTTGTATTGATGCAGGAAGTGGAATAATGCACCCCTGTGTAGCACATAGCTACATTTAGGTGAGTCATTACCTTGATAAGAATTCAAATTACTCATCTACACTAGTTAATATGATACAAACACAAACTAATCTCTTCATTTCAGCAGCGTTAACTGACAGCAAATGGCACTTAAAACACAAGGTTTTCCGGATTTAGTTACACATATTAATCCAAATTAAGTCTTCAAATTGGGCAATTGTAAAAGCAGAATCAGATGATCAATCTGTGCACTAAATTCCATTTTAAAAGTATACAATTTCCACAAGGATTTGAATCCAACTGCAGCATACATGTTCCTGTGGGCAGATGTAGGGCAGTAATCAAAGCCTAATGCCTGGACTCCTGTTGTAAGACTGTAATAAAATACTTGAGTCATCAGCATCCCTATACAACAGCAGCATAACGTTTATTCATGCAATATTTTTTGAAACAGGCTTCTAAGGGACATACCTGACCAAACTGCATCATTTCACCACATTAGTGTTAGACAGTAAAGAAAACAGTACGAAAAAAAAAGTCTCACTTGAGCACATACCTGAGCATACGCACTCTGGGTCACCTTCTTCAAGTCATCTTGGGCACCAGTTGTAATTCTTCCAAAGAAGATTTGCTCAGATACACGTCCTCCCAGAGTCATGCACATTCTGTCAAGTAGCTGCTCTTTGGTATAAAGATACTGTTCTTTGGGTAAATACTGAGCATACCCCAGTCCTTTACCACGTGGGATAATAGATACCTGCAATCAAAATCAACAGAATGCTAGAACTACATAGTGTTAAAAACCATAAAGCATTCTTCAGTTTGACTTAATTTTTAATACTGCAACCTACACCACACTCACCCTTGAGATTTAATTCAGACATTGTTTCAATTTACAGTTTTCCCTCATTGTGATCTATCCTTAAAAGTCCTGGCTAGCTCTAAACTGGGATAACAACTACTAGGATATCTGGAAAAGAAAGGTAAGACCACCGTCATATCTTTTCCAAAGACTGTATGGTATTTTTTAAGTCTTTTAATGAAAATCCACAATTTTTAGAGTTATGTATTAGGGGATTGAAGTATTCTGTAACAGACAGAGCATTTCTCCATCTCTAGTATTCTGAACAGTTGGGAGGAGTTTCTACATTTATTAATGCCCTTCCTTCCAGCAGTAAATTGCACAAGATTAATTTTAAGCTTGAAAGTCAGACAAGATTATGAACACAGCCACGCAAAATTGTGAATGTTAAAGCAAGTTTGGGAGATTGGGGTGCTTTTTCCTTTATCTTCAAATTGTCAAGCTGTACATCCAAAAAGCAAACAAACTAAAATTCCCCTCTATATGGTAATTTTTATAGTTATATTCCTGAAGAGGCATCTACCTGCATAACCTGGTAAGATTAACTTAAACCATTGATCTGTACTAAAAGCCTAAGGGAAAAAGCAGCTATTAAGGCAAGCAGACTCATGGGAAGATCCTTTTCCAAGAACATTTATACTACAAACCCTTTAACAGTTAAGTCAGAAAACAGTTAAAGCTACAAGCGAACCAAAAAAGTACTTTAAAGTTTACATGCTTACAGTATCTTTTGCGAGATTACATATTTTAATGCCCTCTCAATACTAGGGGAGAAAAAAAAAAGAGAAAAGATACTGTCCATGTTACTGTTAAATTACTAGTTCAAATTAGTGTTCTTTACCTTTAAGAGCGGGTCAGCATGTTCCAAAAACCATCCTGCAACTGCATGCCCTGCCTCATGATATGCTACTGTCTTTTTCTCCTCTGGTTGCAGTACTTGAGTTTTCTTTTCCAAACCTTTATAAAATAAATTTCATTATTACTAGTTTCAGACATACCTTTCTCCACTGAAATCCCTTACCTCACTGAGAAAGATGGTAAGCAATACTTAGACGCCATGTATACAATCTATGAAAAAGTTTTTTGAAAAAAAAACCAAACCCAAAACTTGCAAGTTTTAGAAATTTGTATCATCCAGGTTTTACTGTAACCTTGTCCTTGATTAATTTTCTGGCTTTAGAGTATAAGCTCTTAAGAATATTCAAACATTTAAACAAAACATTTGCACTTTAAAAAAAATTAAAATAGTATTCTAGACTACTTCAGGCTAACAGCAGTTAGAAGCATTGCTAAATCCAAACAGCTATTCCTCTTGCCATTTTGAAGAAAGTAGAAAAGCATCCTGATGAAATTTCTCTCTGTACCCCTTTCTCTATTACAGAAGTCAGCAATATAAACAGGATACTACTTTTCCAAGTCTCAGGTGTCTTTAGGACAGAAAAATACAACCTTGAAGAACAGATGAAAGACTCAAAGTGTGGAGATTTTTTTTTGTGTGTGTGTGTGTATATATATATACATGAAAAGGAAGTTGCTTGTCATATTAAAAGTTTTGAGAAATGATTGATGCGATTCACCTACCTCCAATAACTCTTTCAATTGCTTGCTCAAAATGCTTTTGGTTTATAGCATCTGAGAGATGCCTTGCAGCAATTAAAGCAGCTTCATTACAAACATTAGCAATATCAGCACCTAGAAGCAAAGAAGGCATGAATTACTGACAGTTTTCAACAATTTTCTCTCAGTCTAGCTTGAAGATAACCTTAGTTAGAATAAGTTTTCTGTAATTCTTACAGACTTGAAAATTAAGAGTAATGTGCTCTGAAATAATTCATTAGACATAGCATAATTCTTCAAGAGATATTTAAATACACATACTATGGTTATAGGCTTTAGGATTTTTCTCTTTGGTAGACAGCTACCAAACAGAGTTTATTACCAGTGAAGTACCTGTCTGACATATCCTACCTTCTATAAGTTTTCTGTCTGCAACAGACTATATTTAAACTAGTACATACTTAGCAAAAATAGCAAATTTTCTATATATGGGTCCAGTATAGCTCAGACCTTGATGTATCTCTAGAGGATATACTTTCACATTACTGGTTTCAAGCCACCCACTTCTTGTTAGCATTATTTGCAGTAATGTTATTGAGATAACTTAGTTTGAACATCATCACTGTAGCTGCCAGAAGCACTGACAACCAGACCTCAGAAAACCAGTTTTATATAGACCATGAAAGCAGCGAAGAATTCAACTGCTGGTCAACGTAGATTTTAAATGGATTAAATTACAAGCCAGTAAGCAAACTTCTCACATCCGTTCCTAATTCAACACAAGGTTACAGTACGTTTTCCAGGGAGAAGTTTTTACGTGCTGAAACAGAAATTCCCCTACAGAACATGCACACAAAACCCAGGTCTTCTCTAGTAGATGCAACAAACACATTAAAAGGAAGAATACATAGACAAGTGATAGCAATCAGAAGTCTCTGGATTGCTTTTGCTGACAACCGAAGAAACTGCCTGGTATGTCACCCTGATTGAGGCAGATAAAATTCAAGATCCTCAGAAATCTCTTACTTGCTTAAACAGGCAAAGAGAATTCCATGCTGTACCAGTAAATACAATAGTAGGAGTGCCATCCAGAACATCAAGGGCAAGAAAACCAGAAGTTGTAGGGAAATAAAATATCTACATCTTATATAGTAAATGGAGAAGAATAATAGCATTAGGAATCACTTACCAGAAAAACCAGGTGTTAGCGATGCGAGTTTTCTTGCTAGGTTATCTTTATTTAAGACAGTGTCTAATTTCAGAGGTCTAAGGTGAACTTTGAAAATAGATGCTCTTCCTTTTATATCTGGGGGTCCTTTAAGATGAAAGAAGTATGCTTTTACTTTTCACACACATATATATACATCTTTTTTAATTGAATGTGTGCAAAGAAGTTACATATGTAAATAGCTGCAGTGACCTCAGTGGTATTCTACAAATGCAGAAGCATACAGTGATGCAGATAAAACTTACCAATGTAAATCTGCCTGTCAAAGCGTCCTGGTCTCATTAGAGCAGGGTCTAAAATATCTGGCCTGTTAGTACCTGCCAAAATTACTACATTTGTGGTTGTATTAAAACCTGTTGAAGAAATGTAATAAAGAAAATCTGTGTAAACATAATTTCCATGAAAAAATAAAATAGAAATAAAAAACCTGTCCACTTTACAGGGCCACATAAGAACTGACAGTTCAAACAAATGGTCTTAAAGCTGAAAATACTTCTATTTATTACAGCATTGTCTAGCTTTTCATAACAAGCAAAAAAATGGCTTTGGGCTCTGCTTTGTGAAGTACTATATCAAATCCTGCTTTATCTTCAAAATGCAATAATAGATTAACTGCTCAGGAAACTGCAGAACCAGCATGGCCAGCTGTATTTTTTTTACAGACAGACTGGTCTCATGCAAGGAATTTTTTTGGCCTATCCAACTATGACAAAGAGTTGTCAGATGCAGAATGATGGTTCTTTTTTTCCTGAACAAATTTTAGCAAAACACCAGGCTGCAACAAAATGAGTCACCATTCTTCATTTTAGGAAGCAAAGAAACAAACTCTATTTATATTTAAGCTAGAACCCAAATCTTAGACATTGAACACTTACCATCCATTTCTACTAGAAGCTGATTAAGTGTGTTCTCTTGTTCACTTTGTCCTCCAAAGTTGCCCCTTCCTCTCTTCCTTCCTACTGCATCTATTTCATCAATGAAGAGAATGCATGGGGCATTTTTACGAGCAAGGGCAAATAAGTCTCTCACCTTAACAGGAGAACAGAGTATGTATCAGCTTGGTTTGCAATTGTTCAGAGTTGGGGAGTGGGTAGGAGAGGGAAGGGGTGCATCAGTAACACTATCACTGTAATTGAGTATGGTGGTTAATCAGTGTTCCAAAGCCTCCAGCCAGCTCTCCAGGCAATGATAAGTTACACTGTAGCTGCTGCTCAGCAAGAATCACAAATATGGAGGCCCACTGGTTCACAAATCCTTTCTCAAGCCATAAATTAAGAACATTAAACAATTTAAAAGCCTTAAGAAATATTTCAGTTATTCAGGAAAAGCAGTTATACCTTCAAGTTCAGAGCCTCCAAACTTCAGAGATTTAAAGCAAGATTTCTCTTTTAAGCGTTTCTTTAATGCACAGTATTACAAGCAGAACTGGAATGTGAACTGGCATGCTACCACACAGTCGTTCCTCACATCAAGGAAATAAAAATCTTTTTTCTGCAGTTAGAACAGGGTGATGTAGCAGCTACCGTGAGTTTAACACTTACAAGTGCTTACCATTGTATGCTAACAGTATGCTGTTATAAATATTGAGCCTTAGCCATCCTGTCTCTCCATTACGCGGGCTAGGAAAACTGAATTCACTTCAAATACTTATTCAGAAGTTAAATTAACTTCTAGAAGCCTGGGAAAAAATGGCCAAGACATGAGCAAACAGCTGAAATTTTTTTTAGATTTTCAGATTTTAAATAAGATATTACCTATCAAATTCTACTGTAGAAGTTACAGCACAGTGTGATTGCCTTTAAGATGCAACATTACAATGTTACCCTGCTTACAAATATATCAGAAGGACCTCATAAAAACCAGTTCAGTGAGTTAACAGATCTCCAACTGAGGAATCTAACTGGGGCATCTAACTGGGGCAAACAGGAAATGAAACATTATGGAAGAATTTTGAACTGAGTGACAATCATATGCAGCTCAGAGTTTTATTGATTTGTACATTAGAGATGGAATTAGAAAAGGCTTCTCTGATGACAATGTACAGCAGCTGTGAAGAGATGCAAATTTCAGACAGTACACTCTACTACAGTCACTCTGATTTGTGTGCAGTGACTAAAGCATGAATGAACATGATAGACCAGGTCATAAAACATGATAAAAGTGTCAGATGCTCAAAGTGAACAATCTTTTGATCAGAAAGAGACAGAGATGCAGAAATATACAACTATTTTTCAGAAGGAACAGAACTAAAAATTACTGTGATGCATATACACTAAAAAAAAAAAACACCAAAGGAACCAAGGCTATGTAAGCAGTTTTCATTCTAGCATATCCCACTTTACAAATAATCAGTTTAGCATCATTAACAACTGTCTTATTTACTAAATTCATAGGAAATGAAACTAACACAGTCACGTTGTTTTTCACAGGCATCATAAATTATTGACTGTGTTGAAATTTTGATTCATAGCCAAAGCAGCAATTGTTACATCAACAGATTTCACTGGGCAGTAAAAGCTGACAACCTTTTCCTACTGCTCTATGTAGATGATTAAGTCACTTTGCTATGGGGCATTTCAGGTATGCATTGACAACTACCAACAATGTAGTTTGAGTACCATTATTATTTCAGGGTATCTAACACTTTCCCAGAGGACATGGATGAGTTTTGTTTCTTACTCTTTCTCAGTAAAGTCCCTTCTACACTGCCTGCTCCCTTTTTCAACTCCCACTGATCATACATACATGACCAGTATCTCCACACCCTCTGGCTTTCAGTCAGTCATTTTTTCAGTCACCATCCCCGTTTTTTTTACCCTGTTACCCATTTCTGCATCTATTTCCCCACTCACCATCTATACCCACTCCCCTCCACAGCTACCCCTTTTGCCAACTTCCTTACACATTTCCTGTCTCTCTCTGCATCCTCATTGAAGCCTCCACTCCCAACCAGCTTCCGCATTTAATGTTCTGAACAGCTTCTGTTATTCTCAGTTCCAAGCCCTGTGCCTGCCTGCGTGCCCCCCACCCCTCTTCCCTTTTCTCTTTACAGAATACCCAAAATCACCTGGCGTCATTTATCTTTTCCCACCCATATTACTGGAAGTCCAGCAAAAGACCTTCAAAAAGATGATGACCTAGGCTTGCAAGAGGCATATACACACACAGCTATGAAACTAAGGACCAAGTCTTGGAAAGTTTATATGACAACCTCTAACACATTCAGAAACTGCAGTTTTTCAGGGCTTTAAAGAACTCCAGGCAAAATTAGCTTTCCCGTGAATTTTCACAGGACATAAAACCACATGTGTATCTGGGAAAAGCCATTCCCTGTGAAATTTCAAATTCAAATCGAGACACTAAAGCATTTTCATTTCATGCTAGCAGAATTAGTTTTTAAACAGAAGTAAAAATGACAGTACGCTTCCTTAAGTCTGTTCGCAGCACCTGTGGCAAACAAATCTTAAGTTTTCCAAAAGTGTGTCACCTTGCAGTATACTTTTTAAGGCTTAATACAAGACGGTTGGAGTTCGGCAAGGGTATGAGCTGGTGGAAATGGCGTAGAATTTTGGACATTATGAAGAACCTTTTTTTGTGTTACCTGCCTTGTTTGTAAAATATTATCAATAACTTGTTTATACCACTTAGTATGTTTTTAATGAGCTATTTTAAGAGAGTTAGAGCGGGAAAGCACAAAAATAATGTTAGACATATATTTGATTATTTAAATCACCTGATCTAAAAAAAAGAAAATCAATTAGTTCCATTAGACCCTCAGATGCCCATTTCAACCACAGATTTGCGTGTCCTAGACAACTATTTATGTCTAAAACTTTGAAACTACAAAAAGAATAAAAGTTCTTCAAAGAAATAGGAATGATCTAGAGCAGGAGACATTTCCATACCAGTAGTGAAATCAGCTACCTATTTCTGACCCAGCTAGTAAATTTACTTCAGAGACGAGCTTGAAGAGCTCTGTTCTGTTTACTTAAGTTCCCACAAAGAGGTGAACCCTTAGGGTCCCAATGGCCTGTAACCAGATACTGAACTACATTAGTTCTTTTTATGAAAGGTGCATCTATGATTCTTGAGTTTACACATGCATCTGGCATCACTTGTAAGTAATCTGCATAGATGAAAGAACTTCAGCTGTAATCAAACTGTTTGCCTCCCAAAACTGACAAATGTCCTTTCAACAACCAATACTGAAACAACAAAAGAAAGGCAAAAAACTTACTCGAGCTGGACCCACACCAACAAACATCTCTAAGAACTCTGAGCCGTTGACTGTAATAAATGGTACATTAGCTTCTCCAGCTGTAGCTTTAGCTAGAAGCGTTTTCCCAGTACCTGGAGGACCTGTCAGAATTGCACCCTGCAAGAGAAACAGGTGTATTTTCCTCATGAAGAAAACATAATATAAGCCTATGAAATATCTTGCTTAAAAGATCTATGTATTATGATGTTGAGCCCACTGGCTCTTCTTCCACCACAGCCAAAATCGTGCAAGGAAACAAACTGAAGATTAATCTCTCATTTAAACAAACAAAAGGGGGGAAAAAAAAAAAAGATACAACATTGCCATGCTGTCTTAGATTTATAGGAACAGTGTTTTCTTTGACCGACATATCATAAAAAAGGTGCCATCTGGTGGGCTCCCACAACAGCACAGCCAAAAGACAATTCTATAACAATTACATGTAAGAACAATGGTACACATGCATGCTACATATAATTTCTGACCCAGAACAGATCAAGTATTCCACGAGGCAACTGGTACCACAGTTACACTGTTGGTACTTAATGACTTTTTTTTTCCTGATGGTCAGAAGAAAGCAGCTGGAAAGCATTGCACATGTAAACATTCCTAGTACAATTTAGAATACTAAGGACTACCAAAAGAATCAAGACTTTACCTGCTAAGTCATCATTCCCTTACCTTTGGAATTTTTGCTCCCAGATCCTCATATTGTTTGGGATTTTTCAGAAAATTCACAAACTCCATTATCTCTAATTTGGCCTCCTCACAGCCAGCTACATCTTTGAATTTAACATCTATTTCATCCTTAAGGACTTTGGCTGTAGTTTCACCCACACTGAAAAGTCCACCCATTCCACGCCCTGCTCGCCCTAAGCCAGCAGGACCTCTTCTTAAAGTATATAGTAAAGAACCAATAATCAGGATTGTAGGCAGCAAACTCAGGAGAAATGATCTGTGGGGAAAAACCAAACAAAGCAGAAAACCACATATATTACAAAAATCCATTACTGCACATGTATAAAATGTTGGTTCCATCATAAGTGACACATTAAGGACTAACACTCTATTAACTTGCAACGTTGTTGTGGTTTAACATTAGTGACCCTAAATCCAAAACACAGCACTATACCAGCTACTAGGAAGAAAATTAACTCTATCCCAGCTGAAACCAGGACAAATGTTTACGTCAAGTAACATATTGCATCAAGTGACAATTATTAGTTTTACAGAGGAAAACTGCATTACCTAGTATACAGAAGTAGCTCATTTTCTGTGCCCTTCACAGTCCACAGGACTAGTTATGCAAATGGTTATATTCCCAAAATGAGTTGCATTAGGAAGCATACAACTGACGTATCTACAACTTCAAGCAGAAATTTCTCACCAAAAAAACATACTCACTTTTCTTCCTTTAGGTCTTTCCATTTTTACATTTTCTTCTTTCATTGTCTCTATTTCCCTTCCCCAAGGCTACAGAGTTTTTTTTATTGTTGTTTTCCAGCTTTCTAGCACAGCTCTGTACAAGCCAAGAACACTAACAGTAACACAGTCCTCATTATTATAGTATCACAGCACAGGAAAATCTGTGCTAGGACCTTGAGGGAACAAACAGCTCACAAGAGGTTCTGTCAGCACTCAGCAAAAACAAAATGCTGAAAAGAAGCACTACCGTAAGTAAGCATAGGATTTCAAGGCTTTACTGATATTCTGCACATCTGGAATGAAGATAAAAAGGATTTTCCCCTATCCTGCTGCTACTCTCTTCTGCTTCCTGTGGCATTTCTGGGGCAGGGCAAGAAGTTACAGGCAATGTATTATATGAAGAACAGACACTGAGGAGGAAAAGGCCAGAGATTGGCCAGAAAGGGGTTCAGCAAGTAAGAGATTTGTACGAGGTTGAAGGTGGCATAGGAACTAACATACTTTTCCCACTCTGTTGTGAGAAGCCTCAGGCTGACCTGCCGCCTCTTCGCACAAGCATTGTGTTGCCCTGTCCACTCATTTTTTCCCCAAGATTTGTTTAAACAAGGGCTCAGCAGGTTTATTTACAGACTGTCCTTAAGGGCAAGCCCCATTAGACAGAAACAGAGAATTTGTGGAACAGGGAACAGAAAACCTCTATATCAAGTTGCAGGATGGTCCAGAGTTAAGGCTACTATTTCTCCTGTTGCCACCAAGACAAACAGGGAGCAGCAGCTTGGAAAAAATACATGGCAGAAAAACGAAACTTTCCCCTGGAAAACTGGAACACATACCACAGTATCAAGAATGAAGACACAAGAGACGCAGCAAATGAACCTTTTTCATTAGTTATATGAGCTACTACACCCAAAGCTGAATTTTCTGATGGTACAAAAACCTATTTCACAGACACCCTGCAGAATTAATTTTATAACTGCTTACTTGGATCAAGAAGAAATCAGTTCTTGGGATACAAGATTATATCTGCCTACTAAGCCATTTGGAAAACATCAGAGAAGCATTTCTAGTGTCCTCTAAAATCCAGGTCAATAAATCTCAGCTACATAAGACTACTACAAAGAACACAAATCTAGAACTGTAGCCATTATTCTCTACTGGGGAAGCAACAATGCCATAAATCCAACATCAGTACTATTTTTCTTAACCAATTTAGAGATTAAAAGCATGATGAGTCTTCTAGTTCCTGCCAACAGGCAGGATAGTGTGATTGATTTAACCATCAATTTTTTGCAAGGCCACAGAATTTGACTTCTGCTGAATTTATGGGCAGAAATTAGTGCCTGTTACATCTCAGTCAATGTACTGTAGTTCTATGATACATTTTTTTCGTTCAAAAGTCTGTATGAGTGCCATCCCTGGAGCTCGACTGCTGCGTCTGGCTGACTCCTGCTCTAGTACAAGTCACTTGGAAGAAGGGCTTAAATGAAGGAAGGACTAATTGTAAACAAACATTTATGTAATAAGCAGCTATATTTAGGGCAAGAGGATATGGATTTCTACACAGAGAGAGTACAGAACAGCTCCTGTTACAGTTACATTCAAAAATAAAGGCAAGATCATTGTTATTCTGATAACGCTGCCACCTAGTGAAGCATAAGGTGCATGTATTACAAGTCTACTTTTCTACTGTAAACAACCATTTTCTAATCACTTTTTTTAAAGCAACTTCTTACCCATCACTCTCTGTTGAGTAGACTACAGGCAATCTGTTCTCCACTTCTATTCCCAGATCTTGCTGCACAGATTCAAGATTCCGTTCAAAAGTGTCCACACTACCAATATTAAACCAGACGTACTGCTATAAAAAAACAAAGCAGAGATCACCACAAAGTGCCCTATCTTATTTCAGCTTCATTACAAGCCAACTTCTAACACATACACAAGCAATCCTCAGAACACATTCGGACCATGTTTCAATTGTCTTGTAAATTGTGTAACTGATGTAAGATGCACACAATAAATCTCAGGCCTACCAACCTGAAAACACTCTATTTGTCATTGCTTCTACAGAGACCATACACCGAATAGTTTTGGAGCACTTTAAATAGCCTGAAATCCTGGCATTTTCTCCAGGAACAAACGGAAGGGGAGTAGGTAAACACATCTTCAGAAGGACGCCATGCAGTCAGAATAATACAGAGCACTGAACCAGCAAACACAGCAGCCATACAACTTACTGTTTTACCTGAAGGTCTCAGCCTTTCTGATTAAGGCTTTTTGAGTCCATGTTAGCTTTAAAGTTAGCTGTCTTCACAGCTATGACAGCATGAACTTATATCATATACCACAAAAAAATCCAGACATTACTTTCAAACAGTGCTGAGACTCAGTTTTTCAAAAACATCTCCCCTTTTGCACCATGACCTGCCCCTACTTACCCTAACATCGAAAAAGGAAAAAAATAAATGAGTAGTCCTAAGCATTAACTGATTGAGAAACTATGGCAACTGGTGGTATGTGGGCTAAAGAGTAGGTGTATAAATAAGTCACACTGAAGCCCACTGATGAAGTAATTGCTGCAGACTTCACTTTACCCCAGAGCGACTTGCAGACCTTGTTTCAGAAAGTCAGTTAAAAACAAACAAACAAAAAACCCACAAAACACCACTCCACCACCTAGGAAGCGGTAACCTGGTAAAGTTTCTCTAATGTTTCTCCTAGATTTTCCACATACAAGTTTTGGGGTTTTTTTGTTGTTGTTTGGGTGAGCTTTTTTTGGTGGTTGGTGTTTTGTGGGGTTTTTTTCTTTGTTTGTTTTTTAATTAGGTCCCTGCCACTGAGTATTATTCTTTGGAGAGCTTTCACCTGCATCTGTCTGTTCCTCACTGTGCTGCTAGAAAAGTAACTCCCTGAAATAAGTACTCTTCTCAAGAATTAGAGCTCTCAGCTTGGTTTTAGAGACTATAGTATCAAACAGAGACAAATTTAAACATTTCTGTTGATTTTCTCAAATAACTGGCTAAAAGCGGTCTGGAACAGAAAAGATCCAAAAGTATGTACAGTTAAGTCTTGGATTTTCTTGAGTACCTGGAAAACAGCAGTTAAAAATACAGAACCTTCAGCAATTCCTCACTCTTCCTGTTTGCGTATCTGTACTAAGAGCATGGTGCTGGAAACGAACTACTTGCCATAGTTTAAAGATATCTGTGGCAAAACAATTGGTACAGAAAAGTGAAAACCACATAATACAGGATAACGTAACAGTAAGATGGTTGCTCCATACCAAAGTTTTATGCATCAAACTCTACTTAAAAAGATTGCTTTGCTGTTTCTAATGTCTCACGTGTATGTATTAGAAGCGTTTACCCATTCATGAGGGGACTTTCCTGAAACAAAGACCACTCTAACAAAGCGCTTGTTCACCACTTCAAGCCTGTCCACCTGTAGGAGGAAAGAACAAAATTTGTGATATGTTAAGAGTATAGTCACTGTACTTTTGTCACAGCCAAGAGCTACATATACCAAATACAAACCTACTCTGTTTTCCAGTAAGGAGAATAAAATTAATGTTGTAGATCAGGATGGTTCCAGAATCTACAGTCTGACATTAGGAATGGCATGAGGCATTACGTATGTAATCAGTAAGCAAGGAATATTGGCACATTAGAATTTAGATTGAAAGGATAACCTCATACCCTTCTTCAAGGAAAAGACCCAATGCACACCTCAGCTCAAATCACAGGTACAGTGAAATAGTTAAACAACACTCAACTATTTCAATGGTCAAACACCAAAAGCAATAGATCACATGACTTCAAACTCCTGTTGCAGCTTCCGAAACAAACCAAAGTGAACAAAATGAGGGAAATCTTAACTGCTGTTACAATTGTTTTCCCCAATATAAAAGACTTCCTGTGCTACCACATAAAACACAGTAACATCAATTAAAGAAGAATTTAGTCGAGGTAACAGATACCATATAAACTGAAATCAAGAACTGAGCTGCAGGTTTGCAGAAACATACTATTGAGGTTTTGGGGGTTTTTCTGATAGAAGTCTCCTCAAATGGTTAGTTTCTTGAATTTGACTGGGTCTCTTCAGAAGGCAACTAGAGTTTCTTTCCATTTTTTCTTCTTGTTTCCATAAAATAACTTGTTTCAGTATCTTTAAAGAATTTAAAACTAGCAATGGTTCTACAAGTTGGGCCCGAGTTGTACACAGGCTTAGTAAGGCTGTTTCCCTGAACTCACTACATGTGGCCATTTCTGGTATAATTGCAGCACAACACAAGCTAAGAAGCAACCCTAGATCTAGCCTGACTTCACGCAAAACTACCTGAACATCTTTGTTTTGAAAGCACCTAACTCCAGTAATGCTGATGTCTTCTCCCCATTAACTGGCCACCACCACGGCAACCAACAGCATTTGATAGCTACATATTTAGCTTATCTGAATATCCAGACTACATCTTACAAAGACCCAAGAGACTTGGTTTTGTGCAACAACCCACTTTCATAATGCCTTTCTGCAACAAGACTTCAGGCTTTGTTCACTGTAACAGCTAAACTAACCTTTTGACTGAGTTAGTGTCTTACTGCTTCACGACAAATATAATCAGTAAGGTTTTTTCACACTCTGTACACATAACTGTCAATTAAGAACAGGACTGTAAGACAGTCTAGGCAAAAGGGGAAAAGCATATAGTGCAGCTCTGCGTAGATCCGCAAGACAAAGAAAGGTAAGAAACAACCCGTTTAATTAACACAGGGGTTGGAAGCATGCTGTTAACACAAAATCCCAGGTCTGACACCTAAAGGAGGAAGCAAGCCAATGTTTTCCTAACCTGCAGGCAAGACTATGAACAGGGAGGTAACAGAACCAAGAACTAGTGGCTCCTGAGGTGGAAGAGGCCTGTGTAAGACACTTGGATCTCCTGAACTTCAGGGCATCACCAACCTATTACTCCAACTCTGGAAAGCTGCCACGTTCTACAGAGAGATAGGACACCAATGATAAAATTGATTGCTCCAGTAGTGGCTCCAGGTAAAGAGGAAAGAAGAAGAGAAGAAAACATTTAAAGGACGCTATTTTAAAACACAGTTATGCCAATTTGCTGTCCTTGAAGAAATTCTTCCATTCCCCAACCCCACCTTTCTGTTCACACTGCTGCTCCTCAGATTTCCTGAGGAACTCATTTAAGGCATGAAACAAGCAGAAAACTATCTTCTTCTTCAGGGGGGGTGGGCTCATGGAAGTGCTTAAAATTAGGTCTAAGTTTCTTCTGAAGGCAACTGACATGCCTGCTTAAATCATTAGGTCAGCTTACCTGTACTATAAAACCATATCCTGAAAAACTGTGGTTACACTGTCCCTTCAAACATCTACAGGAGCTATCCAAAAAGCAGCTCTGTCCTGAGCTGCTAGTTCCGTCTCGTCTCTTGAAATGACATAGATCTTCACACAGCCATTCAGAACATTAGATCAAGGAACTGATTAAGGTGAAAGCAAAACCCTTTCTTCCTCAAAAGTTACTCGAGACAGTTCTCACTCCACAGATATATGAATACAAGCATAAGCAGGGAGGCAGAAATGAGCATCTTCAGCGCACTGATTTTTCATTTTGATTCCCCTCACTACTCACCACTCCTTTAGAAAGGTAGTTATTGACAAAGTCTTTCCAGGTGATTTCTCTCCCAGGGACCCTGAAGAAGAAGTAATATACAACCATCGTCCAGAAGAAAGAACTTCCCACCACATACATCCGAAACTCCCTGACATCCCATGGAATGTCACCCTAGGAAATGGAGAAAAAAAAGTTTTAGAGTCTGTAATACAGTAAACATAGAACAACAGGTTCTAGCATCTATTTCTGGCTTCTATTCCCTGCCTTCAAGGTTAAAACATGTCAAATGAAGCAGTATTTTGTTGTATGAACATGCTTCAGTAATTTCAGATGTAACTGAGGAATTACAGCATTAGTAGAAAAATATTTAAGTGTTTCACAAGTAATAATTGAACAGTTTTGATCTATGAACTTTTTTTTTTAAAAAAAAGTTTTGCCATCTGCTATATGAGCTTTCTCCCTCCGTTCCAAAACAATTTTCTCTGCCCTCCAGCACTACATGCAAGACTGGCAAAAATAAAGGAAAAAACTAATAGGAAAAACCCAGGAAGAAGGAAAAAAATGCACACCAAGTAAAACCAGTAAAATATTCTTTATATTCCTGTACTGCCAGGTGCTATCATCTTTGTGCTACAGCCAATGACAATAAATACAAATTTCAAAATGTAACTTACATAAGTATTCCATTAAGGTCAGAATGGCTAACAGTAAACTACATTTAACTAGCATTGTGTTGTCAACAAGTTTTACAAATTGACATTCTGAAACAAAATGCCAAGCCTTTAAAGGCCTGAGGTTCCACTATAATAATACTATTAGCAACCATATTCATATAACTTAAAATGCCATTAATCTTCCTGAACCAGAGTTGGATGCCTCTGAAGGTATATACAAAACAGTTGTTTATGAAAGGCACTGAGTGGGGAGCCACCTAGAGCCAGTTACTATGAAATGCTAGGCACAGGAGGCTTAAAGAGCACTTAGGCAATCAGAACATAGCCCTAAAGGCAAAAACCATGCAAGGTTACTTCATTGGGACAAGACAAGCTAGACCAGATTATCTTTTGAGGTCCCTTCTAACCTGGGCTGTTCTATGATTCTGTAACAGTACCATAAAGAAAGATATTTTAAAATCAACACCTTCTGTAATCTGGTCCACCAGTTAGTTTCTTCTTTCTTGCCACCTTTTTTTCCACCACTGCCACCTCCTCCACTACTAGTCCCACTAGGCTGTCGGGCACTAGCTTGCTTTGCTTCTAACAGAAATAAAACAAAAAAAACAAAACGTCTTTACAACTTACACCAACCTTATGCTAATTTTTATTAGTTCTAAAATTAAAGAGTTGTTCTGAAAAACAAACTCATTTGCAATGCTACAATAATTAGAAGATGTGAGAAACTGCATTTTCCATAGAAAAACAGATACATAGTCCATTAACTGGCAGACACACACCTATCTCATGCAGGTATGATCAGAATAGAGGTCTGTTAATTGTGTAACAGATGACATTTGGGCATCAAGAACCGAAAAATGCCCCAAATACAAAGAGAAGCCTGTTGTGAAGACTGCATGAAACTTATTTCTACTGCACTGATCCAAGATGTGCAAGATTATTCTAAGCATTTTATTGGGGGGTGGGAAGGTGGGATTGGTGGGGCTTTTTGTTGGTTAGGAGGTGTATGTGCGCACACACAGGTGCTTTTGGGGTGTGTGCTTTGTTCTTTTTTTTTTTTTTTAAAAAAAAATAATCCATAAGCTCTAAGTAACATCTCCTTCTCCCGTAATTCACCCCTCCAGTCACACTATGACCCTCAAAGCTCAGGGTTTATCAGTATCACAGGTTGGCATCCCTTTTTAATATTCTAGAGACCAGCACAGCATAGCAACAGCCAACTACAGCTGAGGAGTTCATCTTAATCGTTCTTCTATTCATCCAACTCACAAGGTGCCTGCATGGCATAGCATAACATCATTTGTCAACATACTCAAGAGGGCAAGACAGAGCACAACACTAATGCACACTCCTTCCAACCCTGCCTCTTTTAAGAGCTTGGTAGTTTGGGTATCCAGGTGTGACACTAGATTTTACCATTCAAAGCCTAGTGGAAGGAAAACTGCTGCTCCTATTACTGCTCTCATAAGAGACTCACAGGGATGCTGTCCCTCCTTCTCCTTGGATGATGTGTCATATAGATTTCTGATACAACAGAGTGGCTGTTATTTGCTAATAATTTCCAGATTCACACCCCTCCTTGTCAAGGGGGGGCTCCCTCTAGCATTGCCACTACTAACTCCTCTGTCAAGCAGCAGGCTCCATGGTTGATTCTGGCTGAAAAGTTCGTTCTGGATCCTCAACTAGAATGACAGCTTGGTTATTCCACACAACAAAATGGGTATTTTAGCTTGCTATAGGAAAAGCTGAGAACTATAAACATAGAGAATCTCTGAATGCATGAATAATACCAACCAATAGGAAACACTAAAACAAGAATTTAAGGACAGCATTCCAACAGAAGCTTAACAGAAAATGTTATTCCAGAAGATGCACATGATATGAAAGCAAAATAACATTTAATAAAAACATATCGATTCGTACTTTTGAACTAATCTGGTACAGAAACATTTTCCCTGAAAAATTAACCCACAATGTTATGCTAAAATCTAATCTAATGAATACACATTCCATAACAGAGAACTGAAATCAAGCAGCTTTTTGTACCTTTCGTTTCTCCAGCTGTACTTTTAGTTCCATTAGCTTTCTTCCCATTGGGAAAATATTTTTCAAATCCTATCAAGAAAAAGTTAAAGAGCTCATAATTGTTTTTTAGTTTACAATTCTGTCATTACACTTCAGTAGTCACAAACTGAACATATACAACAGCAAAGCAGCTAGCAACACACAGACTGCAAAACTGGTTTTGTTGAAGAGCTCCACCAGGTTTCCATAAATAAATCTACTCCTGTTGACAAGAAAATATCAAATGTACTTAATAACCTGAAGTAAAGGTATCCTTTAAACCAGAGAGACTTTGTTCAACAGAAAACTGCATTGCACAGCCTGAAGCTGAGCAAACCACAGCCATTCTTTAATAGTGCCTAAAGATCCCATAAATCAATGTTCCACCTCAATATTAATAGCTGGTGAGTACAACAACTTACTTCCCCACAGACTATAGAGCTAAAAGGCACACAAATGCAGTCCTCAGCAAGGAGTGCAGTCTGCTTCGCTTCACTGATCAAAGTTATAATCACCTTTGGGAGGTTGAGAGAAAAGCCTTCTGCAAGCCGCAATTACACTTGCCAAGACAGTACTTCTGTCAGCAGAAACGCCAGTGGTAACTTTTTCACAGAGCTGAAAGATGAAAAATAAAGGTAAAACAACATGAAGGTGCCACAAAAATCTTCAAGCTCTCTTAGTCCTGAACGGCAACAAGTTAGATATTACCTTACAGCAGGAACTTTACAACAGACTTCATAGCAACTGTTGTGGACCGGAACGTAAGACAACAATGGAAAAGTAAGTCTCAATCAAATGAGTAACTTCTACAGTAAGGAAGTTTTTATTCTATTTGTCAAGAACAGAGTTTCATCTGACATACCAACATAACATTCTTTACTAAAATAGAAAAATCAAGCAGGAAACGCTACAAGCTATGAGCATTAAATACCTACACACCGAACCTATGGGAAATATTTCAGAATACCAGCTGAACGACACTTAAGTACAACACTAACTGTGATTGTACAAGCATGATCCACACAGTACTGAATTATGTTTTATTAAAGAACTGCAACTTTTTCCAAATAGTTAAGAACCTTTAACTTCTGAGTATGAAAGGTCTGCTTGAATCCAAAAGAAAGTGATATAGCAGATAATGCTTACATCCAGCTAACAAACCAACACAGAGGAGGAACGTCAGTTCACAAAGCAGACCTAAACCCCTACATAGGTAAAGATCCAGTTAAAAAACACAATACAGCCAAGTCTATCGCACCTTGTTCTAAGGCTAGTTGTTTACTGTTATTCACCATTTAAATGCAATGAAGGAAATATAAATAAGATTAATCTTTAAGAAAACTCTTGGTATCGTAACTGAATATCTAAACACAGACTAAACTGCAATTTTATTACAGAGAAATCAAACCCCCTTTCTTCGAGAAGGACATACTTTAGATAAAATCCCACCTTATCCCCTTCCTAAGCTCTCCCAGTGCTTCTAAGAAAAAAAAAACAACAGAAAGCCAAGATTTCCCCACAGACTGACTGACTCTCTGCCTCCATTCCCTTTTGCCCCATAGAGGCACTTCATCTCCTTCTGTTCTTTTTGATTAGAAGCTATTTACCTTAAGAGCTGGATAAATAGTTAAAAAAACCCACCAAACCACCAAAAACCAGAAAACAACAGGTCCTGGAAACACAACTCAAGGTATCAATGCAAGACAGCAAACATGCATCTAGGACTGTATCTGTGAAAGAAAGCTCAATGTTAGCATCTCGATAGCAATTTTGTTATAGTCAAGTTACGGTGGTTGTAGACAAAACCTATTTTTGCATATTACACAAACCTGTAGGATACTAGATTACATGCTAAGACTATGCTAGGAACGCTGACTTATCAGTAACTGAATGCTAACTCTCCTGAAGCCTTCTGTCTGGGAGCTTCACCTTTCAGCCCTTATCCAATGATGAAATACATTAGACTTATTCCAAGCAGCCATCTAGTTCCACCTGCTGGAACCAAGAGGAATACCAAAACATCCTTGTTTGCTTTTGCTATAGACCAAGCTGAGAATTATTAGGCTGCTCGATCAAGCCATTATTTTGTGCCACTGCATGTCTATGAACAAAGTCTGATAATGAAAATCCAAGAAGATATTTTACCAATCATGAAAAAGTATATGCAGTGCAGAATCTGGAGAGCAGCTAATCTAGAGAATAGCTACTAGGTCCAGTACGCTGACTTCCAACACCAGCAATTGCACTTGTGCTCCTAGAAACAGCTTTTAAGACAAGTGGGATGCATCTGCGTGGGCAATAAAACACAAAGAGTTTGCCATAGACCAACAACCCATCTGTAGTTCAAATACAAACAGGTAATGAACGCTGGCTACAGCAACAGATAAAACTCAAAGACACACCCAGTAACATTGGCTTCTCTTCTATGTCACTGGTGTCCTAAAACACCAAGAATTTTGGGAGTTACTTATTCTGCAAGCTCAGATTACTTTTTTTTTATTTTTAAAGTGCAGGAATATTCAAAAAACCTTTGCTCCAACTGAAATAAAGCAACTGCTCACATTTAAAATAAAAGTTTAAGTAAGCCAAATCCAATTGCCTGGCTTAGCTAGACCAGCATGGGTTTATTACAGAATTAAGTTATACTTTAATTGGGCTGGGGAAGGGCAGGGCAGAGAAGGAGAGAGAGAAGGGTAAGCAGATAGAGCTTTGCGGCAGACCTGAATAACGCAACTGGTTTGTTGCTGGATTGTCTCTACAGATCCTACACTCCATGAATAAAGCCAGCCACTTGTCAAGTTAACATGCAGAGTGCTGAGTGTTTTAAAGTTGCTTTTTGAGAAACAGTAACTGGCTTCATGGTTCAGTAAATCACCTGCCTGAGGCTGGGAGGTGTGCTTTTATGCTGCCAACAGATCTAGGTGAGTCAATCTACTGAAACACACAGCTTCCTTTTGCCATAGCATTCCACAAATGCAGAAGTTATTAGAACCATGCTACACTGATAACTACTTGGGTTTGGAGTTCTTATTTTTTTTGACTCTTAAGTCCCCAGCACGAAAACTGATCATATTGATCCCGATACAGGGCCTGTCCCTAGGTTAGCTGGCAACGGGAATGACACAGCAAGCTTTAGCACACCCACTGCCTAAGCAGAGGGAAAAGCAAACAAAGCACATTTTGACTGGATGCTGGTTTGGGCTGTCTACCAAAAAACTCTGTCCAGCTTCTCTCCGTCAGAGATGAAAGAACTGTCACAGCACATAAAGCAAAAAAACCCATCTAATTTTTTATTTTCTTAGGCAAACCTTGTGACAACCTCCTAAAAAATCAAGACTTTTTTTTAATAGAAGTTCAAGATAAGCAAAGTACACAGAGATCAGTTTTGGAGTTAAAGTAACACAGAAACTGTTACTACTCCAGAGTGTAACATAAACCCAGGATCTGTAATACCAAGGAAGCACCTTCACCGCGATTCCAATATTAAATATAACAGATGATTTTAAATAAGCAGAACTACTGACTTTACAAAAACGTTGTAACCATAATCCATCTTTAAGACCTGAGGCTACACAAGGCAAGAACAGAAAATCCACTTGCTTAGTTGTGTAAGCAAAAGACCAAGAATGCATTAATTCCAGAAAGTTACAAGTTCACAGGTTTATCCATAAAGAAGTTCCAAACCAAACAAAATAAAAGGAAGCCAAAAGTCTTAATTATCTAGTACTCACCAAAATATTTCATAAGAGCATGTTGGGGGTTGAGGACAGAAAGCTGGTAAAGAAGTCTAAATGCAAGTTACTCACATAGGTGTTTGTTTTTTTTAAGAAAAAATAAAAAGGCTTTTATGAAAGCGAAGTTCCTTGTTTTGCTACCTATACACACCCCCCACACGCTAGAATGAATACAAAGTTCCCTCCATAGTTCCTACATTCCATTTCAAATAAGACCTGCTTAAGTTTTGACAGAAACGAGAACTAGCTTCATGACAGATTAGCAGTACTTCTGACAGTGTTTTAGTTATTGTTGTAATGATGTTCACCTCTGACCAAACAAACCCACAAATTCATCATCAAAACCAAAACACACGTTTATACTCAGGACTAAGCTACTCGCATTCTTATATGTATTCATCTCACAACTATCACTATCCTAGTGATAACTGTCATACCTACAAAGGCGCAATTCTTCACCACAAAATGCTACAGGAAAATGATGCCATTGAGAGATGCAGGAATTAAACAACTCCCTTTTCCCAAGCAACAGCGTACGCCTGTCACACCTCCGATAGGCTGGGATTGACAACAAAGGTAATATAGATCTCACCATAGCTGACAGTCTAAACCATTTTACTAAATAATGAACACTCAGCCGTCATGACGTATGAGTTAATACTAGAATATGAGGTCCAAATCCACGCCGCTACTGCACCGTGCCATCGCGGGATCCAAACGGCCCGCCGCCGGCCGTCCCTCTCCCGGCACGTCACCGCTGCACTCAGCGACAGCCCGAGCTGCCCAGCGCCTCGGCCGGGCACAGCACTGCGGCCCGCCGCGGGCCCTACCCCAGACACCGCCCTGCGAAAGCGGCGGGGGCACTTCTGAGTAACTAGCCCTTGAAAACCGGCTGGGAGCGCGGCGACACGGAGGGTGGCGGCGGTAGCAGCTCCGGGGTGCCGCCGCAGCCGAAGCCCGCAG
>JAVJGI010000040.1:61241348-61285885 GCA_035590275.1 Ibycter americanus
CTGCCGCGGCATGGTGGGCTGGCCGCCCTTCTCCGTCAGCGAGAGCTGCCGGCGGGCCAGCTCCCCTGTCCGGCGGGTGAAGTCCTCGCTGGCGGCGGGGGCGGCGAAGCCGTGCTTGTTGGCCGTCAGCTCCTCGCTGTTGCTGTGGGAGCTGAGCGAGCTGTGGCACTCGGAGCCGGAGTCGCCCAGGCCGCGGGGGGAGAGCGGCAGCCCGGCAGCCATCTGGTAGACGGGGTTCTGGAAGGAGAGGGGTGCCAGGAGCTGGGGCCGGCCGGGCGCGCTCTCGCCGCTCGGCGTGGTGGGGGTCTGGCCCACCCGGCGTACGGTGGCCATGCCCGTCACGCTGTTCTGCTGAGTCCGTGTGGTCCATACCCCCTGCAACTGCCCAAGGGACGACTGACTGTCATTGAGGGAGTCAGACGTGCCAGACGCGTTGGCCCCACTGTCCAAGAGCCGATTGTCCTGCAAGTCCACCATGGACAAACTCTTGCTGCCATTAGACATCTGCACGTCGGGCTCATTGGCCTCTGAGTAACTGGAGCTTCGGGCAGGTGAGGGCTGGGCCCCAGCAGACCTTGTGACAAAAAACAAGTCCTTGTTTTCAGGGGTTGGAGATGGTAACCGTGTGAAATCTATCAGACTGCGGGGAAGTCAGTGCGTAAGGAAGAGGAAAGGAAAACAAAACAAAAAAGAAGAGTTGTGAATGCTGCACCGGAGCAGGAAAACGAAATCACTCAGCAGAAATCAGCATGGCGCAGCGGTGCAGGACGGGGACGTAACCCAGCTCCCGCGGGCGCAGCGGCAGGGCTGGCCCGCCAGCGGAACGGCTTGGTGAAGGTGTAGGTATTTAAGGAAAAAGAACTTTTACGTTATCAAAAAACAACCAACCACAAACCCAACCCAAACCCACGCTGCGGACGTTCTTGATGATACATTCCAAGGGCATGGACGACAGAGTGACCGTGTGTCTTGCCTTAGCCGTGGCTTTCACAGAGACACCTCACAGGTAGCCATTAAGCGATAGCTGTTCTTACTGCCAGCCCTTTCCTGCGTTAAACGTATTTCGAACGTGGTTCTGGTCATCCGGTTCCGCTTTTCCATAATGAGGAAACAACAGGCAAAAGTCCCAACAGGTGTGTAACAAGCTGTACCCGGGAGCTGATGTGGAGGACCCAGCAGTTCCAGTGCAGCTCTTAAAATGCCCCCGATACTTCATCTGCTACAGGTCTCTTAACAATCTTGAAACCCAAAGAGCGCCAGGGGTGATAGTTCCAAAAATATTTACCAAATATCTCAGATGTGCTGTTTAAAACGTCTTTAATTAAATTAACACAACTGAATTAATTATGCTGGCATAGGTATTAAGTGTTCAACTTTAACATCCATCTGGTATAAGTAAACAGTAGCTTCTATTACAAAATGGCAGGCAGAGGCTAGTAAAGGCTGCTTGTGTATGGCGTTACTTCTGAGTTTGAGAAGAGTATCTGTCACCTGGGAAACACAAAATCGATTTTTATTTGGCATTTTCTCATCAAGATCTGTATTGGAACGCCCCCATCCTACAGTGTAATGTGTGCGGGTGTGTACATAGTTCAGTTCAGGGGTTAATAAAATACTGTGCCTTATCAGATTTCTGAGTCTTAAAATCCCTCAAGGACACTTAACAGAAATTTGACATTTTCAGTTTGTGTATCTTCTGATTATGATATGTAGTCACTGAAGATAACAAGGAATGGTCTTCCAGCCTTCCTTCTGATGTAGGAATTGAGGGCTTTATTTTTCCTGCTTGCACCCATAAAGCTGAAAGACCTTTTGTTATTATTCTTGTTGGAAAAAAACCCTTATTTTTCCAAGCTTCTGTTTGCTCTTGCAGTGGTGTATTGTTGATGCCCTTCTGTACCAGTCTATTTTAAGACTAAAACTAGTGTTCTTAAAAATCAAATCCATTTAGGGCCCTAAGTGCAATTCCTATGTACAACTTTGCACTCCTAAGCCTTCTTCCATTAGATATCAGTAGCTGAATTTTTAAAGATACCTTTAAAGGTTATAAACCTTTCATTCCAGATCTGTCAGTTATTCTGAATATAGAAATTATTGCTTAGGAACAGAATTTCTGTATTGGATCAAGTCCATGATTTCTCTAGCTTCCTCCATTTCAGAAGATGAAAAATGAAGTCCCATAAGAGCTGTGTGGACAGCATGGCCTCCAGTAGTGGGGCTGCTCTGATCCCAGGAGTTTCAGATTACCAAAACTTGTTTCATAAAAACGGGTCCGTATTGAGAAGAGTATGCATAAGTGTAATTTATGCTAACAAACTGCTGGAAGCAGTAGTATAGGTGCAGACTTAAGGCAGTGAGCTGATAAGGGTTCTGAAAATCTGTGTCTTTATTTTAAACTTTCTGGGTTTGGTTTTTTTTTTAGTTGAATTTCACTTTGCTTTTTTGCTATAGGAGGAAACAGAAGCTAATGATTTCTTCTTTAGTTTATTTGGTGTGCTTAGAATTATAGAAGAATTTATGTCGTAGTGGACTTCTGGAGGTCATCTAGTCCAGCCCCCTTCTCAAAGCAGGGCTAACTTAAAATGTTAGGTCAGATTGCTTTTCTGGTTGAGTTCTGAAATTAATTGGGATTTGACAGTCTCTGTGGACAGCTACTCTGTCATTGTGGGGTTTTTGTACAGCTAACTGGAATGTCACTTGCAGCAATTTGTGACTGTTGCCCCTTGCCTTCCTTTCTGTTAGTCTTGGGTTAATAATTCCTTTCTTCACTCTGTAAAAAGGAATATTTTTTTTTCCTGTTTTTGTATCAATATTTCTTGTTGCCTTTGCAAGCTTTACTGTATTCTGAAGGGACTTTGGGGAGCTGTGAAGCTGTACAGCATGTGCCATGTTACACAAGCTAGATCCCTGATGTAGTGTTGTCTGAATACTTGTATTAAATACAAAATTGTTACAAATATTGTCTCCTCTTCTTTTTACAGACACCCTTGGGATACAGTGATCAAAGCTGCTATGAGAAAGTACCCCAACCCAATGAATCCATGTGTGGTAGGAGTAGATGTCCTTGACAGAAGCCTTGATAACCAGGGGAGGCTGCATAGTCACCGTCTTCTCAGCACAGAGTGGAGATTGCCTAGTATTGTAAAAGCGGTGCGCATAATGGTTTATTAAGGGTGTAATGCATTTTTATGTCGTCATCTGAATTGGAGCCGAATTCAAAGTAAAAGCGTAATTTATAGGAAATATCATCCATAAATATCACATAAGCTGTAATTGGTGTACTTGGTAGTGCGAGTATGTTGTAGGCTTTAATACGTCTGCAACGTTTTGTTTGTATGTCTATATGTGCCTTACAGACTGCTGGTCTGTGTCATGCTGTATGGCTGATACAACCTACTAGGATGTAGTCTTGCCACTGATCACAGTGGCACTTTCACAGTGTTCTGGTATCCATTAATAACTTTTGCATTTATTTGGGGTCACTAAGGACTTGACATTTATGCATTTCAGCTTTGTTGGTTTTTTGGTTTTTTTTTTAGTGCTTAACTTTGTTATTTTTAAATTTTTTTGTTTCTTCACTTTCAGATTTTAGGAACAAGTAGAACTCTGACTTACATTGAGGAACATTCTGTGGTAGATCCAGTGGAAAAAAAGATGGAGCTTTGCTCAACTAATGTGAGTGGTAGCTTAAGAAGTTTCTGGTAATTAGTTCTGGAGATAAGGTGTTTTGCTCTTAACATTTAGATTAGAAATGTGTTTGCATCTTCCATTGGGAGGCGACAAGTTCCATGTCTTAGTTGTATCTCTTTTTGCTCTCCATCTTCCCACAAAAAGGAAACTTTAAATACTTTGGGATCAAACATCTGTGATTCTGTTTTTAATGTAAGATTATTTCTCAGAATGCATGTAAAATAGTTTGACTTCTATATGAATAACTTGTTCTGTAAAATGTAAATTAAGTCTTATGCTATATTTTGGTGTCCTGGGAACTTGTAACTATCAGATTGGAGTTGTCTGTAGGAGAGCCTTGTCTCTGTACAAGAGGCATTGTCTTTCGTGAGTATTAATTTTCTGTATAGTCCAAATAGTGTTATGGTGGTCTTGGTCTTGAGGAGCCTCTCTGAATCCCAAGTCATAAATCATATAAAACTCAACATTCACAGAAAACAAATGGAAAGCAGTTTCTGCTTTGTACTGTGAATAGGAACTTAGACTGATATAATTAGATCTAGGATAGGAGAAGAGGCATCACCCTTTATAGGTCTTTTTATTGACTGTGTTCTGGGTTTTGTATTCTGTGTACGCTGCTTTGTCTCTGACATTAAATTGAGTGCTCTACTTTTCAGTAGTGCTGTCGATAACAGAAAAATGAAAGGCAGGAAGTGAGGATTTCAGCTTTTTTTTTCTCTTTTTAAGATTACTCTCACAAACCTAGTGTCTGTTGATGAGAGACTGGTTTACACACCTCATCCTGAAAACCCTGAAAAGTAAGTAAGGAGATTTGTATGCTTTTTTGTATATATGATACATTATGTTAGTCCAGTTCAATTTAAGTATTAATGTTTCTTTGTTCTCTTATAGAACTGTGCTAACTCAAGAAGCAATTATTACTGTTAAAGGCATTAGCTTGAGCAGTTATCTGGAAAGCTTAATGGCAAACACAATATCTTCTAATGCCAGAAAGGTACATCTTTATTCTGTTTTCTCCCTCTCTCCCTCCACCCCTACCTTTCTTTTTGTTGAAATAGTAATTGTCAATCATGTGTGCTGAATACTATATTTAGTTTCTCAAAACTTTGTGCACAGAGTTTCAACTGATTTTTTTGTAGGACCTCAGCAAGTAGAATAAAATTTCCTAAGGCATGAAAAGGTTTCACTACTAAATCTGTTTTTCAACTAGAATTGCACAGTAGAACAAACTTCTATGTGTATGCTACAGTTACATCTAGCATATACATATTATTAGTTGGGTTTTGGGTTTTTTTTCCAAAGCACCTTTTTAAACACTAAACTCCTATTTCCAGGAGTTAGTGCTAGTAGTGAATATAACTTCCTTTTCAGCCTTTATAATCTGGATTTAGCAGCTAATGCTAGCATATTTTTTTATGCTGCTCTGTCAGTTGTTCCAGTTCCTACCCATTATTGAGCTGCCTCCGTGCCTTTGGCTGAAAGTAATGTAGTGTAACCAGAGGCATATTCTTTGAAGAGGTGAAACTGTGCTGGCTTTTGTAGGTAACACTACACTGACTCCTCTGTCTAGCGCTCGCTTTTTCTACGTGGCTTGCAGCCATGGAGCTGCACTTCAGCACAGGCAGAGCAAGGGGAGTGTTTGTTCCTGAGCACTTTTATCCTCTTCTTCTTTGGGGAAGGTGGGAAAGAAATGGACTTGCTAGAGAAGCATAGGCATCACTGCCAAACAGCAGGATAAGTGCACCGGAAATCTGAGTGTGTGCTCATAGGTTCAGCACAGTGGGAATCTGGCCCAGATAACTCCTACCATGCCAGAGAGCCTGTGCTTTGGCCAGCTCTTTGTCCTGATGAGAGATGTAGCTTGACCAAGGCTGTGTAAGCCAACTTGATAGGAGGTATTGACCAACTAAGTCAGGGAGGAGAAAGCCTCCTTTTCTTCCCTTCTGTGTGCTTCTCCAAAAATGAGAGGAAAACAGGTTAAAATCATGGGATGAGGAAGGAGTGATGGGTAATTTCTAGATACTGAAGTGTTTAACTAGCTGAGTGCTCCCTGTGTTTGCTTGAAAGTCATAAATGCAATGTATTTCAGTTAAATTACAATTCTATTCTGATTGAGTTTTCATTTAAAAGTCTCTGTGGGGCATATGTTCTTGAAAAAGAAGTCCAAACCCTGGCTCACCACCACACTTCAGGCTGACTTGGAGGTAGCAAAGCACTAGCTAGTTGGAATGGCCAGATCAACTAGGCACACTTAAAAGTGCTGGCTGAATTCCTCTTGTGGCATCTGTCACATTTGCATGTCTCTATTGAACTTAGTGAAAGAGTGTAAATATTGCTTGGTACCTGTTCAGGCGTTGCCTGTGTGAAAGCTCAATTTCTTTTAAACATTGTTCATCTGTTCTGCCATTTTCAAGGAACACACTGGCTCACAAGCTTTTTACAAAACAAAAAGACCTTTTTGTCCTGTGTTTTTCACTGAAGAGTCTCTAGAGATTTCGAATTTGGCAGGAATTTGTACTTGCTGTTACCCACCCTTTCTTTGCTAGCCAGTAACCTACTCTGCTATTATTAGCTCTTCTTGCATGCTGTGCTGTGCCTCTATGCTCTTAGCACCCCTCTTAAACTTCATGAAAGTTGCTGAAAAATGTTTTGTTATTCTGAAGAAATAGGAAGTAAGTATAGAGATTTTGCTCTGAGGTAGAGGTGGCAGATGATACATTATTTTCAATGATGATGGAAAACTCATTTGCCATATGTTGTAAATCTTTTTTGTGTTACTCCAGGGGTGGGATGCTATTGAGTGGATAATTCAAAATTCTGAAAGCGCTCTAAGCTAGCAGTTCTTCACATCTACAGTTTGTACTAACTAGTGGTAATGCCAGCATTCTTCTTCTTGGTACAGCATTTCAGCTTTCTAGCAAATACGTGCATGGATTGTTGTCATGTGAATTTCGTAAATTAACCTGCATGCTTGTTTTATATACATTGCATACAGGAATGGCAAACATGTTCATTACACTCCAGTTGTAGAGAGTGAGAGTAGGTCAGATCTTGACTGGATCAACTAACCTGTGCTTATGCCACTGGACAGCCAACTTGCTGCAGCCACGTCTTGTGCCACACAGTATTGCTTATGGTTTGAAAGTGGAATAATGACTGCAGATAACTAGGCATGTGAACGAGTCCCTCTACTAAGTGTTCGATCTTGTCCTAGTTTCTGTGATTACAGTATGTAAAACTGGTACCTGAAGAAATTAATGAATTGGTTAGTGACTGGAATTGGCATTATAAAAATGAAGCAGAATAGTATTCTTAGGATATAAAATTGATTACGTGAAACAGATTGCCTGACAGGGGTAATCTTTTGCTTAGTGAAATTGTATTTGCTTTTCTTATGCCTGAGGAATTTGGATGCCCTCCTGTGAACTTCCGTGGAAATCCATACAAAGCTTGAAGCTGTCAGAATGCCAGACTGTTAGTGTTTTTCATTGGTCTTGTAATTATATCATTTCAGTAGTGACGTATCCCTTAAGTGATGTGCTATGAAAAAATCTGACTTCAAGGTTGAGAACGGAGTGTACTTGCCTCTGTGATACCTCTGTGCAGATTGTTTTCCTTCCACTAGTCAGTGTAGCCTGTCTCTGTCATTCCTGTATTGGCTTATGCTTTGACTAATAAGATTCCTTAAAAAAAGAAAAAAGTCATTATGCTGCTTCTCCTAGTCAAGAATGTAGAGGGGTTTTATACTGCTTACTTTGAGATCAGTGTATGTCATGAGTGTTTGCTTTTATGTTCTCATTCCACTAAGCTTTTATGGCTGTTTTTCTGGAAAACATCAACTACAAAGGCTCAGCATTTATCTGTCACTTAAGCTCTACCAACAAATCTTCATATGCAGCCTTTGGTCTGCCAAACACCTCATACTGCTAACATATGCAATAAAGACTAATATAATATGCATGCTTGGTAATGAATGTGCTTGCTTAATGACTTATTACAGAATTTGTTATACAGTATGAAACTTTATAGACCAATCCTCTGTCAGATTTTTTCTGGTAACTGGGTAGTTCTGCAGTACTTGGAGGCTTCGCATCTGATTGAGATTTAACTTAATTTTCTGTGCAGAATATTCCTGAAGTCTTCCTTGCCAATATCATGGGTTTATTCATAGCTGCAAAATATAACATATAGCGTATGCAGGTCTAAGGAGACACACAGACCTATGTAGTCTCAAAAACTGAAGCAAATATCTTGGTGTTCCAGTTGAGTGTCATGGATTGTATTTTTTTTTTTTACCTTATCAACAATTATATCAACTAAAACACTATGACCTGGTTGTTTCACAGTCAGGGCCTGAAAAGAATCTCAGTATTCTTCCACTGAGCATTTGCTACATCAAAGGTGTTTGACTTTCTGACAAGTCTTCTTTGTGCAATTAGACAAACATAACATCTAAGCTGTTGCTGTCTTACCCAGTTCTCTGTGCCTGTGTCACCTAAGAGAGGACATTTTAACTTGACTTTCAAATATCCTAATGCATGCTTACTGAAAGATGATTCCCCCTCTCTTCCCCCACTTTGTTCTTTAAGGAGCACTCCACTCGACTAATTCATGGCTAGTTACAACTTGTTGCTGTGCAGTAGCCTACTCCTGTCTGGCTGCTTTTATGCATGCTTTGCTGGTGTTCCCAGGTCTTGCAAGGATGTAGAGGGTGGAAGTTATCACCTGCTGAAGCGTGGTCGATTTGGTGCTCAAATGGAAGGAACTCAGAAGTTAAATCATACTCTCCTAAGGACTTTTTTTCAGCAACCCATACTTAAACTGGACAATGTAAATCATGCTTTCTTGAATATTGTTAGTATTTTTTAAAGGCTTATCTTGAACTGAGTTAACATAAACATACTAGTTCTTGAGGTAATTCTGGGTAGAGCTGAATCCTCCTTTCTGAGCTCAGACCAAGAGCTGAACGCTTTGTTGCTGATACGTGGATGACTTCTCAGTTTAATGACTGCCTCCCAGTGCAGACATAGCAATTAGTATTTATTCTGTAAGTTCCTGTAATATGAAAAACCTGAAGAGAAACAGAGTCAGTCCTTCACTGAACTAAGTAAAGGTCTTGAGATAAATACACTCTTATTCATAGTACAACTTTATTTCTTTTAATAGGTTACTCTTCGCAGCCTGGAAGTGGGCTGTTAATAATGTTTCTAGCCTCAAAAAAAAAAAATCCTGCAAGAGTATGTGTGGGTTTTGTTTTGATTCTTTTTTGTTGTTGTGGAGGTTTCAAAGCTGTTCATGCAGATTTTTGTTCATGCTTAGTGGTTTATAAAGGAAGACAGCGGGTTCTGGACACTTGATGAGGTTTTTGTTCACTTTATCACCTATAATGCATGCAACAAAAATAGCACATCGTAGTTCAGAACAAAATTCTCTTTGTGTGGAGGGCTGTTCCCCTCCTTTCCCTCAGTCTCTGCAAAGGGCTTGAACACTGGCACTGGCTTTCCTGAAGATTAGGACTTTGTGGGTTCAGACCCTTTATCTCCAGAACTCCTCTAGACTTGGTCAGAGCCACGTGGCTCCCAGTTACTGCTCTGCACTGTTTGTACTTCTTATTCTTAGTAGGGTAATAGAGGTGGATGTCTCTTGGCTTCTCTTTAAGTGAAAAAAGGCCAGGTGTTTTCCTGGTCTGATCCCATCTGCTTGTTTTGGCAAAAGCTATCATTCTGAGATTGTGGAGCTCTAAAATCTTGCACTTTTATTTAGTTAAAGCGCTTCTCTTTATTTTCTTGGCTTCATTGTGTGGCTGGCTGCGTGCTTATTTTGGGGTCATTGGGTTGCAGCTGCTACAGGGTCTTCTTAAGGTAAAAGGTTTTTGACATGCTTATATTGCTGAATTCCCCAGCTCTTACAAAAGCATTGGCTGTCAATGCCTAGCTTTGAGGCACTCATATTCTGAGAACTGAACAGAGAAGGACCGTACCTTGATATAAACTGTGTGACTGTAGTCTTCCAATTATTTTGGAACATAAATAAAACATTATCCAATGTTTTATATGCTGAAAAGTTGCTGTGCATGAATCAGAATTCAGTGCAAGTCCACCTCTGAACTCTTGCTAGATACCAAATCAATTAGTTGCTACAGTGCAAGTCCACCTCTGAACTCTTGCTAGATACCAAATCAATTAGTTGCTACTTCAAAGAGCACTTGCAAGACTATCTTTCTTTGTCCAGGATCTTCTCAAAAACTGTCCATATAACTTAGTTAATGAATCTGAGAACAGTATCTGGACTTTGCCATAAATTTACTGGTATTCTTTGGGTGGTGGGAGTAGCAAACAGTAAAAACGGCAGGGAAAAATGCTGAATTAGGCTTTTTTTGCCTAGGTGTGCTACTGTGAGCTCACACCAATATTGCATTTACTTCTTGCTTACGGGGTAAGCAAATGCCTTTGCAGTGAAGTTTCATTGAGAAGATGCTAAGAGATTACCAATATAAGCTCGTATCAAACTGTGCAGGGCATGACATTAATTTTAAAATAAGTCTCATGTCTGACAGAGGAAAAACTATAGGAACATGAGCAGTGGTGGTGTATCTGTTCTGATCCTAAATTCCAGTATTTTCCTGGCAGGGTCGGGATGCCCTGGAGTGGGTGATCACCAAGCTAAACACAGAATTGGAGGAGCTGAAGTCAACACGTGAGGGCATGAAACCAGCCATGGCAGCAGCGTCAACGGAAAAATAAAACCAAAAATACCAAGTAACTGACAGAAAAGTTTTATTCTGCAGACTGCTTTGTGGATCTCTCTTCCAAGGCTGATCTGCAGAGATTTTTATATATTTATAAGAATACTGGATCACCGGAAAAGTAACCTCATCTGTCATCTCCACAGCAGCTTCCGTTGCCTACTGAAGATTAAATTGACCTCCTGCAGACGCTCTGTTCATTTAAACAATTCATTTTTAACACTGGAAACAAAACATTTAGCACATTTAAAACTGCCTAAATGTGCCTTTTATAACAAAGACAGAGAGTATGTTATATTTACACCATCTTGTTTTTTCATACTCAGACTTGAAAAGAATGCATGTGTGGTATTAACGGTTTTGCATGTGAACATCTGTTCTGTGAAGGGCTGATAGGTACTAGAGCACTGAATTTTGTCTGTTTTGTTATCTGATAGTGTTTTATGACCATTTAAAGGGAACTACGTGAGTCAGAACATGATACTGTAGAATTAGGTAGCTATCTAGGAGATCATCCCGAAAACCTAAAACTCGTGTGGTACTAACTTTTCTTATGTTGTTTAAAGGTGCTGCCTGAACATGGCACACAAATACTTGACCTCTTAGATGTTTGTATCCAAACAAAGATAAAGTTTCTATAGATGTTAATAGCTTAAAACAGGTTTTTTGGTGAGGAGAAGGGTATAATTTATTTTCGTATTTATTAACTTGCCCTAGTTCCTCCACTCCCTATGAGGAGAGGAGTAGTAATTCCTGGAAGGTGCTGGGAAATACTTCTCATATTTATCTCTAAGAAGAGTATTTGTAGGCTACTTGAGTGAAGAGACTGTGCTGTTCTACTGGTCCTTGCTCTTCACATCATGTCTTAACTGAGGGAGAGACTGATGCAATAACCAGAAGAGTTGAAATGAGAAATAAGCAGGAAATTTGAAATCCAAATGGTAAGTTTCCATGAACATGTACTTTTCGTGCCCTGAATGGAGAAAACAAGAGTGAAGAAAAACAAATGGACTCTGCTTTCTGAATGCTTTCTAGTAACTACTGACTACTAGTGTAACTGAATCTTTTCAACACTTTCCACATTGCTACAAAATGGTTTTAGGATCAATTTAAATTTCATTATTTGGAAAAATACTGCAGTAACTGCAGAAACTGCTTCCTATAAAACATGCATAAACACATATTGGTAACAGTCTGAACCTTGTCTGATGTTCACAGAACTTTCATATTTGGTCCAGGTATAGTATATGTTTCTTAGACAGCCCTCTGCTAGGACATTTTAACTTTTTGGTGTGCGCACAAAGTGAAATAAATGCTGCAAGGATGTTTACTCGTTCAAGTGGCAAGCATGTGTTTAGGGAGCTGTTAAAGGGCATGAGAAACTTCTAAAAAACTAGAAGAGCAAAATGTTGGTTACTGTTTTGATATGGTAATTTTAAAGTGTCTGTAGCTTAAGGGAAATTTCAGTGTTCATATTCTGGTTAGTTTGAAAGCGAACATTAATTTGGGTGTAACTATAGTCTCACTAAATTACATGATCCTAATGAATAAACTTGATTTTTTAAAAAATACAGTAGTTTAAAGCAATTAAATGAGAGCTAATATTAACATTGCTCTTTTTATATGGACCTAAAGCCTTTCTTATTTTGAAACAGAAACTTAGAGCCAAAAGGCTGATAGCAGCTCCTTTCCAGAAGATACACTGGATAGCTTTGGTGCAGGTCAGTTGTCCACTTACCAGAGAAGTGATGCCACATCCCAGATAAAGAAAGCAGAAGATGTTGTAGCTTCTGGTGGTGTTCTGCTGGGAAGGGAAGTGCAGCTATGGCAGAGCTCTGCAAATGAAAGGAAACTATGAGTAAGTGTGCGTGCATGTGGAAACTGGTAGTACAGCATTTCTATACATGCCTGCTGGAGATGATGAAAACCTAACTGTTGGGGGGGTAGAGAAGTCTTTGGAGAAGTTCATGTATTGCTTCGGTTTGGAAGAACTGTATAAAGCTGCTTCTTGCATCAGATTTGAAATAATTGCTCAGTGTTGTCTTAAAGCTGACTGACTTGTGTATAGCACCTTCCGGCACTAGCTGGTGTCCCCGAAAAATCACCACAGGCTCCTGTATTCTGTCTAGGGCTGAACTCTTCTGCCACACCTTAGCGTCAGTACCGGTTACGCATCAGTTTTGTGGATTACTTACTTCGCACTTTGTTTCCTTCTTCCAGAAACAAATCCTGATCTGCTTGTGTTGCAGCATCTTCTTTCTGTTTCATTCCCCGCTCGTTTTGGGCTGCTTCTGTTCCACGTTTCATGCTACTTGGGAACTATATGGCTAGATGCTTGGTTTTCAATCTGTCTGCTGCTCTGCTTGCCATGGATCGGCGCCTTGCCTGCTTGTGTTCGGTCCTCTTCTGCCTTTCTCTAGGCTGAATGGGAGCGGGGAAGCTTTGGGTAGGAAAAAGACTAATTTCTTCCAGAGGCCAGTTCTGTCACCCAGGTGCCTGCCTCTGCTGCCGGACGGTGCTGCTGCCTTTTGCCTTGTCTTTGGGGTAGGTGACACTCCTGCACCTCTGGGCTTATTGAACTTCCTGTGGTCGCTCATTTTGCCAGTGTATACAAAGGACCTTGCAGGCAGTGGTCACACTGGGACCAAGTAGGCTCCAGTGTTTAGCAGATGGAGTGATGCTTAATTTCCCGTAAGCTTTCCTGGACACTTCCACTCTTCTGCTTTCTGCCCATCTAGTCTGCACATGGGGCTCCCACCCTTCTTCTCCCCTGACCATGTGACTTTCCTCTATGGGATGTGTAACTGTATGTTCAGCCCTGCTGTGCGTAACTGTTTTTGAAGCACTCCATTTCCCACCCCAGTTCTGTCATTGTTACAGTCTGAGTTGACCCTTGGGGCAAAAAACACCCTATCTTTGGAATTGCTTACCTTGGCCCTTCCCTAGGGAAGCTCCCCCAGCTTTTCTTTATTTACTGGAAATGGTTAAAAAGTATTTCTGAAGTCAGTTTTATGTCATGTGCATTGACAGATATGTCTTATCAAAGACAGAAAGCTGTATGTGAGGGAAAGTGCTCAGCTGCTTGCAGGGCAGGGGATGTAGCTTTTTGGGTTGGTGCAGAAACAGCCAGGTATATAGGAGGAAAAAATTTATAAAGAAACGGTGTTAACACTCATTAACTAGGAAGGATCTTGATGGGCTGGGGACCAAGCAGAAGAAAGCTCAGTACTTGTAACCATGCTGATTAATGGGTGGCAAGTGCCATTTGGAGTAAGAATTCTGCACACTGAGAGTTGAAAATACAGTTGAAGTAGTACTGTGTGTTGGGGGAGGGAGCTGGTTTGCTGCTGTTATTCAAGCTACTGAGGCTTGCAGTTGGTGTTCCTCAGCCGTGAGGTTGCAGTTCAAGGGAAAGGGAGTGGGTGGGTGTGCGTGTAGGGGGTGGTGGTTTGATTTTAAGAATTCAGTGGCAGTGTCTCGGGTCTCCAGGTTGGTTACAAGTGTGGCTGCTTGCCCTGCCCAGTAACTACAGCTGTGCCGCACACACCTGCGGTGGGAGGGTTGCGACTGGGGACCGCTGGTTCCTGACTGCAGGGGAAGCAGCGAGGGGAGCTGGCAGCAGTGGTTCCCAGAGCGTGGCAAGCTGGGCATATTAGCTCTTGGCCCTGGAAGATTTTTAAGACATTGAAGATACCAAACTTGAGGTAAACTCTGGTTTCTGGTTGATGTCTGTTTTTCATGCTAGCGCAGGCAGGCTCATGTTAGCAACAAAAGGCATTAAGTTACAACAGTGTAGTTAAGTGGTCTTGTGTGTGTGTGAGCGGTTTTGCATAGACGATCCTTTTTTTTTTCTTTTTTTATTCTGACTTGCCTTTGTGCCAGTGTGAGTCCTCCTTGCTCCCCCGTACTTCTGACTTCTTTTCCCCCCATCAGGTCAGCAGGTGCAATGGGGGAAAGGTCATATTTATTGGCAAAATGGGCAATCCTAGTGTAAGTTGCAGAATTCTTGAAAGACTTGCTGAACGCAAGTAAAGGCACTGAACTGCAGCACTTAGCATGTTATCAGGAATTGATGTATAGCACATATCAGGCATTGATGTATCTGACTATGTGATAAAGTAGCACTAAGATGACTGGTGACATTCCTTGATGTGACACTTTCCATTTACATTTTCAGGTGGAGCAGTGGGCAACACCTTTCCTGTTGTTGTATCTTCCTAGATTGTAAGCTGTGAAGGGCAGGACTCTGTAAAGTGTCTATGTACACTATGGTGCTATCTTAAATAAATTACATCCTCAGTTTAAACAAACACTTCTGGGTGTAACTGCTGTAATATAAAATGGGCTGTTGGCTGTCAGAGAAGGCTACAGAGAAATTATCTGTGTTAGTCTGTGCTGGGTAGGCAGCAGGACGTAGTACCAGGCTCCCTGGAGCCGCACACGGTACTGCCCAAAAGCTCTGCAGGGGTCCTCTGTGCCCAGACTGGTAACTCCATTTGGATCTGGCAGCTGCTTCATTTTGCAGTAAACGAGGCAAGAGTCATCTAAAAGGATTAGCCTTGACTTATAAGCAATATCCTTTATTTATCTGATTATCTAAAAATTATGTAATAAACTATCTTCTTACTCTACCAACACTATTTGCTACCGTCAGAATCACGCAGGTTATGGGCTAGGCTTTTAATCACAGCTCCACGAAGCAGGTCATGCTTTCACTATCAATTTGTTCAATGAGAAGGCGTTTTTGTGAGGCACACGTCCTGTCCTCGTGATTTTTCCACAGCTGAGGTGACTGAGGTATGATTCTCATTTTATTGGAAGGCACTTGCAAGTAAAATCATCAGTAAGGGCTCCTAATTACACGCCCTGCTGGTACAATACTTGCCCTTCTTACTCTTCTATAATTTTGTTTCTAACCTAGTTAAAATCTGCAGCAGCTAAGGTTCAGGGCTCTACCTGACCACACACACACACACGTGGAACATGCCCTTCCCAGCTGTGCTGTGTAAGAAATGATGCTTGCTGTCACTACAGTTAGCTCAAGAAAGTGAGAGCAATGCAATGTCATTTTAAAGAACTTTTTATTAGTAACGCATAAACAAGAAATTGCATTTCAGTACCACATAACATGAAAACAAGCGTAAGACAAATCTGTTGCCTTTCTCTGTTAGAGCTGATGCCCCTGGTGTACCTGAAGCCACGCAGACGGTACATGCGCAGTGACAACACAGAAGCAGAAGTTTGAAGGGGGGAGGAGCTTTGTGCTCTGGGCCTGTTAATATCCAAAAAGTGCATCTCCTGTTTGGGATTTTCTTTTTTTCCTTTATTAAAGGAGGGGGTTGGGGAGGGGGAACCAGCTTTAACAGAAATACGGCTCAAATATACTCCTCATTGTACCTTCATTTTGCTTTCTAATTCACAGGTAATGTAACCACCAGCCCCTTCAGCAGAAACGTGCCATCTTAAATGTTGTAAGCCAAAGCTGCGCCTTGGCCCCTACCTGTCCTGTAAGCTGGGCCATGAGACCGCGGCCTCCCTATATATAAGCATCAACTTCATTGGTGCTTCTTTTCAACAAACTTTGGAAGCCAACCTCCTGCAGAAGTTGCATCAGCTCATGCCCATGTCCTTTAATTCTAGATTTAGCAGCCCCTGAAATCCAGTTTAACAATCCCAGACTGCAATGTTTGGCTACAGCCCGATCAGCAGAAGCCAAAGCATTGCTGGCTCCCACTGTTAAGCACTGATGTGGCTCTGGTTAGAGAAATGCAGGGAGGACCTGTAGCTTAATGTAAAGGCTACAACTGCATGGGAGGCACGGAGAACGTGTTTTTTCATACTGGACTCTCACCTTTTTTCACTTGCAGGGTCTTTTTTAATCAAATGGGTTAATAATCAAACAGGTCTCTTCCAGCTGTGACTATATGTAGAGCAGCTTGGCACCTCAAAAGACTTATCTGCTTAAACGTGTTTTTTCATTAGCTACAGAAAGGTCTATTCCAAATAGCTTCCTCTAGAACTGTTCTACAAAAACCATCTCGACAACCTTTGCAGACTGCGGTGGCTTCTGTCCTGATTTCAGGATGCGGAGCCCAGGCTACGCGTGTATCTGACGCTCGATACAGCCAGGCACTGCCGCTGCAAAACAGCCCCACCACAGAAGAAACTGAAGTTACTGAATTGCAGTTCGGTGCAAATAACCAAGCAAAGCTACTGCCATGTAAAATTTGCTGTGCCTATTTGACAGCTATTTAGCTCCATCTTCTGATTACACCCGATGACACCCATTGAGTGCAGACTACCACGATAAATTTGATTCACAATTCTTTGCTTGACAAAGTGTAGTAAAGGTTCAACTATCTGGAATTCAGTGCACCTGGAAGTGGGGGTAAGTGCTTTGAAGTACCAAAAGCCGATGGAAACTTGCAGTGCAGGATCCTACTAGGTCTGACACTGGGCACTCATCTCTTTACCAGCAGCTCTCAAAAATTCCTTGAACAGTTTTAGCTGCTTTGCACTCCCTGTGTTTGCAGATGGGGACCCTGGGGCACAGAAGGGCTTGCAGCTTGTGCCAGGTCAACTGAGCAGCAGGAGCAGCTCTGGGATTTTGCAAGGTCAAGCTGAAAACGCAGGGAGGGCCACAGGCTCCCTCTGCTCTGGGCTGTGGGAGCTTGTGGGTGCCGCTTCGTGCCCACCCTTTGCACACGGTAGCTGGCACCAGCCCCCCAAGTGGGAGGGGGCTGCGACGCTGGGATAGAGTTGCCATGAGGACAATGCTCCCGAACTTAGGCTCATGAGTCAGGAAACGGGTTCTGTGTCTTTTGTATCATGTCAGACTAAGCTAATGCCCCCCTCGTCGTTCTGCTACCAGGAAACCCTGTTGAGTAGTGATTTCAGGTACCCAAAAAATCTGAAGTAAAAATCGGAAACAACAGAACAGGTCTTTATAGCTGGAATCAATATTCATAAACATTCTCAGATTGGCCTCAAGATACATACATACAAAAGAAGAAGAAATAAACCAGTGCAGCTCCAAGTCATCAACATGGAAATACTATAAAATTTTACAGTAACGTTAACATAATCCATACGCTGTAGCACCGGAGCGTACAGTCACAGCACCTTTCCCTCATGCCTGTGTGCTGTCACTGTTTCACAGATGAGACTGAGCTCTTAAGAGAGACATTCCTAAAAGATGTACAGAGCTGCTGGATGAGGTGAGGCATGAAGGTAGCAATCAAGAGTCTAAAGTTGGAGCTTCTAAATTAGTTTTAACCTACAGAGCATGCAGCCAGTAACGAACCATGGAAGATGACGTTGAACTTGCCTGCGGAAAAGGGGAGCTTGAAAGAGAACAATGTAATAGTGATAAAAACGTTCTCTCCACTTCTGGTTTAAAAACTAAAATCAATCCAAAACCTCTCCAAAAGACTCCCACCGCATTTCTCTCCCGAAAATGAGGGATGGAGATTTCCCAAAGCCTGTACTCGGCCACAGACCATCAGTGTTGGAAGCAGCAACACACCGGTAATGGGGAGCTGGCTGGAAATGACAACTGGGTGCTAATCACAGCGCTGGGGTTGCACAAGCAGTTTTATTGCTATTCTAAGAGTACTTCAACATGTTTCCGTCACTTCATGCAGCCCAGCCAGTGTTCAGCTGTTGTTCAATCATTTTCATTAACAATTCTTTGCCCAAAGAAATGTCTGACTGATCTTACAAAAGTATAAAAGCATGAAAAAGAAAAGGAGACAGAACCTTTACATCATCTTCCACATGAATAATTAACACAGACAAGGGCTATAATGGAAAGGCATTTTATTTTCGCCAGGTAACACCCCTCCCTGTATAAAGGAAGTGATGGGGAAAGGTTAAAAACCACAAACCCCCAAAGCACTGTTGTCACCACGGACATTTGGAAGGTCAGGTCTGAGAGCTGCAGCAAAGGTCTGCTCGCTTCCTCCGTCGCCGCTGTGAGGCAGAGCTGATTTTGAATTCTCCACAGCCCGGTTCACATACAAAACCACAAGACCGATGCTGCCAGTGGCATTTTTAACTCCTTGGGTCTCCTACAATATATTTAAACAGACCTCGGGCATATTAATAAATTTAAAAAATTAAAATATTTTTTAAATTCATGGAAGGGAGCCCACTGTGCTAGTCCCACGTTCTTGTCAGCAGTGATTCACTCTAAGATGCCTATGGAGTGCAAACTGCATTAGGGGGCTGAAAGCGTTAACTCTAATAAAGAGAATAGCCAACACACACAAATAAGACTAATTTCCTTTTTAAAATGTCATGGGAAAGTCAATTCCCATTGCATGATTGATGGAGACTTCCTAAATATTAATAAATATATTACACATATTTACAAGCTTCTGATTTCATCCTCTGACGCTAATGTGAAGATCAGACCATAAATAGGACACGCTGGGCAGCGCTGCGGGGGATGCAGGCAAATGGTTGCAGTGGATTTGGGATGCTAGCACAAGCAGCGAGATGGAAAGCTAAAAATAGCCCGTTCTGCAGTGAGCTGAGCTCCTTCAGGCGCTGTGTGACAAACCAGCTCGCCGCTTTTTCTTTTGCAGAATGAAATGCCAGGATAATGTGGGGCAACTGTGCCGGAGAGGAAGGGATGGGAGGGAAGGGCAGAAGCAGCACCTCCACACCACATTTTCTGGAGCCTGCCACAGCATGGGTCAGCAGCCTGGAGGGTTTTTCCGAGGGAAAAAGGGATGTTATCCAGGCCCTGTCCCACGGCAGCTCTGTGTGAGCAACATGGAGCTCAATCACATCACTGTGGCGGTTTTGTGCAACCACCACGTTGTTGTTTGGTGTCTGCGCCCTGCCCTGCGCAGCGGAGCCCGCCCGAGCCAAGGGCTGCGGGGCATCCCGGGAAGGCACAGGCTGGATGGCCAGGCTCCGCCGCTTCCCCAGGGCCACCCCAGACACTGCCAAGGTGGAGGGGGCACAGGTGTGCCGTGAGGGGATCATTTCCCTTTGCACACTCAGGATTTAGTCCTTGATCCTGCCTGCTCTGCAACATCCTAAATCCCTCTCAAAGCGGAAAATAAATATGCTGGATACTCTGCACCTCAGTGGCTTGAGGATACCAGGGAAGCGGGCTGTGAGCAGGGGATCGAGTGATTGTATCATGTGGCCAGGACATTTCCAGGAGAAAATGGTAAGAACAACAACAGGGGAGATGCAAAGTGAGATTTCCTGCATTTCTATCGGTCCAGTTTTCCTGATGCACTGTGCAGCAAACGCATGGCCTGGTTTTGGCACAGAAACAAGAAAAAGTGCTGATGTGACTGAGATCAGGCGACCCTTCCAGCAGCAGCAGACCTTTCCAATCAGCCTGTCTGTGCTGCTCACCTCCTACAGTCCTACATCCTTAGCTCATGCCAGTACTCCAGGTGCTTTAATACGCAGGACACTTTTCCAGAGGTACCCTGAGGAGAGGGCCTTGACACCTGACCTTACATGGGGCAGCTACGAGGGAGAGTTAGCCTTGAGCTCTGCTTTTCCTGGTTGCATTGGTTCAGAAAAAATTAAAAACATTATTTCAGTAAGCCCTGCATACGCAAAAATTCTCATTTTCCAAGGGGGCTTTTAAAGAAAAATAAGGATGGATGAGTCCCTGCGAAGGTTTAAGGAGACTTCTGCATGTGCTTTTCAAATCAACTTAAAAGAGATTATATGAGTGGCTGCTCCAAAGGCTGCAATGTAACATGCAACCACCCTTTGAAGGGGAAGCCTTGTTCCCCTGGGCAGCAGGAGGCAGCCTGCAGTAGGGCTGCAGCCCGGCTACCACAGGGAAGCCAGCCAGCCCTGGTGCCCCACAGCCTCTGCACCCACCCCCGCAGCGTGCCTTACCAGGGCTGGGGGGGCAGCCTGCCTTCGGCTGGGCTTTTCAATCACAAGATTTGGACAGGAGAATCTGTTTTGATTAATACATCTTTAAAATCATGTTACAGAAATCCAGTGCCAGCTACTTTGGAGCAGTTCTGAGGTATCTCTCATTAATCTGAAGTATAGAAATGTTAATAAATAGATCTGAAACTTTTCTGCTATGTCATTCTATAATACACTGCTATATAGATATTAAATATGTCTCAGGGTATTAAAAAATTTATGAAAAAGTTACAGTAGTTGATTTTCAAGTATTAATAACTTGGCTATGTTAGCTTGTTTTTAAATACCAAAATGATCTGGCCCCAAATTACTGAGTAAACTCTGGCTATGCCTGAATTTAAAAAAAAAGTGTTTTGAATGTAAAAAAAAGTGCAAAAAAGCATGAGATGTCAGTTAACGTTTTAACATTGTTGGAACTTCTAAACAACTACTCTAGCACTCTTTTGCGAGTGAATTAAAAAGTGAAAAAGAATGAAAAAAGATTCAAGAAAAAAAAAAGAGAGAGATTGCTCCCAATCTGAGACAGCACTGTCCCAAATTTCAGCAGAACACGATTTTTTACAGCCAAGTTATAAACCCCAGAAAAAATGGGGTTATCAGTGGATATGCTGTCAGACATAACTATAGCAGTATTTGTGTGCTCCATTATAATACAAATGTACACCTTACCCACCATTTTCTCTGAGTAACCACAAGAACAACTTTACAGGTATTCAGTTAAAATTAGAAACCTCCCTTATTTCCCATCCTCCCCATAAACTGTACAACTCTGTCTACTACTAAAATTCACTGCTACTAGTAGTCATCATGATACATTCAAGATAGAAAGTAAACTACTAAAACCTGCTCAGGAGACACTTAGAAGTACGCTAAGGCTTAAAAAGTACAGCAGCTCAGCGGAACGGCCAAACACATGGGCGAAGAGCTTCGCCGTGTATTTTGCCCTAGGACACAGACACTGTGGAGTCCCACGCTGAACCCTGATCTCAGAGCAACCGAAACAGTTCAAAGAAAGATGGTTCTGACCACAGTCGTTCACACTGGGTGTCTGGTGTGCGGTACAACCCTTTGCTGTTTCAACTAGGACATGAGCATTACTAGGGTGGTAATGCCAATATGACTTACTGTTTGCTACTGTGCTAACACTGACACTTTGTTAGATTTGGTTCTCCTTTAAACATATGTTTTCAGCTCATCTCCTGAAAAATGATTCAAAGCATGGTTAAAAAAAGATTGAAAGCAAGAAAAGGCTTTCTAGTTTCAATGCACACACACAAAAGAGGCAATAATTTCAAACTATTGATTTTCTTCCAGTGCGAGCAGCTGACCTGTTGCATATTATTCTGCACAGATCTAAACATAGCGTTCTGTGTCTCTGGGAACCATTGGCGTAGGAAATCCTGTGATCTAATGCAAATTCAAGCCAGTCAAGTGAAATGAAGCAACGGAATGATAATCCAGTTTCCGTGACCTTGCTCATGGACGATGACCTCATGTAGACAAAAGCAAAGAAAAAGGCACAAGGCTCAGATCTCATTGATAGTCCTTTCAGAGGGGCAGTATTCAGAGGTTCCCGGTGACGACATGTAGAAGGACTGCGTTTTCCTTTTTAACCTGGCTCGCTTGTTGGCCAGAGATAGACTGCGGCGGCTTGAATTGATGATTTCTGAAATGAACTTCTTGCAGTCCACACACACCTCCATCGTGCTCCAGTCCTCCATTAATTCTTTGGGAAACTCTTCATGTGACTTATCCACAGATTTGGACCTTGAGGTCAACCTGAAAGGCAAAAGAGCAGGACCTGTCACTTATTTAGCAGCATGGCAGTGGGCGCCAAGGGACGCCTTCAGGAAACAGCACATCAGAACGGTCTTGATTTAAATCTTCCTTTCTCCTCACCCAGAAATGACACCAGGAGACCTAACACCAGAGAGGACAGGTTCTGCCTGGTTCGGCAAGATTGCAGGGTCGCTAACTGAGGGCATGTGTAACATTTACCTTGGCAAAACCAACCTTACTAATAACTATAAATAGATAATGTGTTTGGCTAATTTGACACAGCATCATAGCACTAGTTATTTATGCAGAGGGTTTATACAGTAGATCCCCTCAAAAAGGAGCATTTCTTTTATATTTAATTTCTTCATTTGCTTTGACAACCATCTGTGTGTAAGATATAAAATCAGTAGATAATTTGACAATACCAAAGTGAAAAAAAATATTGAAAATTAGAATTAGAAAAATTAGGGGGGCGGGAAATAATCTATCTGTGGAAGACATCATTGAATTCCCATTCAGTAAGTGATTCTAGCCTGCAAGATTTATCTCTGGAAAGTCTATTCATACCAGAAAAAGAAAAGCTAAGGAAATTTTTGTAGAGGTCCTACAGAAATACAGTTGTCCCATTGTTGACTCATATTATTTTTCACCTGTAATGTGAAAAACATTTAAGACATGCTGTTGGTATGGCTATTTTGGTAAATCAAGCAGTAAGTGGGAGAGACATGGATTTTCAGGCTTCAGAAAAGTTACTACAAGCATTAGAAACATTGACAACTACAAAACAGGTGGACAGCATCTTCTTAATGATTGATAACTCGATATGAAACACTTAGAAAGCATTTGAAATACACACATGTGAGCTAGGGGTGTTTCTTACCTGGACATGCTTCGCAATGAATGGTGGTGACTGGTAGAGGGTTTCTCTGGCCTCATAAAGCTTTCTCCTCTTTGCAAGGTTGAAGGTCCCAGTGAAAAGATGGGGAGAGTAGAATATGGCTTTGATGGCAACCGCATCTGTTGAGAGTAGCAAAAGGAACATGCAGTGTCATTGCAAAGATTACAGCTTTTTAGCTGATCTAACCATAAGTTTACTTACTTACTTTTTTGCAACACTGTGAGCATACAGGCCTGTGTAAGAAAGCAAGGGCATAAATCATTTAATTAGGAAAAATTATATTTAAATCAAGAGTAAGGGATAAATGTTTTCAGGAGTGAGAATCCTCCCCATCCTCCCCTTAAACAAACATTTTTAATTTTTAGGTTTCTTCAATGTAATAAGTTCAATCACAGCATGAAGCCAAAAGCAAGGAGAAAAGCTAAACAAGAACTATAGCTAAATTAAAAAGGAGTGGGGAGTGGAGAAAGCTGTTTTTTCTCTAAAGAAACCTCCTTTGGTGAGAAAATAACTCTGTGATTCCACAGATCTCCAGACTTACTATCTCACTGTTCAACTTAAAATTTTTCATTTTGCCTGCAAATGATTCCTTTTCCCTTCTCCCCCCGTCAGTACTCCAAACATAACCCAAAAGGTAAATTGCCTTGAAATGTTTTCCCCAGCAACAGAGATTATGAAACTGTTGACTGGGGAGTCTGAGTAAATTCCACCTCACTCTCCCATGAGCACAAAAGAACATAGGAGTGTTTCTCTCACTTTAAGCCAAGAGTTTCTGCCCAAGGAAGCAATTCTGTCACTTAGGAAGGAACTGGTTTTTCATAATTTTTCTTAATACCGACTGTTACAGAAATAAAAACAATCAACTGTATGTAGTGGAAACATCTGAGAGTTTCTAACGTATAAATCAGTATTTTCCCCTCTGAACTGGTACCCCTTTATTAACAGATACTATGTATTTACCTCTTACAGAACTGACAAGTGTAAGACCAGGTAAAGAAAGAGAACCTTCTTGTTCGACAGCAAAAGCAGAGCTAAAAGAAGAACAAAGGAGTCCACAATGTTAGGCAAAGTCCGGCACAGTAATGACTTCATCTATCAACTGCTATCAGCGAGAGCACAGTTGCAGTACTACAGCCAGTCCTGGGGTCCATACTTCTACAGTGACATTAAAAATAATGGTCCAGAATTGTATATTCATATATTTAGAAATACTCCTTTAATTTTTTACCCAAATTAAATAATTGTCAGTTAATTATCAACTTCTTTTACTTTCCCCTCACTGATGTTTATGTCATTACTACACAAAAAAGCAACAGGAAAGTAAGAGTAACAGCAATGGGCATAAATTCAGCCATGAATACATTCAGACTGGAAATGGTTCCTAACTGCCTGGGCCAGGTCTGGGACACAAAGATTTTGCCTGTGATAACATTTGATTATTTTCTTCCAATCTTGCATTCTTCAAAACTTGAGGAGGTGCAGGAAGGAGCTATTACAGCAATCTTACTTGAGGAAAACCTGCTTTATAGCAGGATAAGAAATCCCATGTATTCAGTTTATTCAAAGGAGATAGGGATCACAGCTTAAGAACATTTCTAGGAAGGAAAGGCATTGAACAATGAAAAGTTTTGCAGCGAAACAAAAGATGACATACTGAGATCCAGAGACTCACGTGAGGCTACATAAATTTGGTTAGAAATAAAAGTGAACAATTTTAATAGTGGGGTAAATTAACTAAAGCATCAACTTACTTTGAGATTTGATAAAAACTCATTACTAAGCTTTATGTATCAAGACAATAGTTAACAGATTAATCTAATTAAGGACATTTTAAGATTCTTGTTCCTCCGCCTTCAGGGTATTAGATCTTTACATTAAATCTGCATACTAGACACAGGTAGGCCTGTAGGTAAAATACACCATGAAGTCAAAATACATTTGCTGGAGGTGTTCAAGAAACACAAATCAAAAGTGGGAGAAGAGAACACTGCTTCTACTGGTAAATATCAATTTGCATTCTGCAGTTTACAGAAAAAAATGCGTTAGTTGATGGATTGTCTAATATAAAACCTCCTTCTGGGGTCACGTGTTGTGTGACTTCTCTGAAGGCTTTCATTCCCTCTTTGCTTGATAGTAAGGATTCATATGAAAAACTTGTTGTAGCTCCTACACTTATCTGTAATTCTATTTTCTGGAATAGAACTGCTAAGCAATACTGCAGAAGGCATGGGGACAGAAATCACTTCAGTCAACAGTTTAAAACACACATACAGATACGCTCTGATAATGGCAAACACTACTGCATTTTTATAGACAATCTGAACAAATAAGGTATTTCCATGAAAAGTTTTGATGTTTCTGCACATAATTCAAGGAAGCTGACCCATGCATTACACATTTAGGGGGATGACTGGTGGGTATCTCCTCTTTCTCTCCAATACAGGGTAAGAAACAAGTGTGTAAATGGGAGGCTGGTGTGACTGGACTCCGTCAGTAAGCTTTGGAGCCTCCACAGACTCAGTCCTACCTTTCCTTTCTTGAGAGCAGTGTAGACATCTTTATATTGCTGGTACTTTTCCAGCTCTGCCTTCACCAGCACCTGACGGATGTGCATGACCTCTTCCACCGTCAGAGCCAGACATTCCACCGGATAACAGAACTCCTCCTGGAAGCCAAAAAACCTGTTTTATTTCAAAGCCAAATGGCTTCTTCCAGATTTCAACCTAGACAACCAGCCACCTGGTTAGTAACTCCAGAAACAGAGGGTTTCTCCCTTCAAACTGGAATAGCACTGGCTCATTCGTGGGCATCACATGAGTTCCAAACTGTCGGGAGACTGCGTTAATGTGATCTAAATTGTCTGATGTTCAGCCTTCACAACAAAGACAGTTTTCTTCATCATCCCTCCTCAAACCACTCAAACCTTCTCTCCGTTTGTCTTTTATTATGAACATTTGTTTCAAACTGATTGATCCCCAGGCTTGTAATTTGAAAGGGAAAAGGTAATTTGGCAAATGGCATTACTTTTAAGCATACTGTTTGAAGACACGCAATTTCTCTGAGACTTTGTGATACCCAGAGTGGCCAAGGAAAGTTGTTAGTAGCCCATTCTAGCAAAAATTTTTATTCAGTGGTACCACATCTTGGTGCTCACATGATGAGAATCCCACCAAGACTACAAGAGGTTACATCAGTTCAGGCAGAAAAGTTCTCCTTTCTGCCCCAGGAAAGTAACAGCAGCAATTTAAGCTTTATAAAATAATCTTCAAATACAAACCAGGCGAACTGGTTACCCAATGTTGTATTATTAATGGCAGAGGCTCAAATAGAGACTAACAACACAACTTTCCACTTACAAAATTTTTCATTTGCTCTGTATTACAGCATTTAGGAGAATACTGAGTGGAGAACTTCTGAATTTGGTACCAGAGAATAAAAAGCACCAACCCAATTTGTAATCCAGCCCTGTAGTTGATTATACATTTCCAACAGAAAGACAGAAACCTCTGTGGGAACTCCCATCACTTTATGCTTAGTGAACCTTTTCAGTCAGCCCAGAGGGGCTACTGTGCAGTAATGACAATGACATGTAATGCTCTCTGAATAAGTGAAGGAAATTTCTCCTGCAAATACAAAGACGTGGCTGACAGTTTGGAGATCTCGTTTACAAATTGAAGTGATGAATCGGATTAGTAGTGCAATACTCCATTTCTATGAACTCAGAGGTCTGTTCTGTCTTTCCGTTAGATTAAAAAGAAAATCCTTCTATGTTGCAGACCTGGCAAACATTAGCATTTAGGAACCACCACATTTTTAAAAACTGTTGTCTTACCTATCTAGAAAGGGAACACAAAGAAACTTCACTCTGTTTAAGGTACCCCACAAAAGACTAGAATTGAGTTAACTTTGTTAGATTTGCCAGCTAAATCTTTGGGGTATAGAATCACTAGCTTTCTGGAAAGAACAAGCTACATCAAAAGCGACTGCAATTTGCTCTGATGTGTAAAACTGCACAGCCAAGACAAAATAACTTCTGTTCCTTATGAGCAACTTTACAGCTAACTAGCAGCAATCAGCATTTCATTCTGGGTTCTTCCCATAGCAACTGCCTCGCTATGGTGAAGGCATGGCTGAAGGCTGGGGTGAGCCGGGAGAGGAAGTGGGTGGGAAACCGTGATGCGCACAATGCCAGCAAAACCTCTCGATTCTGCATCGTGGGAGGCTGAGAGAAACTGTCTGAGGTGAATGAGGCTGACTGAACACTGGTACTCAATCAGAGCTTTAAGTCCTTTAGAAACACATTTCTTACTTGAAGCTCTTCCTTCCCCCTCATGAATGCCCATTCCTTTAATTTACAGAACGATGACTTCAGGGAATACTGCTCCTTTGAAGAAAGTCTGCAGATCTGCTATAGGTGTAGAACAGGTACTAGGGGAATAGTGTGGGTCTGTTGTACCAATCGAAAATTATTATCACTAAATCAAACAGAAATAGCTAGCAGGCAACAGGGGAAACATAGAAAATGTTCACATTTTAAATGCTAATGTTTTAATTCCAGAGGTTACACAAGGACAACAAAATGTTAATGCAACATTAAACGAAAGATAAATATTATGCTGATTTCAGAAAACAGCTTGATTCCCTCCCTCCTTCCTTTTCGGAGTAGAAATAAGTACAGAAGAAAATCTTTTGTTTCTACACTACCTCTAAGGCATTGAAATTAATTAAAATTACACTAAGCACTGGCTAAACTTCATTAAACAATGATGCTTTGGAGTTATTGCTCAAACTTCCAACAATAATCTGCACTCAAATTAGGCAGCTCCAAGTGAGAGAACTTCAGCTCTGCAACACTCACATACAACAGAACATACTAAAGACAAAATGTGGTTTGAACAGTCTTGATTCTCTGGAATTGTACTCAATACTCATTTTAATATTAAAGACAAGTCAGTATTCTTATTTTTAAAGGGAAAAAAAATCTTACTTAAAAATACTATTTTGAACTTGAAGTTTCCATGATCCTCATGAGAATTGGCTTAACACTTTGACTGTGCAATCATCTTATATACACCATAATAGCTTAAGGTGTATACATGCAATTTTTTTACACAGGAAGAGCAGGTAGTAAGAATTACGTATCCATAATGTGAAATAAAGTGCTTTGTAAGTCATTCTCAACATACGCACACCTAATAGGTCCTTATGACTAACACATTTTTACACTAACATATTCCTTGTAAAACTTCTAATTAAAGGATGTCACTAGGCATTCAAATGAGCTGCACTAGTAAATTGCAATATGAACAAGTGCCGGATTGGCCTCTAAATTCTGCAAGTCACAATTAGTCAAGCACTCTAAAGTCTCGTTGCATTTGCAGACTAAAAAGTTCTAAGAAGTCAGCTGGATATCTCAACTATAAACTCTCTTGCAATAAGTTTCACACTTTCACTTAATGTTTGGGACAAGAAAAAGCAGGAAAAAAATATTATACATATTCAATTCTACATAGGGGTAAATGAATTACGTTTTGTTTTCAGTGGATTTGCCTTCCCTGGTACTAGCTATTAGTTATTCTGCAAGTTCTGATATGTAAGTGTGCTGAGGACTGAAACAACACATAGGTTTTCAAGTAAAACAGACTGCAAATGCCCTTCCATCCTACATAGTGTAACCTGGTAGAAACATAAAACCTTATTCTTTTCAACACAGTCCAAGGATTACAATAGTTTTGCTGGATTTTTGCTGCAGGATCTTCATGTGCTGTAATACTTAAGCTCTGTCCCATTGACAATCTTGTGATGTTGCATTTTTAGTTTGCTGTCCTTTCAGAACTGATTTCTTTTCCCCGTGAGGTGATTGAAGACACACAAATACCCTACACACATTGAAATCAATGTCAATCAGGTGCAATGTCCCAGTCTAAGCTTTAATTCTTGCCACAGCTTAGGAAGTGCTCCCCTAGGAGGGAACATGCTGGTGAAGGTGATTTCCAAAGCCAGCAAAAAGAGGCAAACCTTTGTGGGTTTCCACCTGCTCGCAAAAGCTCTCTCACAGAGATAGTACATAGCCCCTGCCACCCCACACATGGCTGCTTCAACGGGATGAGAGCTGAGCAGAGAAGCTGTTTGCATAGTTGAAAAAAGTGGTCTGAAAGTCATCCTTGGAAATAAACTGGTTATCCTAGGAACCTGAACAATAGATAGGAAGCAGAGAAGCGAATGCTGTGTATAAATGAAACCATTAGCTATGGTCCTCTGGGTCAAGAAAAAAATAATGATAATAATAATAATAATAATAATAATGGTAATAATAATAATAATTAAAAAAGAAAACAGACTACAAAGGCATCCATATGTACATCTCAGGACACTGGCTTCATCTCACTGATTAAGAACCAACTCAGCTCACTACAGCAAGCACACCACCAAGGCTGACCCCCCCACCCAAAACCACTGAGCTGCCCTGCCCTTCCATGTAGCACTGGTAGGGTGACATATCAAAAGGACTATGTTTGGCATTTTTCCAAGTTCATTTCCCCTCCCCACCTACTTAGGTCTAAATCCCTCTGTCTGATGAGATGCCAGTTCACAAAACCGTCGTTAGTATGCAAGGCAGACCAGATTTTTTCTAATCCTGCTAAAAGACTGTAGCAAACTCCTGCCTGTTTTCACTGGCATTGAAGGCTATTTATTGACAAGGCCTCTTTCACCTTGGAGAGAAACTGCAGTCATGGGAGCAGACGATAAGAAATGAAACTCCATCAATCCTGGAGGAAGGGATGAAGAAGTGTGAAGTCAAATAAAAAATAAATAATATTTTGCACTTAACTGAGAAGCGTTCACTCCGGGAACGGCAATGTTACATAGGCAGCATCTGGCGCAGCCACTGCCAGAAGCTGGCATCCCGCCGGGGAGGGGGAAAGGCTTCCAGTAAGCCGAAGCATGGAACTGGGCCACTGCCTACACGTCAGAAATCATCTACCAAACTAAAATCGAAAGTATTGTGGGAGTTGCCTGTCACACCCTAGAGGGCACTATTGCCAAGTTAAAGAATTAGCTCTCCAGGATTCAAATAAAATAGGTTCTTATTAAAGGAACATCATTTCACTCCCGATTTTCCTTCTTTCTCACTCCACAGCCAAAACCAAGCTAGCTGACAGTTCTCTAAAGATTGAAAAACAAAACCAAGAAAGCCTCAAGCACAATAGAAACTAGTAAAACCTTTCCCATGTGTCCCCACGTTTGCCTGACTAATCTGACAGCTTCGACTCCTTTTTCCTTTAGTATTTCTAAGGGGGAGTGGAGAAATTGCATTAGTTTTTCTGCAATAGTTTTATTTTGTATTTTTGTGGTTTTGTAGTCATATGTCAGTGAACAGACTGACAGACGGAAACTAGGTATGTGGTCAAAAAGGTCCTATTAAGAACTTGGTTAACCTATTTAAAATAACAGCCTCATATATGAGATGTTTAAGTTGCATCATCCCCTCAAATATGTATGAGATCAATGTTATGATGTAACATATCTAGATACACTAAGGAAGTGATGGAGCAAATGCCTCAGTATAACGTATAATGCTTTCTCCCCTCCTCCTTTTAAACAATATATCTGTGAATGACTCAGGGCCTATCAGAAAATAAAGCTTGTGCTTCCACATACAGTGAGCGCAGCAGGCAATGGCAGGGCAATCCATTTTATAGGACAGTGTCTTCAAATGCATGCTGAAGTAACCCTCCAGCTTGGTTCTGGTGCAACATGTTCTGCTCCAGGTCTACTTTGGCAGAAGAAGTCTACCTGTGTTGTACATTTATCAAGATGCTACTACCTGACCTTTGCCTGGAGCGAGAAACTACTTTCTGTTTGGAAGGATATAATAAACAAAATCCAGCAGACCCTCTGAAAAGAAGAGGAAGAAGCATGGAATATTTGGAGATTATTTTCTTGTTAGTGTTCAGCTTCATCATCTAATAGGTTTGGATCCCGGCCACGATCTCTTGGGCCATCAAAAACACTCTTCAAAGCCCATTAATACCACTGCATTACAGGATAGGGCAAGTGAATATTCCCTTTCTTTCAAAACTAGGATGTGTTTATTGATTTCTCTGTTCACCAGCACTTCACGGGGCATACTTCAAAACCCTGCTGGTAGGAAAAGAGACAAGGAACATATCCTGCATGAAGTTACAAACCACTAATCAGTATGTCAGCATAAATGAACCAGGATTTCATACCCTTTGCTGTTTATACTCTGTTGGAAAATAGCTCTCAATTAAAGCTAATTGATCAAATGTACTGTACTTTCTTTTCAAGCAGTAATACAGATTTTTGCCTCAGTAACTTCAACAAAGTAACACATACAAACCTTGATTTGGATTACTGAAAGAGCTTTCATATGTATAAACATTACCACACAAGTTCTGAAGGGAAGAAAAGAAACCACTCCATTCATTCAGCCATTAACTAAAATACTTCCAACAACTAAAAAATTCCCCCAAATCCCCAAATAGATCCATTGCTTTGGAATTGTCTCTATTCACATGGCAAAATCAGTAAGGTGAAGTTCATCTGTTTTGGTAACATTCTGAAATAAAATCAAGACACGTGGCTTTACCCAGAGTCCTAATCAAAGTGCAAATGTTTTCTGAGGCACCTGTACCTGGGATTTTGAATACATATGCTAGAGAGACAAAGTTCAAATCTTGATTTCAAAATGTCTTTAGTAGCCAAGAGCTGTTTCTGAACTGAGGAGTTTTCTTTGAGTCAAGTTCTAATCACACTGAAGCCAAGTTTTAATTTTCATTATACTCTTAGCATGCTTCTTTTTCTCTCTCCTACTACCCACTCCACTTACAAGTGATCTGGAGCTGTGTTTTGAAGGTGGTAAGAATTGTCTCACATTGGTTGGTGTTTCCTTTTCAATGGAGTGTCGTCTCTGAGGTGGCTGCCGTCTCTCGGGCTGTGGTGTAGATGATATGGGCAAGAACTTTGGAGGCACTAAAGATTCAACCAGTGTAAAAAAATTAGTTCTTGTAAGACAGACTGTTGGATAACATTGCTCAGTACTTAAACCAGCCACTGACTTGGTAGAATTCCCACTATAGGTGGCTGAAGTTACACATTCATACTCAGAGCACCTTCCAGACACATATCACATTCATCACATTTTCCAGATTGAGAAAATAGGAATATTCATAAAACTAGCAAATATAGGCATGCTACTATCCAGTTACCATAGTATATAAATTCAGTGTTTCAGGGTATTGGCTTATTCTACTTATTTTACCTTCGCGTATAGAAAATACATGCACAGGTTACACATTTCATTACAAAACCTTTCCAGTGAAACTGAAACACCTTGAAACAAATGAAAAATATTGCTACACAGTAAAGTCTACAATAACTGTGCCTGAAAAATAAGAGAAGATCCTCCCCTCTTCCCAGTACTTCTGAAAAATACCAGTGATTGCTATGCATCTTTCAAACAAGTACAATCACTGCCATGGTGACAGAGATTTGTGAAGGAAATGGTGACGGAAACTTTTAAATTGGTCTTTGGTCAAAATGTGTTTCTGCAGCAACAAATTATTTTATGAGATGAGCATAGCTAAACCACCCCCCATTCACTTGTGACCCTCTCCAGTTCCACATCAGCTTCAAGTACTGAAATCTTCTATTTCACAAAGATATCCACATATAGTGGAGGCTAACGCCTTCCAATAATTAATCACATTTGACCTATTCAGCAGGTTCTAGTGTTCAACTTTAGAGATTTATTCCATTAACAACACTCAGCTTCAGCTTTCTAGAGAAGTTTCAGACAAAGTTCACAGACCAGAAGACAGCAGAAGTGTGTAAAAGCAGCCACTGGGCTCTCTCATCAAAACTCACTCTTTCTGCTGCTGGTGCCTTCTTGAAAGGGGTCTTCCACTTGTGAGGGGGAGATGCTGCTGCTACTTGCTGATTTGTGTACTGATTCCTCCTGTGTGGCAAGAGGAAAAGAAACAGAATTCCTCAGGGATTGTTTTTTCTTCTCTTACTGCTTCTTAGTACATAGAAATAACAAGCTATCAAAGGTATTTTGCACCATTCAATCACTCAAAGCCCTAGAAGAAGTCCTGAGAAAAACATTGACTCTACACAGGACTGAGTAAATGGAATTTTCAACACTCATTTTTTAAGAAATTGGAATAAATGGTACATGGTTGGAATTCAGTGTATTTAACTACTGTGTGAAAGAACAAGATCAGAAGAGAGGTGCATGAATCCATTGCAACCTGTTGATCCTCCTCATTGTATTAAAGGACTTGTAAGGATTTGCAGCTACAGGAGATATGTCAACTCAACTGTACATCTCACACTAGCAAGAAATCAACACTTGGATTCCTCTGGTCTTCAAAGGAATGAGAGCCACTCATACACGACTCAAGTAAAGAGAAATTAATCTGATCTCCACTGTCCTGTTCTCTAATCCCTAATCATGGTGCCCTTCTCCTTTCTTCTGTATTTAAAAGAAATCTCGTTCATTATATAAGCATGTTTCATCAGAACAGCCAAGAGCAATTCCTGCAAGATGAATGAAAGTGAAACAGGCTTTGACTAACACCTTTCAGCTATCTAAAGCATTATGCCACCCCAATTATTAAATCCTTTGCTTTCACCTAAAACCTGTCTTCAGCCACCAGATACCAGCAAGATGCATGTAATCACAGGAGCCTCCCAAAGGAACAGAGTTGAAGGACTGAGTGTGAATGCTCTTTAGCTCTAATGTGAATGCTTTTAACCAAGGAGACGTACATCATTTAAGTTGTTAAGATTAACAGATCAAACAAGTGACCTGCTCTAAAATCCAGCAAGCGGCTGACCTTCTCTCTCAGATTTCCTTAGTTACATAAATCATAAGCAGAAAAACCTCCACTGGCTGAAAGACTGCTGCCTTTGGTAACAGCAAGTCAGAAGAGAAAAGCTGGCAGGATCATCTCAATGAGCACCATGCACCACAGGACAGAGGCCTCTACAAATTCCCATCAGGAGCTCTGTACTTTCTACTTAGCCCAAGGGTACGCATTGTATGCGAGGACACTGTGATGTACACTGTTCCCACACATATGCCATAACATAGCATTCTGCAAAGGGACTCAAACCAGCTCAGAACCCAAACCAATATATTCACTTTAACATACCAAGCGTGACCCCGCAAAACAGTTGCAATGGGAAGCTTCTAGGGAAATTTGAGCAGCACATTTAGCAATAGCAGCTGTTTTTTTCCAGAAACCAGTACAGTTTAGCTACAGAGCTAGCTAAGATAGCTTTGCATATCACTGCTTCATGTTGCATGGTTGCCTTAAGAGACCACTGGAGAACTTGCAAGACAATTGGATACACTGTTCTTTAGAAGGGGTGCAACAACGTTCACAAGTCTAGAGTTAAACATTTAAATTTTGTGAAGGAGAATAACCCCTGTGCAAAGGGAACTACTGAACTTTACACTTTGTAGAATTCAGATTCCTCTGAGTGGAAGATTACTTTCCCATTACCAGAGAAGCTAACAAGCTAAGATGAAGAACTAAGCAAGCTGTCAATTAAAAACACATAACCATGGTGCTCTGCTGCTCATTTTTATGAATAGTAGACTATCTGACATTTTACATTTGAGGTTGGATCAACCCAAAATCTGCACTTTTTCACAGAGCACTAAACAATTAGAATTTTACATGTACTGAGAAAGCTGCAGATTTAAGGGCATCACCTTAAAACATCTGAATATGTTAGTGACATTTTTGTCCAGATAGCTGTAGTTTCATTAGGAAGATACCATTTTTATATCTGTATCAAAAATCACTGTTAGTTTGCTACTTCTCTTAGCCACACGAAGTAAAATGGCACTTCCTGCTTCCCCTCTGAAACTGTGATTCTAATGGAGATGCAGAAAAAAGCAAGGACAGAAAGCAAGACTGGTTTGTACAATATTCACCTTTGCCAGCAAATGGGCACAGGGCAGTATCAGACCTTCCACCTCTAGCTGGCAACACTGAGTGTTGGGACACAGGCTGCATCACAACACAGCTGAGAGAAGAACAAAGGGGATGCAGGGGGAAGAAAATGCATCTGCCTCATAGCTCGTTTGGAGGTCCACAGCTCAGCACTGCAGGTATTTGCAGCTTGTAATTTAGGGCATAACACAGTCATAATTTAACTCCCAGTGAGTAACTCTAAATAGGTTAAGCCAAATTCAAATTGCAGGCAAAGAGGTGGCCAAGTCATTTATAGGCAATCAGGATGACAACACATACTCTCTTCTGTGTGTTATGTACAAAGTAAAAGGAAAGAAATAAGACACTGACAGAGCGATCTTCACTTTCTTCAAATGTTCTATGTCCCACTCCCTTCGTCAGCTCAGAAAATTTCACCATCGAGCATCTTAATCGTCTTCACTGCTTCACCAGCTACTTCTGTTGACTCAAACCACTGCAGCATCTGTTCTCTGTAACAGCTCAATGTGGCTGTTTTATTTTCAATTTATCTTTTGCTGTACGTTCCAGAGCTTATACTACATGACTTTGCTTGCCTACAGAGCGCTCCCTAATCAATAGTCACAGTTGGACATCTTATTTTTCCCTCCTACAAGAATCACTTCATGTTTCCCTTTACAGAATTTTCTTTTACTGACTTCTGCTCATTTTTCTGTGTGAAATATCATGCTACATTAGCTCCAGAATGCAGAGAGCTATAAGCTGGGAAGCTGTAAGTTCAAGATCCAACTGTCATTGACAGGTCTTAATATTCCTGCATCCTGCCCAGCTTCATTCATATTAACAAAACCTCATATAGACTCTATTGTAATTTTAAAGACTGCTGAGAGATTTCAGAAAGCAAATCTCTTCTGCTTTCAGAATAGACGCACCAAATTATGCACCCACAGGATAACCCCTAATATAAAGAGAGCCAATCTTTCACAGATCAAGAAAGTATGCAGAGAGATAAATTTCTGCCCACATATATTTCTCCCCAGTCTCCTATCTTTCAGCTTAGATGCCTTTGTAAGCACCCTGTCAGGAAACTCCTCCTTCCCTATTTACTAGAGAGAAAGAGTCAGGGAAGACTGCCTTCCCCAGGCTAAAATTAGCCTCTGTGAATAAACCCTGCCTGCATGTGCTTTCCAGACAGATTAACTTTCAGGAAGGTCCAAACTCAATACTACTACAGGTCCAAAAGACAGCTCATTCTTGAGGATGTATTGGTGCTACTTCTTGAGGATGCAGCTTTTAAGCTGGAGAGCTTTTTTAAGCTTTTCTCCTTTTTATGGTTTGGTTGGTTTTTTTTTAAATCTTTTAACTCTCCATTTGGGAGAGGATGGACTCAAAGTTGTTTCCCCATCTAAGTGGTATTTGCTTGTCCCTATCTGTGAAACATTTGTTGGGTGTTACTTCCAAAGCCTATATAGCGAATGCACGCACTGACATTTGCATCAAACTCTGGCACAGCTGATGCTCTTTATTTAACAGCTGGTACAGTGAGGCTGGCCTCACATCTGAGTCCTTTAGTGACAGCTCCTGCATGGGTGCCAGAAGGGTGGAACACATTTGCCTGCATTCCCAAAAGCATAATTGCTACATACACACAGTGGACAGATACTGGGCATTTAGGAAAATAAGTAAATAGTGGGTTTAAGGCCAAAACTGGCATTTAACCTTTTAAAAGAATATTCTCCTTTTTGAGGTCTGATCTAGTATTTTTGAAGTTCTGTGGGCTGACAAAGCAGTCATGGAAAATTCAGATGATAATCTGCAAAGTCACTTCTCGGTTGATCAGTTCAGCAAATTAAGGACTAAGATTCGATCTGACAAATCGACAAGCAAGTTGTGTGCTGATTTTTTACCTCTGAATCTGAGCTGTCAAGTTCAGCCAGCGTGGGAGCCTTAAGGAGTCTCTTGCGTTGTACTGTCACTTGTGTGGCCCCATTCTGCTTTCCTTGTGGTGCCAGGCCACCATTCACTACAGAGGCATCCACTAATTTTCTTCCAGCCTCTGGTGTAGATACATCTAGCAAAAGAAACAGAACAATTGGTGTTTGGACTTAATTTTTATTTTGCCTTCTCAAATCTTACTGTCAAGGAAATACACACAAAAGGAGAAAAAAAATATCGTGATAGTTATATGTGTGCAATTAGTTTACTTTAGCAATACATTGCTCAGAGGAGTACAGGCAATGGCTTGTGGTACAGAAGCAATATGAAAGAATGAAAGCAGTGGAAAAAGCAACAGTGCACAATACTAAAAACCAACCTCAGACCAACATCAATCACCTTTTTTAAAAAAATCCTGTGTTAAACCCAAATATATTCTTCCTTCAACTTATAGTCTATAATTAACTATATCACAAGTATCAGAAGAACGCATAACTGTATCTGGACAAGTGGGTTGCCAGTGAATCTGAAGACACCACCACACAGAAATTAGGAGGTTTAGCATGGAGTACACCTAGTTTTTCCAGTGAGGACAGAATTACACGTCATTGTGCAGTGTAAGGGAAGAGGAATAAAAATGAGCTAAACAACTAGCATTCATCAAAAACATGCACAGTTCTTAGGCTTGCAAGGTCATTTGTATTAAAAATATATATGAGATGTCAAATCTTCACATAATAGCACACACATGAGGCTCCAGCTCTATTTTCATCTACCTGAGTTTTACAAGGATATAACTCCACTGAGCAAATTACTTGGGATTTCTGCCAGTGTGCAACGAAGATGCATCTCGGATAATGTAAGCATTGGGTCTGCTGTGCTTAGCCCAGCTTAGCTTAGACATTAAGATAATGACCTAGGCTTTGATATTTTAGGACAGCTTAGAGTTTGGTCTGATAGATCAGTTTTATCCCTGTAAAAGTACAAAGTGCAGTATCCCAGTCGAAGAAAATTATGTCAGAGGGAAAAGGAAGAGAAGCTTTTAATCTCCCATTTGCATGTACGCCTAAGCATCTGGCCTTTCTACAAATGTGGTTTTCTACCCATGTAATTACAGGACTCCTTCCCCAGTCTTGTAATAACAAAGTACCTCCAGGTATTTTAAGGCTAGGGTAATGAGTTATTATTGCCATTTTTATATGTGGCGAAAAGAGGCACAGAAGGTCAAATGACTTGTACCTTAGGTTACCAGGAGGACTATGACAGAGAAATGATATCACCCAGACATTCCCAGTGCCAACAATGTAAGTACTCACACATCATTTGGAGTTACTTACATAGTTGCCCTGGTATAAACAGACACAGTCACAGCTGCTACAACACAATTTGCATTGATAAAGGCCATTCTTGCGCTAGGTAAATTAAAACTACACAGTCTAGACAAAGCCCCAGTTGCAGTTGTAGGTGTGTTTTACAACATTCTCACTGGAGCAGCTATTGAAAAGGAGTAAGTTAAACCAATACATATTTTAAAGAATTAATTAGGTTATTGTTAAATGCTGGAAACTGAGCTAGAAAGGACAGGGGATGTATTACAGTTCCTCTATAAATCATGCCTTTAACTGGGAGTATAAGAAAAGGTGATTATTTGCACTATTAAAGTCATGGTGACATTCCAAGCCTATGAATCTGTGCACTACTGTGTTCCTGCCTCCAGGTCCTCCCTACAAAGAGTTGCAATCAAAGACTTGGACTCTCTAACTCTCAGTTCCTATCTTCAAAGGCTTTGCTAATGGGTGTCCTGACTAGTGCTATGGCTTATAGGTCATGTTTTTTTTCCCCTCCTAGATTTCTGTGAGTACAGCATGGGCGTCCTCCACATCAAATGCATTCCTGCTCTAACAGCTGCTCAACACAATCCCAGAAAGCAAGAGCAGGAAAACAAAACCCGAACTGCCTCACCTCCCTGCTGCCAATACCACTTCTTGAGACCTCATAATTAGCTGGCATGCAGCTGATTGAAGAAGCTCAGGGCTTCCTGAATGAGCAACAGAAAAACCTTTGATTTGTCTTTTGATTGCACAGGGTGGTTCCTGAACAGACTGCAATGAAGCAGTTACAGCACTGTCAACACAACAGCCAAAGGTGGTGTCCCTTCTCCCAAAAACTTCCTGGGTGGTGACTCCCCTGCCTGATGGTAGGGAAGGTGAAGAATGGCCTGTAAGCACTGTTGGACTCACTGGGAGAATAAATGATGGGAGGGCCAACAGTATTGCCCTCCTTCCAAAAAAACAAAACACCCGGTAAGTCTGGGGAAAGGACAGAGAAGGGAACATCCACAAGACATCCCCTAGCACTACGGGAGGTGATGGAACAGACATCCAGGGTACATCACACATTGCTTCCTGTTGTTAGGGGGGTTTTTGGTTGTTTTTTTTGTTGTTATTTTGGTTTTGTGTTATTTGGGGTTTTTTTTTGTGTTTGTTGTTGTTGGTTTTATTTGTTTTGGGGCTTTTTTGTTTTGTTTTTTAAGAATTTAGGCCATATTTCTTTAGGCCCCAGAAATGGAAATTTCTGACCCATTTTGGAGGTGACTTATGTAGCCAATCACTATCTACAAAGACTAAACCAGCTGTTGTTTAAAATCACACATGTATGAGTTGTTCATACATATCGTCGAGTTGTTCTTATGTTGGTTTATAAGTCTTCTTGAAATACCCGAGCAGTATGAGGTGAATCAACAAGACAATCCAACATAGTATTTGTTTTGAAGGGCTCCTCAGTAGGAAATGTCATTTATCACCACTCTTTCCTCTAAAGGAAAAAAAATATGAGGGAGTTTTTACAACTTGCAAGCACTAAAGAATAAAAGACCAAAAAAAAGTAAAATAAGAAAATCATCCCATTTATAAAATCTGTTTTGTCAATAGTGTTCAAGTTCAGTTTATCATTACTGCACTTAACAGTACTGGATATACATGAATTAATGGATTATCATAATTTAAGGAAAGTATCGTGAAATTGTACAGTTTCAGCAAGCAGATTTCAAACAAAAATAACTTGTTCCAAAATTAAAATCAGAATTTGTTAGCAGATACAGACCAAAAAACTACTACTTTGTTTAAGCTATTTTAGTGATGTACTCAGGCAACAGAAACATTACTGGGTGGCAAATAATTGTACATCATCATAAACAAGATAAAATTAATCACGATAAACGAGTCAGAAATAACCAATAGACTAATGCTTATGAAAATGAATGACAGAAGAAATTCATGGACAATTCTTTGAAACAAAAACCTAAATCTATTTTTTTTAATGGATAGTAGTTCACAATTTCTAGTTTCATAGAACATCTAAACGTTTTGAAGATGATTCAAATGATATTAAAAAAAGGCTTGCGTGAGTAACAGCCTGGGGTTAAGATTTTATTAGAGTCAGACACACTGGGAGAGTGTCATTTCTCCCATGTTTTCAGGCAGCAAGTACAATGAACACTACCTGCAAACTGGATGAATACATTTGCTTTCTTTTGAGCTTCTAAGCTATCATTACAGCAGGCAAATGGATGTCTTGATTTGATTACTTGATCTTTGTGTTGGCCTTCCCTGACTAGCCTTAAGAAGGGGGAGACAAAAGAAACCCACCCTAGGATAATATGAGATGAGCCTTTATTTACATGTAGGATTATGTGCAAACCACAGCAGTCATGTAACCATATGCTGTCTGCCTCCTAACCAGCTCTCCTTAGCAAATAACAGAAACCTGAATTTTGTTCTATACAGCAAATGTACTCCTCAACGTTATCATTTTTACACTGAGTTTAAAAGAAGGCTAAAATGGATTGCAGAATTAATATTGGTTTATTTTTTGGTAGTTATGATGATGATAATACACTGGGAAAGATTAGATAATGAATAAGGATAACAGAGATGTGCTGCTCCTTTCCTAATGGACTTAGATGTTGAAGTCAAACCTGAGAACTAATAAATCAGCACAGCAAACTGCCAGTGTTTTATTGGTGTTTACATCACATTTATTATTGTGTTCTCTAAATTGAGAAATTACCACGACCTGGTGGAGTTCCTTCCTCACCCTGGTCTGAGGCACAGATCATGTAAAACCAACAGATACACAGCACCTCACGGAGTTGGGAACAACAGGAATAATCCCCAAGAAATTTGGGTTTAAATGTTTCACTTTCCTTTTTCTTCTCTCGTTGCACCCAACACCCCCCCTCCCCAACCCCCAAATGTACAAACTGTTTCTGTAGTAACAACGCCAAAGTAGCCATGCATACAGCTCTGAGGTAAGAGCTTGAGTGTTAAGAGTGGGAAGGACAGATCTTTTGACCTGCATTCAACACACTGCATCAAAATTAAGCTGCTTTTAAACTACTTTTCTATTTGAGAAAGTGGGCAATGACTGTCCTGTCCCTTGTCAGTAACTGAGTACCTCTCAGATTACTCTCATTACAGGTGGCTACTGCTTGCTCCTTCTATTCTACCAGTAGGAACAGCAGCGTAAAAGGAGGTCCCAGGTACTCCCTTCTCTCCCCTTCAGGGTAACAGCAGGCAGATATGTGGAGCCGGGCCAGGGTGACATACCAACTACACCAGCTTGGTGCCAGCAAAAGTCTTCTCAGAACTGGTCTGCATCATCTCAGTCGCAGATAGCAAGCATAATATATGCCTGCCCCGTTCTTCAGCACTTAGCAGGAAACACTTCTGTTTTTCAGCTGGTTTGTGGGGGTTTTTTTGTGACAGCAATTCCATCAAGCAGAGAGCAATGAAAGCAGTGAAAAAGCAAGTACGTGGAAACAGTGATGAAAGCACAGTATAGCTTCCCCGGCTCCAAAATAACGAAAAAATTAAAAGCACGCAAAGCAATAACATTCAAAACTACTGCTTATCTGCTTACTGTCGACATCCCAACCCATCTAATTCATTTGTACTGCTCATTTGGTGTCTCACATCTACCTAACTGGAATGTTTTAATCATCCTGAATTTACTTCTGAAGACAATTTATCAGATCACTCAGTCACGCCATATGATACTACTTGCTGAGAACCACATGACTTGAAAAACCAAAAACAATCACATTTGGAAGATGGATAAAGAAAACAGGAAGAGTTCTTCAGAGGTCAGTCAAAAAAGAGCAAATCCAAGTACAGTATAGATTGCTATGAAACTACTTCTTTAAAATAAAAACATTATGGTGATGAAATAATGGATTATGAAGGGAGCTTTTAAAAAATATTGTTTGGATTTTAACAAATGAGGATGTCTCAGGATTCTTAGAAATAAAAGGCAAAAGAAGAAGCAGACAGACACATGTAGGACAGATCCGAACCTCTCCTTTTGTTGGTCACTGGCACATTCAGTTTTATAGTCTTAAAACTGAAGGAACTTTTGGCGTATCTGAAAGTAGCAATACTTTTTGAAAACTGACGTTTGCCTGTTTATGCTGTTATCTGAACCCCTGAGGACCCTTCAGCTTTCAGTGGAGCAAAACATGATACCATGTACATACATAATTTGAATCCTGCTGGACAGCTGTAGTAGCTGTACAATACATCACAAGTGTAGGGTGTCACAAAAAGGTTTGAGCTTGATTAACAGCTTGCCACTGCATCTGATGGGGAGAGCCTTTTCCTTTCTCCCATCCACCCATAATCATCACAGGCCCGCAGCCAGCTCTCTGATCATCTGATCAGATAGTAAGCAGGCTTAAATCACTAAAAGAGCAGAAAACAAACCTGATAAAAAAAAAAAAGTATTTGTTTCTGGGTTACACAAGTTTAACCACATCATCTGAGGAATAAATGAGCAGGACTGGCACAAAGCAGAAGGGGGAATTACATGCTTAGGGGGAGCTTGGGGAGGAGAGGGAGCAGCGAGAGCCCCTCCTTGCCTCTTGACAGTGGCAAGCTGTTTACTTGGCTCAGCCAAAACATGAAGCTATGTTCACAGACAGGTCACTTGTGAACTTTGCTCCCATATTATAAAAACTGCAGTAATGAAAAAACTTCTGTATGGTCTTCCTACTTCACAATACGCTAGCATTTCACTCAGATTATGCCTTCCTATGGGGAAAATAACCATGTGAGGTTAAAGGGTACATGGAGAAACACAGAGGATGAAAACTCTGCAAAAGTTCTGGATGAGATGTTCCTGTGCAAGTGGAAGGACGGGGGGAAGGTAGAGCTCCTGTTGCTTCTTCACAAAATGAGAGCATAGATTTATTTGGAGACCTTTTTTCTTGGAAGTCACCTCGGGGAAATTAGGTAACAGCTAGCATAAGAGGTCTCCTCAGCAGACAAACCTTTGAGGCTAATGTAGAGTATTTCCAACCTCAATGATGGAGTCTTTGGGCCTGAGAATCCTGGAAAGTTAGGGTACAATGAGGGAGGAATTAATTTATTTTCTGGCTAGTAAGCACACACTCTCTCTGACATTGCTGTCTCTGAAGTAGAAGACATTTATACAGTTACTGTATGTCCTAATTAATGGCCCACCAAGAGGAAAGTTTAGATTTTGTATTAGCTGGTTGATGAAGGGTCAGTTATCGAATCCTCTGTATCAGCTATTACCAGCAAACCTTAGCAACTTATTTTGCTAACCGGTAAAGGAGGAAGGTTTAGCCTCTTTTGAGTGAATGTCTTTGATTTCATGACTCACAAAGCATTTACTGTAAAGACAGTTCCTTTCTAGATTAGTATTCATAGGTGTATTTCATTACATCTAGAAAGGCAGATGAGTTCAAAACTAATATTTGGATCCTCATAAGAAATGAAGTATTGCAAAAGATGGTCTAGTCAAAAAGTGAGTGTAAAGACACAAAGGTCATATTAATAAATAAGTAAATCAGACTTGAAGGTGACACTGTATTCTGCAATCTTTTTTAGAGTTTGGAATAGATCTGGGCCACCTTATTTTGATCATTTATTTGAACAGAATTCCAGCACTCTATTTCAGCCAAAATACAGTTGTTTCCTATATCTAGGCATCCTTTTGGGGCAAGGGAAATGTAGGTATTAATAAGTAATTTGTCTTAATTTTTATTTTCACTGACCATATCTTGGAAGAATCCCTTCAAGTTTCTTTCTTAAATGGGAATTCAACAAGCAGATGGAACAAAATTCACAATAAGCACAATAACCACGTCAGGTGTTGTTGCACCTTTTACCTGACAAGTCAAAACTGTGTGACATGCTAAGTGGTCGCGTTGCTGTAAAAAAGAAACAAAAACAACAAAAAGAAAATGATTCAGCTATTAGAAAAGCAGAGGGGTAATGAAACCAAAAGATTTATTCCACTTGAGACATTTTGGATTCTGTTGCCTAAATCCAAAATGTGTCAGACATACTATTGCTTTACCGTAATAAAGCTCAAAGTCTGAAAACTACAGTAGTGTAAATGGGACTTGCAAACAGAGCAATTATAAATATATTTGTATAGTTGTAAAATGAGATTTTTGGAATTCAATAAATCAAATATCAAAACAAGAGCCAAGTATCTTAAAAATGGAATATTTTCAATTAAAATGCCATAAAACAGAGAAAGGGAAGGGGGGGGGGGGGGCAGGGGGAAGAGAGAG
>JAVJGI010000040.1:61297634-61344912 GCA_035590275.1 Ibycter americanus
GGGGGGGCGGGAACACGGGACGACCTTAAGTTTTCATGTATGAAAGTACTTCAGATACTAGCATGCCAGAGGAAAGACTATACATAGAAATCTTAATATTCCTAAAATTGGGCTATGCACAGAAAAAAAACCCAACCACCTAGCAGGTCTGTTAAGCTATAACACAGAAAATGTTACCGACTTGGTAAGGATCCCATTCATACCAAAATTACTGTTATTTGTTGAATTCAAGGCAGATCATTTTTGATTCCCAGAAAGTCAGCTGTGAGGAGAAATAAACTATAAGAAACCCCCTAAACTAAGTAATGACAGACTTGCATATAAATTGCAATTAAGCAGTCTGCGTAACATGGCTATAGATTCTGAAATCTGAGTCATGAAATCATGCAAGGAAGAGAAACAGATCTTTCAAAGGTAAAAACTGTTATTTATGAACAAAATCAGATGATGCAAATACGGAAAAGATTGTCTACAAAGAGGCAAAAAAAGCACTTTCATACTAACAAGAACATGAAAAAATTAAGTTACAGCGGAACAAAGAATAGGCAAGCTTGCACAAAGTAAAATGCAAGTTAAAGATTTAGAAGGCTGTGGCTTTACAGACATGATCTTCTACACATAAACAACTGCATATTCAAAATGCTATTTTTTTGTTTACTTCTGTATTGAAATATTCTGAAATCAGCAGTACAAACAAATTCTCAATACTCCATTTCACTTTTACAGAGAGTTTTCCAGGAAATCTTTAACAACGTTTAATTTCATCTGTTCTCTAAGTACTCACTAATGTATTCAAAATGGATAATTAAATCCTTTGATACTTTTTTATTTTATGAGACTAAAGCAATAGGTCAGAGGTCTAACAGGTGTTATTTATTTATGAAAAATCTTTTCCTCACTTTCAGGCACTCAAGCTCTTCCTTTAAAGGAACTGAACCATCAGTCTCAATTTAGCTTTTGAGCTTCCCAGAAAACTTAAATATAGTATTTTGTAAAAACAATTTCCTGAAATAGTTCCAAAACTACCAACATTTTAGTGGAAGAAATGGAAGCACTGGAAGAACGCTTAACTTGCACATTTAACAGACTGCAAGTACCAACCAAACCTGGTTTCAGAGACAGCACATAGGAGTCAGCTACCACAAAGGTTTTGGAAAGAGAGCAGATGGGTTATTTATTGTCTTAAGCAAGTAACACACTTGCTTTCATATCAAACAAGAAATACTACTATTGCCCTATAAAAATAAACTACGTAATTTACAGGAAGACCCTAAAAAACCCCATAGATCACCCACACTACAGAAGCAAATACACCATGGGCCAATGCAGGAATGTTTTGGCATGACTTGCAGTATCACCACAGGACACCCAATTGGGAAAGAATGTCTTTATAGAAACTTGTGTTGGTCCTGTCGCTGCGGTCAGCAGTCAGTCTGACACTTACAGGCAATCATTCTTTTCCAAGGGAGAAAAACAAAAATGGAAAGAACGAGTAATATAAAGGCCTCGCTTACGTGTATTTTGCCATCCAGGGTTTCTTCTTTCCTGTATCATACAGTTGCCATAATAATTTCAAACACAGTGTCTGTGAACTGTAAATTACGTGCTTTCTTGCAAGCTGCTATCATTTATTGAAAAACTGCAAAATATAAAATCATTCTACACTTTCTCCTTTTCCTTTTTGTAATCAAAAAGCTAACTTTGTTAACTAACAGTAAATGAGCTCACAACTGTCAGATTTGCTCCTCCTTCCCACACGAGAAGGTACACATTCATTTTTTAAAAATTAACATGTTCCAGCTACTTAACTTTTGCTTTGACTGTTCAGTAAGATTTGCGGCAATTACCCATCTCAGCAACCATGTTCCCTACCATACAGTTTACTGGGCTGGTTTATGCCCAAAGGCTGATGCCTTTGACTGACATAAATATTCCATGAAGCTAAAAAGATTACAACCTGTTTTTCTTAACAGCAGAAAATAAGAAGGGAGGGAAAAAACCCCAACCCTGAACAGCTGAAAGATCTTCCAAATAAGGCAACCATCTAATTAGTTTCTCTGGAACATGGAACATAGCTAGAGGGGAAGTTTCTACCCGAGAAAGCACAGTTGTAACTGATGCTGGCTACCACGCACTGGAGAGTTGCAAGAGCAAAACCTGCCAGCCAAGAGATACGTCTCTGAAAGTGCAGTTTTATGATAAAAATAAGCTGATACAAGCACAGGCTACTGGCAAAGCCAGGCTCCTTTTACCCCCCATTCTAGTGCTGAGTGCTCTGGCTGCTGCATTCATACAGGCACAGGCACCCACTTCGTAGGGACAGTTCATTCACCTCCCTGGCACCCAGCTTAGACCCCTAAACACAGCTCATCAGGCAATTAGTGGAGAATAGTAGAAAGGAAAGGAATTTTTATCATTATATAAGTTAGAAAGCTTTGGAGGACTGGGGAGAAAACAAAACAGCAAGTGCTTTATCCTTGCAGCCAGTGCTTAGGAAGGCTTCTTTAACTCTTCTCCACCTGTCAGGTGCTGCTTAGGAAGGAATAAATTCACTGTGACAAATGATTATGCTTAGACCTCTAGACAAAATGAAATCTTATAATTTCCCTCCAGCACCCCCAGCCAGCATCAGTGGGTTTCAGCCTTTGTTTCAATTGTAAATTATAGAAACCAACACATTTAAAATAGAATAGACCATTTGTCAGAATTTAACAGTGATCCAAAACCTGCAAGCAACCTCAGCTGCTGTAGCCACTTGTACTTACCCTTGGGACAACAGCTTAAGGAAAGCTATTATACAGTATAATAAATACATGGCCTAAATGGGTTTCCATTTCAGAAAGCAGAAGTGTCTTAAAAAGGTTCTTCTAAATGATCCTAGAACCTCAGACCCATACCACAGACCCCATTCCCCTATTACAGCCTGGGTGTTCATTCAGGAAATAAGGGTTGGATGTGTAGCAAGTGTTTCAACAGGTCTGGCTTTTTTTTAAACCATTACAGCATTTGGCCATTTTTTTTAGAGAACTGCATTTTGTGAGAAAAGCTAGTAATAAAAATACCAAATGTCTTCAAACGTCTTGCTGCACTATTAAAAGCAGGCAGTTGATTTGCTGCTGCTGCGTGTCCCACATTTGAGATGCACTCTCCTGTGCTTGGTGACAGATGGGAGTTTATATAAGACACTTGTCAGCACAGCGTCAAAGACTAGCTTCCACAAAATGCTCTTTAAAATGCAATGTTTTAATGAAGACTGTATTCTCAGGAATCTGGATCCGGACTTGCCTTTCACGAATTGCAGAACACAGTTTACTGCTCTTTCCAGTTTATATTCTTAATCAGGAATCACTTGTTCACTGATGCAAGTAATTCTTACACTGCTGTCTGCGAAACTAATAAAATATTCTTGTATATCTAAGGCTCAATTTAAAAATATATAACCTGCACATAGAGGGAAAACTGCTTTTATATATCTTCAGCTATTCAAATTGGGTTTAAATTCCAAGGGCTTAGCCAGCAGCATCACTCCAGTTCTTTGAAAAGAGCCAAACCCCATTTGATTCAAACATGGGAATAGGATCAGTTAAATCGGTCCCTGAAAACCTCTCGAGTGGCTACCAGACAAAGTTCTTCTTATGTGGTGGGTGTGGGTTGACGCACTTTGATCAGCCCTGGAAAGGCCAATAGTCACCATGCTGCTCAACAAAACTGTTTAAGAAGAGGTGAAAAACCCCCAAACCAAGTGCATGTAACACTTTTTGAGTGACAGTGCCTGCATCACTTAAAAAAAACAAAAAATAAAACCAAAAAAAATCCCACAAAACCAAAACAGCAGCCTTTTCCCTTATTAAAGCTCCTAAACTGAGGGATCAAACAGATCACAATGGGGCTGCAAACCTGACAACACCACAGTTGCCGAAGTGGAGTCACTGGAAACCTGGAAGTGTAGGCAAATCTGAAGCTATGAACCGAAGAGTTTGTGAATCAATTTCTTTCTTCAGCTGTGCTTTCTGAAAATCCAAGCAGCAGGGCATTTAACAGCTTTAAGTCATAAGACTATTAAGAGTAACTTGGCTAATGACCATATTTCCCAAATAAGTTAGCCATTAATGTTGTTTAGGTATCTATTAACTACCTCTATTATCATATTTTCTACAATTAATACACCGATATAGCCATGTTAAATGGAAAGTAACACTTGACTTTTAATTAACTGTTTTTCAATTGAGTCTTTGCATGGCATGAAACCAGGGGAAAAAGAAAGAAAATTTCATTTCTACTCATGTACTTAATTCGAATTTGTATGCTTAGTTTTTATACAGATCAGACTGAAATATATCCAGGCAGAGTGAATGAATTATGTTTTTGCATCAGAAAGGACATAAATGAAAGGCAATACGATTTAAAAGAACAGTAAAAAGATGACAGATTGGGAGCTTTATCTGTATTCTACCAAAAACTTAATTACAAGGCATGCTGTGGATAATGAAATTATGGATGAGTTGTTGATGCACATGGACTTTCACTGCAATTGAAGATGTAGCCAATTACAAAAATATATGAAGTCTTAATTAGTTTGGAAGGAATATTAATCTTGATGCGTTAGGGTGTACATCAATCTCTAAACATTTTTGAGATATAAGTCAAACCTACTGTGGCAGATTAAGACACATATGCCTACTGGACACCACTTTTTTTTTTATTCTGGCCAGCATCACATGGTGTCTTTTAGCACCAGTTGTGCCACTTGTAGAGTTTTATCACCCACAGCCCACTCACGAATGCTTAATTATGCTAGAGGCTGGCATCACCATTTACTGGTACCACTCACAGATTCACAGAGTGTTTGAGGCTGGAAGGGACTTCTGGAGGCCAACTGGTCCAGCCTCCCCACTCAGGAAGGGCCACCCAAGGCTAGCTGTCCAGCACCATGTCCAGGTGGCTTTTGAATATCTCCAAGGATGGAGACTCCACAACCTCCCTGGGCAACCTGTGCCAGTGCTTGGTCACCCTCACAGGAAAAAAAGTGTTTCCTGAAGTTCAGAGGGAACCTCCTGTGTTGCAGTGTGTGCCCACTGCCTCTGGTCCTGTCACTGGGCACCACTGAAAAGAGCCTGGCTCCACCCTCTCTGTGCCCTCCCTTCAGGTATTTATAGAGATTGTTGAGGTTCCCCTGAGCCTTCTCCAGGCATCTCATATGTGAGATGCTCCAGTCCCTCCATCATCTTTGTGGCCCTTTGCTGGACACTCTTCAGTATGTCCACGTGTCTCTTGTAACGAGGAGCCCAGAACTGGACCCAGCACTCTGGGTGTGGCCTCACCAGTGCTGAGCGGAGGGGAAGGATCACCTCCCTCAACCTGCTGGCAGCATTTTTCCCAATACAGCCCATGTCACTCTAAGGCTTCTTTGCAACAAGGGCACATTGTTGGCTCACTCAGCCATTAAGCACACGTGGAGCATTAACCCCAGTAGAAGGCAAGACTGGGCAGTAACAGGGAGCTAAAGGAGAACTAGGGCAGATATCCCCTCAATAAAACAGGTTCACAATGTGGATAGCAGACCAGGTAGATCCCTGGTCCGATCCAGAGCAGCAACTTCTGCATTCCTGTGCTTCCATAATCTCTCCCTGTCCCTCAGTCACGCTTGATGCAATTTCTGAGCAATGTGTGTGACCTTTTCAGATACTCTCCAGCAGGAACATTAGCTTTATCTCATGGACACCACTTATTTGCACCTACAGTTCTACCTATGGCTAGGTGCCAGTAAGGGTGATCTCAGTGACTTTTGGATGATCCTGAAAAAGATGAATCTTTTCTTTTACATGCAGTCCATTTTTAGCAGATACTCAGACTGTCTTCTCCCTTGCCACACACACGCATTTCCTCCACCTTGTTGACTATTCTTCCGCACAATTAAAAAAAAAAAAAAGAAAAAAAAAAAGAAGGGAGTGATCCCCTTTTTGTGGAATTTTCCTATTGCAATTTTAAAAGCTCACTGCTTGAGATGACAAACAAACTGTACTCCATTTTTTTCATCAGCTGTAAATGCTTAAACAGCAGGACACAGAGTTAGGAGGTCTTGGCCCATCAAAAGACCACTTCTGGATGGCAGCAGATAGTACCCAGGGTGGATCTGCAGCAAGGGCACATTTCACAGGGCCTGAGCAGCAAACAGATGCTGCCAGCAAGCTGAAAAATCACCCTAGTAAACTTGCTAAAAAAACTTCACCTGCAAAGATGCAAAGTTAGATCACATTAGTTAACTGAATTTCAACCCTACCTTTGGAGTTGCTGCTGCTATTCCACAGAAAGACGTATTTTTACTACTGTTACTCTATTTATTTTTATTTTTTACTGTTGCTATAGTAGTATCACATCTTTCTCAACTCTGGAGTCCTGTCCTGTGCATCTACCACATTAAACATTTCATTCTCTTTAAGAATGGAAGTATCATCTCCCTGCCTGCAAGTCAGCTTTCCTGCTGACCTTTCATACACAGACAATCAGACTGGATATAAAAACCACATGGCATCAAGTATGTGACAAAGTGCCTAAAATATTTTATTTGACATCCATTGAGATAGCCTGAACAGCTCACTCATTGCTTCATCATTTCTGATTAATGCACTCACTCAAATGCATGCCAATAAAACCCTTTCTGAAACTACACTCCATTTGTTATGTAACAGTGATGGTCACATGATAGACTGGAGAGCACATGACTACTCAGTATATATATTAGTAACAAAACATATTACAGCCCTATAGGCCTATCCCTTCCCTCCTGATCTGTCTCTCATGAAATCCTGTAACTTTCAAAATCCTGATAAGCTTTTATAGTGCCAAATAGAAAACAGCATCACAGCAGTAATTTTCCTGCCTCTTTCACAGTCTGTTTCCCTTCTAAACCTGTCTTGGGCTGTAGTATAAGAGAAGTCAGATTTGGTCCACTCGTAGCAAGTAAATTTCTGCAGATAAAAATTCTCCCGCTTCCACTACAGTGAAGTTGGCTGTTTAAGCACCTACTGAGCAAAAAATATTAAACTTCATATACCTGGGAAACAGATACCCACAGACCATCCCCATCCAGCAACCCTAGACGGAATCAAAGGAATTTCAAAGTAATTTGTATTCATAGGAAATTTGTTTTCAGTAATTTTAGAGGATTTCCCCCCTTTTTAGTGTTTTAAATTTCATTTTGATCTCATGTCCACACCTGCGTCTAGGTCTGAGGGATTCTAAAGGAAGATCTTCAAATAAAGCTGTCAGTTTTTGAAATAAACTAAGTTTAAAATTCCTGACATTTTTAGTGTCGCAAACACAGTCTAAGTTGTTTTTTTTAATTGGAGCTGATGTACTTAACTTGAGGGGTGGGGAGTGCGTGTTCCTAGTTATCTGCCAATGCAATCACCACAAATTCATGACCTTACTTAAGTATTGTTTATCTCCTTTATATCCAATACTCATGTGACAGTAACAAAAGGAAAAGAAAAAGGAATTTATTGACTTGAATGCTATTTAACCATATTCCTTATGAATTAACTATGTATTTGCAAGAGAGAAGAGCATATTAAAAAATACCACACCTTTTACTGGCACAAATCTAGCGTGATCATATGATTCCTGCTTGCCTCAGGTATAAACCAGAGAGGTCATTTTAAAATGCTGTTACAAGACTTACAGCTTTCTACCTCGTATTTTCTTCATACCCATTTTTTTCTTTGTACACTACGTTATTTTCAAAATTAAATACATTCTAAATCTATAGTTGGATAAAAGATATAAGCAAGGATCAAGTGCATCATAAAACTAAAGTATTCAGATTCCAGAAGCTGCTTGTAAGATAATTTTCTTAGTCACTTCTTGTATGACTACAGGGGGACTGATCCAGACTAAAATGAAATCAAAAGATCCAAATTCTGGCCTCGTTTAGGTGCAGCAATAAAAGTCTTACTGATTTCAGTAGGGCCAAAATTCCATCTACAAGGATTACTTCCTTTGACCTAAATGTGCTTTGAAACAATCCCTAACAGCCTTTGAGAAGCAAATGGTTTCTTTCATTTGGGATTAACTCATAGTATGGTCTATGGTGTGATCAGATGTTCTTGGGTTTTTATGTCCAATTACAAGGTGATTAAATATTCTGCAACTCCAAAAGACCCCTCTACTTTTTTAATACATTTTAGAAAAATTATTGTTAAGATTTAATTTTAAATGGTTATTAACCACAATATTTTACTTTGGCATTGACAACAGAGATGCCTTATTACTGCTTACTGTGGCCAGAATGTTCAAGAACTACTGGAAACATAAGTCCTCTCTGAGCAGAAAGAAGAACTGCAAAGAGTCTTGTCTTTGAGTCTCAACATGGACTTTGCAACAGCTGTTAGCTGAGGTGTTTCCAGCGCAGGTCCCTCTGTTAGTATATCCAGTGGTCAGGACACTAAGGAGCAGTCAAAATCTGAGATGTGAAATTAATGAGGTCAAGGTTCAGGAGACAGATTTAGCACAGAGACACTGTATTCTGTCTGCTCTCCGTATCAGGAGCACTGGATGCAAATGAACCGTAACACAGGCACTTCAGAAAACAAGTGGCTCTTTAGCCATGCTGACACTGTCAAAGTTATCCTTGTATGATACTGCTTCAGTTTTAAAATTGCTTTCACTTTGAGTAGGACTGGATGAAAAGGGGAGGTGAAACCTGACTTGGATGGATGCATCTCAACCAGGAAAGAAAGACAGCACCAGTTCCTTATGCCTCTGACTGGTTTGCGTCTCCCACCACCAGCGTAATGATAAATGCTCTCTTGTGCTGCTCTGAGGCACATCTGACCCTTTAACAAGCTGATTCAGCTCATTAACCTGACAAGGAATTACTTAGTTGTTGGTTTTTTTTTTTTTTCTTATTTGCTGTGTTTTGTTTCCCAGAACCAAATGAAAGGAATAAGTGGGAGCATGTGTGCGTGAGTGGGACAGGTCTGCCTCTTTCAGCAGCAACATTTTTACATCAGCTTGTAAAATCTTATCCTGGTTTTCAAAGGTACTGTAGATCTTGATTTACAAAAGAAAAGAAAATTCTTCAGGGATTTATTAAAAAGAAAAATTACGAAAGCATTGTTACTTGACAAGTTGGCTTCGGTGAAGAAACCAGCTTTAAGAAGCATGTTTCCCTTCCTGTCCTTTCTTTCACCCACCAGTTTTCCAATGTAACCAACAACCGCACTGTGTTAATGCAATTGTTTATGGAGCCATTCTGCAGGCCAGATCACTGAAATTATCTTCATAAAAAATCATCCGCCCACCCTCAGTGTTACTCTTCAGCCAGACCATTTAATTGCAGTGGTTCACAAGATGGCCTTTCACTAAACAATAACAGCCAAGCAGGCAGTGAACACAAGCATCATGACCTACAGGCGGAAATTTTTCTTTTTTAAGTTGGCTCTACTGTGAAGCCTGTGTGACAGACAAACAAGCCAATCATACATCAAAGGTAAGGGAAGCTGCTGACTGTGGACAAAACATGAGCGAGAAGAATCTCAGGTAATTCTCAGCCAATGACAAGGCATGACAAGATGCTGAGGAACACCAGGCAAAGCTCCGATGCTTCACAACATCCCTGAAACACCAGGGAAGATTTTAGACTCAAATACATAGCATACATGCATGCAGGAATGGATGAATGCATGCAATGTGCAACCCTCCAAGAAAAACTTGTTTTACTCTCAAATAGACTAGTCATATTTAATAACAATTTCTACAAGACATCTGTAAATTTCCTCAGACAGTTTCCTCAAGCATCTGACATTCACTACTAGCTGGGTACAGAAGTGATTTTGTAAGCCTAATTCACACAGTGAAGCGCTCAAAAGCAGAAAACCTTCTCAGACTGCTTACCTCTTTTGCACTTTTAATTTTGGCCAAGAAAGTGTACAGTTCCATTGTTTCAGCAAAAAGAGCCCGACATACTGCTTGATAGTGGTTTGGTGCCTCTGATCGGGTTGGCAGGTGGGCAGCACACAGCTAGAAAGAAAAATAAATAGCAATATCAAAACAGTGCCCCATTGCTTTCATTAATGCTACAGAGCATGATATAACATGAAAGAAAATGCAGCAGAATATTTAGAGCACAAAAATCTCTAAGACATTTAAGTTTAGGCAGAAATTCAGTGCATCTTCTAAACGTTCTCTCCCATTTATTTTATGAGAAGCGTTCTATGAAGATGGTAAGGGGACTGGTTAACGACACCCTGGAAAACTCTGAAAACCAAGACATGGCCTTTTCATTAAAAAAGAGAAAAAAAAAGAAAAGAAAAAAAAAGACATAATTGTGAAGGAGAAAAAAAGCAATCTTGCAGTATCCATTTTTGGGGAAACGTACTTTATTCAAACAAGCTTTAACAGTAAGTGTTGTTTAGCTTCCTATGAATGCGGAAGAGAACTGTATCCTTACCAATTTATGAAAGGATGGAAGGGTGAAGCATTGAAAAAAAGTAAAGAGTAATTGGCAAGCTGAAACTCTGATTTAATTTATTTCAAGCAGTACAAAGATTTTACAAATCAGCAAGAGCCATGGAAGCGCATGCTTATTGCTTCACCTCAGACATTGGTGAATGTTTCCAGACACAGGCACAGCTGATGTAAAGAAACACTGATAGATATTTTCATGTATGCTAAACCTGCAAAACTCTGAAAGCCTACTAATATCACTAATAAGCATTCACAACTACTGTTAAGCATCAGTCCAGCATTGCTTTTAGAGTAAAACGTGCAGCTCCCATTTCCGACAAGAGAAGTTTCACTGAAACCAGCCTTTATATTTCAAACAGAGAACCTGAATGGCATGAGCAACATCCAGCCTCATGAACATGAACATCCCAGCTTAAACTATTGTAGAATAGCTCAGCACTGATGCTAATAGTTGTAATATCTTTTTCCTCTAAGTCAAATCTATCACCTGTAAGTATTCATCATGGAAATCCTGGCTGGAAATGGATAGAACAAAATAACATCTACAATTTGTTCCCTAAACAATTCTAAACAAAAAAAACCCCAACAAACACCACCCAAAGCCAAAACTACAGCAGCCATATCATATATCATATTGGTGTATATATTTAAATAAAACAAAATCTTAACCAAGGCCTTAAAATTTGTCTCATTACTGTGGTTTTAGAATAGCTATTTATTATATATACAGCTGTATTTTTAGCTATAGAGCTAAAACTAAGAACAAGCCAAAACCTGAGGCAGTAGGTGTACATTCAGATCTCCAGAACTAAAGCTTGAGACAAAAGCTTCTTTAGAAGAGTCCTTAATTAGCCTAGTGGCATATTTGTCTAAATCTCTCCTGTTACTAGAGTGAACACTGTGGTTACAGGGGGCACAACGCATGTAAAGCTTGGGCTGCTTTTCCATATTGCTTTCAATTTGCTTTAAATCCATACTGCCACTAAAAGATGTGGTCCTGTGGCCTCCAGCTGTACGCGTCCACTGATGCCCTTATGCTGGCACCAGAGTTCACACCCTAACTCAGAGAGGATTACTCACCTGGAGAAAAATTAACAACGCAAAGGAAGTGGAGCAGGAGACAAATACTCTTCAAGGCACAGACACACAAGTAGTAGCGCAGGCAAAAAGGAACAAGGGGAACATGCTGCCAGAGTGCGGAAAGGACAGAAGGGCTGAACAATTGCTTTTGGTTGCAATCAGATTTAGATTGGCTCAATCTCACTGAAAAGTTGCTTTTTAAGGCCATAGGCCCCTTGCTTTTATTTCTTCCAATTAATATAACAATACAGAATTCAGTGGTCAGATTTGGTCAACAACTTTGATTTTTACAAGCACAATTTGGACTCCTGAGATACCCTGTTGTCATTATTGTAGCCATATATATATATGTATCTCCTTTCAGTGGTAAAAAAACAGTATGTATTAAGGACAGTTTATATATTTCTCTGTGTGTGTGTATTTTCCTTCTTTCCTATATACTTTCCTTATATATAGGAAATGCAAGGTAGACATGTTCACAAAACCGCCCTTGATCCCTCCCTTTCAAATTTTATACTGCTTTACAATGATGGCCAATTTTTTCTTATACTCTTCGAATTTATTTCTGGACAATCACAAGGACATAATTGACAGGAAAAAACCCACACTTTTTTCTTTTTTTCCTCCTTTCTTTTTTCGTCCTTTTTCTTTCCCCCTCCCCTCTTTTTTCTTTTTTTTTCTTTTTTCCCCTTTTTTAACAGATCATATAATCTCCTTTGCAGGTCAAGGGAGAAAAACTGAAACAGATGCACCTCTACTGTGTGCTACAGTGACAACACATACCACAAAAATAGAAGCTATTAAATATTTTCCTTGACTTAATGAAAAAAGCCAGAATATTTAAAAGACCAAATTCTGAGTATGGTTAATTTGTGTTCCTTTATCTCAATAACTAATCGTGTCCCTACCTGCCTTACTATGTTTTCAGTAAGCTATTTCTGGTTATTAATTATAGTACAGTTAAAGAGGGTTTCATTCTAAAATACACTGCTTACAAGTATAACAATAAGAATAATAACAGCAATTTCAAAAAAGTCCAAAATGGTACAAGTCTTCACAGTTGAGAATAAAATTTTATTATTATACAGACTGCACACAGATTTTTAAGAATGCTTTTTTCCTATATTTAAAAGCATGTTGATTAGAAACAATTTGCATCAAATATTGAGAAAGTTAATGAAGTGCAGAGCAGCAGTTTCAAGCAGGGGATGGATATAATCTTGATTTATCATTGAACATCAAGTAAAGCAAAAAAGAATTGAACACCTGCTGCTGAACTCAGTTACAAAAGCAGTCACATAAAAAGTTAACCATTTGGTTTGTAAACATTAGGCTGCAGGTATTAAAAGAGGACCAGCAGCTCCTACTAACTTTCATGTTCTGAAAAATCAGGCTCTGAGCAATCTTATGTGAAGACGCATTACATACAAAAACCCCTTGTGACAACATTAAGTCAAGTGACTTTGCATAAATTTTTGGATTGGAAGGTAAGTCTGAAGAAAAAGGAAAATGCAAATAGGACAGTGATCCCCCCCGCCCCGCTTCACTGTAATATATTGTACTTGCATGTTGTTCAGAGCACCTGACAGGCTATAACTTCTATATGAAGAAATACTGCAAAATCTAGGCAAGGCAAATGAAGTATGAAATGTCACTTCCAGTCTGAGTTCAGAGCATTTATTCACTGTAAAAAAAAATAATTTTGAATCATATCTTTAATTTTATTGTAATTGTGTTTGAAAAGCTATGTTAGTGTAACACACACCACAAAAATCACAGTCAGAATATTTTAAGCCTTGAGATATGAAAGGGCAGCAACCTAATGAACTCCTCCTCCTCTTACCGTATCATGGCAGTCACGGCGTAAGGAGGATTAAGATCAGGTCTGCAGTCTTTTCCAGCCATTCAGAGTTCATCAAGGAAAGGATGCCTCTGTATGCTGCTTATTCTGGCACTTGCCTTTTCATCCTTCATGATACAACTTAAAACTATCCTAAGGGGAATGAACGCAAACAGTGCCCAGAGCTTAATACAAGGGCTGTTTGTTCTGTTTCCAAGAAGTCCTAAAAAGTATGGCTGAAAACAAATTATGTGGTTTTCACAAACTGGTGAAATACCAAAAACATTACCAGCTACTGAAACGTTAACTAACTTGGTCTGTAATTATTTCCATTTGCAATCATTGTGAAGAGCTGGGATTTTTTTTTTTCCCCCCTAACTGAGCCTATCCAAAACCCAGCTTGACACAAAGCATTCAGTCTTTGCTTAGATCACTAAGAAGATTAGAGATTGTTTCCATCCACATTCAGGGTTCACAGAAAAAAGAGGCATTATGTAAATACCATAGCCTTGCCAGCTCCTCTATCCAAATTCATCCTCAATTGACTAGGAAACAGAGTGCACCAAGCCAAAGCAGTGTTAACAAAAATCACAATTTAACCATCTGAGGAGATCAAACAGCATTTCTTGCACTCATTTGAATATATTCCATCAAGGACTTCATAAAATTACAAAAAAAATCCAACTGACTCACCCACTAAAATTCAGGTAGGTTTTGCACAACTTTTTTGGCTAGATATATACGGGAAGCTTCATCAACACACCTGGCCTGCTGGAATTAAAATTTCAAAAGAAAAAAGTGTTTCCACTTGCAATCATCTTGGGCAGAAGGCCTGTATGAATGCACCACAAAGAAGAAAAGGATTTCTTTTTCCCATGGGCCACAAAGACAAGCTATTGATATTATGCAAAACACACTACCAGCCTGCAAATGCCAGGCTTGTTAAGTGTTTTGAAAGCCTTGGAGTATTAACACAGACTTAAAAGATGCACTTTTTCTTAAGCAACAAGAAGAAATTACTTTAACCAACAGATCACTGAACACGCAACTGTACTAGGTATCTGCCTCAGCCTTTGCAGTATCGTATTGCAACAGGTTCAAAAATCAAAACTCAGCTTGAGATGCTTTCCCAAGTCAAGGTTATTTACTGAAAGATTTTATCTCTGTGCAAATAAACTAGATCTTGTAATTAGCCTTTTTTTTCTCCTTTTATTCCTGCCTATGAATATTAACTTCAAGGAGCCATGTGCCTTACTGGAAAAATCTTACCAAGACAATACCTGTGGATTTGTAAAACTCCACCAAGCATTTTGCTTTGCTTCATTATCCAGAATAACATTAAGGGATGGACCATTCAGAGGAGTAAGTGTTTTGGCATGAGTTTGTGTCCTGGTTTCAGCCGGGATAGAGTTGATTTTCTTCTCAGTAGCTGGTACAATGCTGTGTTTTGGGTTTACTATAAGAATGTTGATAACACACTGATGTTTTTAGTTGTTGCTAAGTAATGTTTGTACTAAGTCAAGGACCCTTCAGTTTCTCAGGCCCTGCCAGTGAGAGGGCTGGAGGGGCATAAGAAGCTGGGAGGGGACACAGCCAGGACAGCTGACCCCAGCTAGCCCAAGGGATATTCCATACCATAGAAGGTCACGCTCAGTGTATTAACTAGGGGGGTTTGCCAGGGCCTGCCGACCACTGCTCGGGGACTGGCTGGGCATCGGGCAGTGAGCAGTGAGCAACTGAACTGTGCATCACTTGTTTGTTGGGTTTTTTCCCCTTTTGATTTTATTCCTCTCTCCCTCTCTCTCCTTTTCATTACAATTGTTGTTGTTATTATTATTGTAATATTTCATTTTATATCAACTCAAATGCTCTTATCTCAACCCATGAGTTTTATCTTTTTCCCGGTTCTCCTCCCCATCCCACTAGGGGTGGGGGGATGGAGCAAGTGGCTGAGTGGTACTGGGTTGCTGGCTGAGGTTAAACTGGGACACCTTGTAAGATGTTTCTGCCTGCTAGGACCACCCCTGTGCATAGTACACAGGACTTAGGCACAGTGCAAGTTTTGAGACACCTTTCATGACACCTGGAGCCAGCTTGCCTTGCTCCCTACCAGTTCACAGCTGCTCTCTCAAACTTTCCAGGCAGGTATTTGCCACTGGCCCCAGCACTTGTAACTGCAGCGGGCCAAGGACTACCTGATCCCTCTGATAAAGGACTTCAGGGGAATACTTGCGAGGTAAGACTGTGATAAGACAAAAGGGACAGGAGCAGAGTACCTATTAATCCACAAAATAAATTCACAGAAAATACAGAAAGTATTCACAGAAAGTTACTCTTCCTGGAGAGCTACCTGCAGAAGCTTTGTTTTTAAATTGATACTTCAAATGATCATTTGCAAGTGCCATGGAATGTCCAATTGCTTGACATGTGAGTTCCTAATTAATTTTACACACCTCAAGGAAAAGGTATATTTTGTGGAAATTGAGGCAAATTGCTAGTTTGCTGGTGTCAAGCACATCTACCTCATCATTTAAGTGCTCTCCAGCATCTGGCAAGGCTTTCCCCTTGCACTGATATTTGTTATTTGATCATGTTTTTCATTCCTTTGAGGTGGACAAGAGAAGAGATACATAGTTCTCTGCTTAAACAAGTCCAGAATTTAATGATCCTCCCCATAAAATGATTTAAATACATTCTTTCTTTCCTGATTTTCCTTTCTAATATGAAAACGCAAATGCAACAGCAAAGATATTGCATATAGCAATACCAGGTACAATTTGATGAAATAGTGGCCTTGGTTGGTTCCCTCTTTCAGGATTGTAAAAAGAAGGAAACAATGTAGCTGCTGAAATTAAAGCCAAAAATGCACATGGGAATTAGATGATGCAAGGATTGATAACAGTGCTTTGCATAAGATCTTGATCCTTAAAGAAGAGTCCAGTTGTCTGTATCATACGGCCTTCATCATCACTAACTACCCTCTGCTTTGCAAACTCTGAGGATTAAAGGCCTTGTGTATATGTGTGTGTGTATACATATATATCTGCTCAAATGTCAAACAGGAATGGACTAACGAATGTTTGCAAATGCTCTCCTGAGTCATAACTTAAGTCAGCGTGACAGTAAGTTGAAAGACTCACGTGGGTACACTGTGTTTGGGAAATGCTGCAGTGCTGTTTCATATGCTGTAGTTGTTTTTAGAAACACAAAACAAAACTTGAGCAATTCAACAACACTCAGAATGAAACTGGTGCACAGTAAGGACTCTCCTCTGCTATTTTCTTCTAAACAGAGTATCTGTCCTGACACCATTTCCTCCAGGTACTGATTGCCTTAATGTGTTGAGCACTGAGATTCATTTTCTTTCTTAAAACCTTACATTTCACAGCTATGTGACGAGTCTGATCTACTTTTCCACACTATTAGACTGAATTTAAGAAGTGATGAGAATCTTGGTAAAATTTCAACTGACAGCAGCTGCAAGACTAACATCTCACTGAACTGTCCCACTTACAAACCTGAACGTTTTCCAAAGACAGAAGCAACTAAATGTGAAGACAATTTGTATTCTGCTACATTTATATCATACTATCTTTAGGGAAACAAGTTTTACAAATATTTAACACAATTAAAACACTTTTGAAAGCATTTAAAACTTACACAGGTGTTAAGAAATGGAAAACAAACCTCAGTATACATTGCTGGCTACAATTTTTAAGCTAAACATGTATTTTTCATGCTCAGTGAACCCTATTCTTACTCTAGGAGCTTTCTAAGTACAGAATGAAGACCTTGACTATTGAAACAGACATCAAAGAAAGGTGAACCTATGTTTTCGTGAGACCATATTTCAACTGAACATGTTGACATCGATTTTTCAATGACTGACTAATTTTATGTGCTAGTGCAGACTTCTTGACAAAGCTGTGTTCATGTAAATTCTCATTTCTTTTTGAAAACTATTAGGCTATTTTTAGCCCTCAAATATACCCCCCCACACACAGCTGTTTCTGGAATATGTGTTAGGTGTATTGTTACACTGTCTTTACACAGTAGACTAACAACATCCTGCTTCTCAAAGAGGCTCATTTCAAAAGAGCCAATTAAGTGAAAACCAATTCTGCATTCTCTCTTAGTTGCAGAGAAACTGTGCTCTGTTGTTTCTTAGCAGAATAACGGAGGAATTAATAATATAAATATGCAGTAATCTGAATTTGCTAGCTATCGTTCTTCAACCATTCAGTGGAACACCAATGAGATTATTCATGAGCAAGGGTGAAATCCTACAATTTGTATTTTTCCCATTCTTTTACATGGAATGTAAACCCCTGCAACATTTAGCAAAACCACTAGGCTAGCCTGTCAGCAGCAACAGTTTTCTAAAGCTCTCTGCTTCACAAGGCAACAGCTCTGTGTACACTCAGCAGCTCTCACCTGTACCACTCACACATCTGCATTGCATGCAGGAGTAGCAGCGTGAAGGGCAGGATGGAGGCATCTGGGTAAGAAAACTAGCTTCAGAAGCAGAGTAGAGGCGTAGATGGGGAAACACGATAAAACTGGATAATTAAAGAAGGGGAGTGGCTGTACCTATTCATAGGGCTACCTGTAGCTGCTTAGCTAACAGCCCATTAAGCTGTGGAACCACCCTTTACATTATTAAATAACTAAGACCTGAACGACTGATACCAAAGAGTTGCACCCCTGTAATGTCATTTTGTATGGTTGTTTGCCATGCTTCTCAGGCCTTCTCCTTAGGGCTGGAGGGTGCCTTCTTACTGGAACTACTATTCCTGTTCAGCAGAAAAGAGAGGAGAGTTGGTTTTGTACCAGGATGCTTGGCACATGCAGCAGAGAATTGGAGCAGGATAGCTGCCCTTCTTTCTTTCCCCTCTCAACTAAGTCTCCATGCAAGCATATAAAGCAGCCATTACACTCAGTGTACTGCTTAAAAAAAAAAAAAAAAAAAAAAGAGCATCTTTGGACAAACAATAGAAAATAGTGACATTTTCAAACAATAGAAAATAGTGACATTTTCAAACAGAATAAAAAAGAAAACAGTTTTATCAAAAGGCAACAGAAAATGGTGGGGAATGACACAAATCAGAAATCAAATCTCACTGACAGACGTAGAAAGGGGAGAATAATGCAGAAGAGAGGTTGCTTATAATTTTTCGATAATGTCCATCAATCTCATTACTAAACAGTCCAGATGTTTGCATACTTATTAAACGAGAGACAATGTATTAATGTAAGGCGGTTTATTCATGAGCCACTTAAAATGCAATTAAAATATATCAACTAAAATAAAAACATGCACTTTCCCTGGGTGCAATTTACAGTTCACATACAGAGCTTTAAAATGTATGTGTGTGGGAAGCTTGTTTGTTTTTATGTAAAGTGCTGAAACTTCTCTCAGTATGCATAATAATAATAATTTGCTTTTATGTTTTGTCCTGAAGCATGACTTTTTATTTGTATCCAAAAAAACAGATTTCCAGCTGCATAACCAAACAAACTGCATTACTAAACTTAAGCTTTTAAACTTTGCTCCCATTGAATAAATGCAGCAACTTCTAACCAGTCTCATTTCACTTTCATTAGATCTCTGTGTGTGGAAACCTATTCTATTCCTTCATGTATGCTGTAATCCTTATTTGTACCTTTGTCAGGGAAATCAGGCCTTGAAACTGATTACATGAAAAAGGCCTACAGAAAAATTCTTCCTCCTCTTCTTCTAGGCAAGTATGCTTAATATTTTTTTCTTAGGGCTTATAGCCATTGAAACTACATTGCAATTGTCTTATCAAGCATATTGGTTACATAAATGTCAATAGTTAAAACATATGCCACTAAGATAGGTATAAACAAAACTATTTAACCCACAATTTATTAAATTAATCAAGAATAAAATACTGTGATTTTTATTCAAATATATATCCTTGCTTATTCAAGCAGAACAGATACCCAATAAATCAGAACTTAAAAGGTGTTATTTTGTCCTCAATTCCCTCTGTTTCTAGTGGCAGTGCCTTTTTTCATCCTTTTCCTCTGTGCACACTCCATTCCTGGAAATTGTCTCCAGTATGGTAATTACTAGAAATTGAATTACCTAGAGTCAATGGCTTTGACATACGCCCTGCATATAGGTGGGATTAACCACCTGTAGGGACTGCAGATGGTGTTTATGCTGCCCTAACTGCTCAGAGGCTTGAGGGAAAGACAGCCTTGCTGCTTTGCTTTGTCTCCACATATTTCTTGCCAACAGCAGCAACAGCAGTAAAACCACCACTCTGTCAAGCATCCAAGGCCACTCCATATATCCCAAACTGCACTGAGTCTACACCATGGGGACTGCAGTCATGCTGTAGGGACTCCATCACAGTAGCTGCCTTGCAATCCGTGCTGTATGTATTCTCCCACCCTTGTGACACTAGGAATTACCAATTCTATTTTGCTGATGTAGATCTGAGGCTGATGCAAAGCCCACTGAGCTGGTCAGGAATCTTTTCTGATAAAGAAAATAAAAAAATTCTGGATCAAAGGCACAGCTGACCAAATCACATAGGATGCTACAGCCTGTTTTTCCATCATGCATCTGCTTTGTTGGTCCACTTGCACTCCTATCTGCTGAGAAGATTTCAGTCTCCATATGACAATTTAGCATGGACAACTGTAGTGAATTATTATGCATCTTGTACTAACTGGTGGTTTTCCTGAAATCTTAGGTCCTGAACCTGTAGGAGTCCGTATTAAATGTGACTTTCATTATTTCTAATTAAGAGATCATGAAGATTCTAGTACAATCTAAAGGCTGACCTCTTGCTCTAATCTTAAAACATATTATTTTAACATCATAACTCCTTGGAGGGGACAGGAATGGGTTCATGCTTCTGAAAAGGATGAAAACACAGACCTCAATACAAGAACCCAAAGATACAGAGCAAGAGAGACCCTCTCTTGTAAGAAATTCAGAAACGTTTCTTCTTATTATTCCCTAGGGTTTGGCTGTTCTTTCTAACAGCTTGCTTATTTCAAAAATATGCCACTTGTAGAAGGAGGCACAGCCATGTACTTTGGCCAATCTCTGATTGCAAAAACACGCCAAGTTGTTATATTTTCAGAAAAAGCTACCTGCGCTTTCAAATGCTGAGCATTCTTTCTGAAACTAGTTTCTTTGCACACTCAAAAAAAAATCATTAAAAAAGAAATACAGAGTTTGAAGTATTTGAAGAGTCTTCCCAACTCATATTACCTTGCTTTTAATTAATATAAAATAATTTTGCACTTTAGGTTATTTCAACCACATCAGATAACTCTTACCATTCTTATCTAAGAAGCAGCCTTGTAGAAACAAGCATGTTCTGCAGTAAAAGGGATGTGTCCTTGACAAAGAATAGTTAAGGGGGAAAAAAGAAACAACAACAAACAACAATGAAAACACACATCACAACCCAGCTACCAGCCGCCTCTTCATCAAAACCTTATTATCTGATTGGAAAAAGAGAAAATAGGAGGCAAATCACTTCCCAGTTCTCCAGCCAACTGCTGCATGAGTGCTTTGTTTTCAAACCCAGCTCTTAAAATAATTAAACTATTTCATGCCAAGTATTCTAAGGACCTGCACCATAGATAATTATTTACCTGTTCTCAGTTACGTATCATGAAAGATATATCTCTGCAAGTCGGGCAGAAACTGCCACCTCAGTTCTTCAACTTCAAAGCTACCTTTAAAACCCCTAGCACTTGCAGAGGCATCTACTACACGTCCGTTGAAATAGATGCTTTTTCATGATACGTTTACCAATGCCTTCCAGAGCAGAAACATAAAAGGAATTTAATCTCTGGAAGGTAGTTAATACTGTAGTGACCTCAGTCCATCAAGAATAAGGTTATCAAAAGGGTGATCGTGGTAGAGCACAGAGCACTCTCCTGCATGTAGTCAAAGAACAACTGTTACTCCTGAATAACTCTTCTCTGTACTGACATTTTTCATGATAAAGCCACTTTTGAGGGCCAAAACTCAGGGCAGTTATATTCAAAATAAACAAGACTTAAGAGCAAAGTACAGGTAACTAGAAATGGAAATATATAAACCTACTTCAAACATTGTTACATTCAGCAAGATGAAAGCTGCTTTAACATCAACTTCATATAGAAGAACTTGATAGCAATGGATAAAGGGATAAATTAAGACACTGGCAAAGTGCCTCATCTGGAGTTTGTTGACAGCTCTGAAGGGAATTTAGGATGTACCATCACATCTACAAAGCGTGTGGTGTAACACTGATAAGTGTTAAAGCTTACAGCTTGTTCTGCCAGCAAAGATATCCGAAAACATCACTCTTGTCAAAAAGCCCCCCAAACTAAGTGTTTCTAAAGGACTTTCTGTCAGTATAACTTCAGTGTACAGACGACTTCAGGTGCAAGCTGGGGGAGGTGGGGAAGGTGACGGGGGCTCAGTTCCCTCAGACTGCGCGTGACACCAGCAGGGAGCTGCCAAGAAACCACTCTGCTTGCAGCGCCTTCATTAAAAGGCCTAGATGGCTGCCAAATTAACCTCAAAGAAAGGTTACCTTTATCTGTCAGAGTGGTAAAGAAAATTATTAATCATTTCATTGTGGTAGGCATGTAAGACAATAGAGGTTAGTGGGTGGGTGGCCTAGTTATCTCGCCAGTTACCTCACCTCAGCAGTTCACTGCACTGCACACAAGCAGAAGAAATACCCAGGGTTACAAACCTCCTGAGTTTCATCTTTATGGCAGAAAGTGTCCCGGATGCAGCGAGAGACACCCATCCTGTTTTACCTGCTCGCACAACCTTCCAGCCAGGCCGAGGGCAGGTGGGTGCCATGCATCCCCTGGCCACTGGGAGAGCACCTGGAAGGACCAGGCACATCCCCTCTCCCCCTCTCCTTCCACAGCCACTCATGACAAAAAGTGGGACCAGGAAGGAAAACTAACCCATAGTGTTCAGAGTTTGCAATTGTTATGCAGTTTGGTTTTTTTAAAGGTTTCTGGTAAGGACAGATTTCAGTACTTCTGCTGAAGGTGCACCACAAGGCCCCAGTGCCTCCGGCAGTCAGACGCTTCACTGGAAAATGCCCGGCAAAGCGCCTTAGCTCCAAACACAGTAAACACCATTTCCAGGACAAGGAATTGAAACAAACACCCCTCCTTTGCTCAATAACACATTCAAATGCGAAAAGGACTGACATCACCCGTTTAAAACGAGCACAGTGGTTACTTTCAAAGTAAAGCAGACCATGTGTTGACCTCCAATTACACTGCCCAGAATGGCAGGACAACTGTTTAAGACACCAAATGACATCACTTCAATTAATGAAACCTGTCTATCAACATAATTCACTTAAACACTTGTCACATTCAAAGCTGCTTTAAAATTACATTAAAGGGATTCAGGGATTTACACAAACTGTCCCCAGCTTTCTTGATCAAGCTAAGGTATAGGAGTCTCTTCACTTTCTCTATAGGTTTCTAAGAAATTGGACACAAACACAAGGGCAAACCTAAAAATTTAACTTACTGAATATTTTTATTTCCAAATGTGTGTGTCACCTGGAATATTTATTTATATAAATATATATATATAAACCTCTGAGCCCTTAAAAATACTTCTTCTGTGACACAATTCCTCTGTCCAGACATGAAAAGACTTAATAAATCATGCTAATACACTGCTGAACTTCAATTTTTGCATTTGTTTATGTTACATGCTACCACAGAAGTCAAAGTTTAAAAAAACAAACAAACCCTATAGCTCACTTTCTTCACCCAGCACTGTCTTGTTTTCAAAGATCACCTTATAATCTTTCCTTTTTAAAAAGTGGATTGAGGACAGTGGTATTTTACATCTACCTGGGCAAGGTGTGTGACTGTGTAAAATACATACACAGGAACTTGTTACACACAGTATGATATAGTGGACTGACTGACATGAATTGATTAGAAGAGACCAGTTCATGAAGAGGTCTGGCTTCATGGGAATTTGCTCATCTAAAGCAAGTGTTGGTCTTGGCGCTCACATCAAGAAATCTTGGCATGCCAAAAAGGAAAAACAAATACAATTGCTCATTAGGACCTCCTTGTCCCAACTCCAAGCCTGCTTTGTCCCAAGAGAAAGCCAGGCAAAAAACCATAGAACTCTCTTTTGGCTTAAATCACCCAAAGTATCTTGTTCTTCCTTGCCATCATGAACTCAATAACAATAAAACAAACGCCTGTTTTTTCTAGTGTTTAAAATTAAGTTGCTAGCCTCTTTCTCAGAGATGCAAATATATAAATAACAATAAAACAAAGGGGTTTGTTCTCTCTTCAGGGCAAAGGCAAAAAATCTCCTCTGTTTTCCATCCAACCAGGCTTCCAGTAAAAGTCTTCCTAGTGCCTTCTTTATAGGCTTTACACAAAGCAAACTCAGAGCAGCATATGAAGCACTGCCCACGCATGCAGCTGGCTTCCTTCAGCACAATCCCTTAGCTCCCTGCCCTTGCCAATCCCTCAGCTAAATCTTCTTCTTTATATGATTTAGTTTGGGTCTCCAACCACAAGTAGCCACGGTTGCCACTCAGGTCTGCCAATTTGCTTCGCCTCCCCACACAAAATCCCTGAATTCCTGTGCCTGCTGTCTTCCTAGAGCATCCAGGCTAGGCTACACCTTCCCTTCCAACAAATGCTCTGCCAAACTTAGTAGATTTAAGGAGTGTATCTCTTGGGACCATTTTGTTTGGTTGCACAAGTTAATGTGAGTTATTAGGAAGGCTGCTAGATTAAAATGTTCAAATAATTTTCCATAACTATGCATACAAGGCTCATCTGCACAGATGCACAAGCTTTGGGATGGTATGGCCCAAGCAAAGCAGTAAGGCAAAACTAAAACCACCTGAGAAATGCACTGAAGCCATCACCCAGAAGAGTACTGCTTTTGCCATTGTGTTATTTCATTAAAAATATTTACAAATCAATCATTTAAAAAACACTCAGGGCCATGCATCCTGTGGACAATAGCCTTTTGAAAATTACCCCTTAAGATTGCTTCAGTTACAATACTATTTCAGGATGTAGCAACTACACATTTTAAACAAAAACCTACTGTAAAATTCCTTTTACTAAGAAATGCAAAACATTCCCTGTATTCAGACCAATCTTTGGGATAAATACGATATTCTGACTCTTAGATTCAGATCTTCAGGGGAAAGCACAATCTAATAATACACTGTTTATTGCTTTGTATCAAATGGCCTTATCTCACTTAAATATTTTTCTAAAATACAGCATGCATGCAACAGTACACTAAGCAAAGGGGAGCTAGCAAACAGCATCATGGGAACACAGTAATCAAGAGCATATGAAAAAAAATCACATCGCTAAAATAGAGTTATTATTTTAGAAAATTAGTGGTATTTTTAAGTCAACTCAAATAACTTTCCTCCAAATGTTTCATTTATTTTAATACTGTTACGGGCACTGAAATAAATGCACCAAAAGAAACTTTGCCTCAAGCCTAAGACTCCCATTTGAACAATTCAAAAACAAGGAGACCACAGTGGCTTAATTAAAGAGCCCTTGCTCCGTTTCTTTACTTTTCCCATGTTGCTGTTACAGTACAATATGTCTGCATAAGAAATTAAGTAATTTTGTAGCATCTATGCTGCTTCCATTTTCTCAGGCAATGTAATTACATCATTCTGAAAGTGACTCTGAACTAGCAATAATGACAACTGAAATAGCAGTTGTGTTAAAAAACAGGGTATCAGCAAGAAAAACTTCTAAGCATCCTCAAATCTAGTCATTCGTGTCCTGGCAAGAACTAGAAAAGGCAAAGCTTCCACAGCCACCTTTCCTCTTGACCCCTTTCCTGAACGGGGTGATGGATTGTGAGGTCCTAACACCTCAGAGAAGTTAGAGACTCCAGAATTTGTAGTGGACAAGCACTTGGAGACTCTGCCATTGGACCTTTTGTTTCAGCCTTGAAGGGCTAACATTTTCCCACAGCTAAATAAGTTGGCCTAACTAAGAAGTTTTCCCCCATACCATAAATCCTGCTTCTCTCACACCTGTAAAGCATTACAGCAACAAGAACATCTATACTGCCCATCTGAAACAAGAGCTGTATATGCACAACTTAAAAACTGCAGAAACTAGTTAATCTACTGTTTTGAATGTGTTCTGTGAAGGCACCTACTGGGAACCTTGAACACATAACGCTATATGAGAGAGAAATTTGTACAGCAATTTTGCATGTCACCGTTCATTTACTTGTCTACTAAAACATATATCACACACATAATGTAAATAATATAAGCAGCACTGATAAGGTACATGGAATATTCCCTATGGGATGCTGGCATTACATGGAAATCAAAGAACACTTGTGCCTTACTGACATGATAGCAGATGTCATGTGAATCTGTATTAAAATGGCCTCCATTTTTACAATAGCAAAAGGAGCCAATACAGCTAAAAAGCTAGCTGCAACACCACGAACATCCACGACTGCAAAGTCTACATGGATATCTGGATCATGGAAGCTAGATTCTGACAAGATGAATGTTTGCCAAACCTTAACACAAGACAAGCTGCTGTCCTGGCTAATTTTTCTGAGCAGATCCACTGCTTTTACTAGGCTGATGGTGAATCTGAAAAATCCATCACGGCCTTCTGCATGCTTATCAGTTTTAACACCTGGAGAGTGAAGGTAGTTGCAAGTTGAAGAGGGAGCCACTCAGGCAGGTCCCTTCAGCTCTGGAGAGGTCCATCTGCATTGCCCAGCTGAGTGCTCGAGTTAATCCATTGGGCAGAGAAGATATGGGTCACTTTTGTAATGGCAGCTTTGCTCTTTTTTTACTTTGTTACAGGTCACTACAGAGTTACTGTGTTAACTGACCATTACCTTGATTTCCAATCATTAGTTAGATTTTCAGGTTAATTTGATCAAACAAAATGTACCTTGTAAAAGTAAACATTCATTGATCGACTTTAGTCTCCAGGGTCTATTTTAGGCAGTGCAGGCTAAAACAGGTTATTTGATACGCTAGATTAAACCTCATGTTCAGATGTGTTATTTCTAACAGATTGCTTTGCATGTTTTAGACATTTGTATTTTTAAAGGGAAAACTGGAGCTCTGTCATGACAAATTCTGCATTTTATGCACTATGGGACACCATTACCACCAAAGAATCCTTCCAACTCCACTAAAAACTGGAACATTATTTTTACCCATGTATAAATTATTCATAATAATTACAGTGTAAAACAGATGGGGGAAAAAAGTCCATGTCCTACTTTGCTGCTTCTAGATGCAGAAAGGCCACACGCAAATTTCAGGTGTATTCTAACCTCCCCGTACACAAAAATAATCTGAACACCCAATCTGTGTTTCCTGTTTTTGTTGGACAACTCCTTGGATTCCTCAGACTATTTTAGACCTTAGACAGGTTATACCAGTATAATTATGTGAATTATGGGTTCAGGGGTTTTTAATCCACGTAGATGTGTTACTGTGAGCCATAATAGGAATGTAAAAATCACTGCAGAAAAGGTGATTTGGTCTCCCAGCCTAGAATAAGACACTACAATCCATCTAAGCCCACACAGATGGAAGGGACATTTCCACTGTTCTGTTTGAGGATAACTAAAGCAAGGAGAGAAAAAAAAAAGCCCTTCTTTTCCAATGGAAAGACCAAAGTCATGAGGGACACCCTCCCTGCAAATACATTTGGTATAATGCAGTTCTAAACAAAACCTCTCAAACTAATCATTGTGAACAGTACAAAATTACTTCCACTTCTACTTATCTTTCACTTGCAGAGTTCTCAGTTGTCATAAATCCACTTGCTCTGCAGCTGTTTATAAAGCCCTTCACATCAAAACTCTATTATTATTATTATTGTTAAATAATTTTATTTTAAAACCAACAACAGGGAGATTTTGCTCATACATTACAAAGACTCAAACATGCAGAGAGACACTTCTGCTTTATTTTGCAGTGTCTGTCCTCAGCTCATCTCTCTGAGCCTGTACAGTACCAGAGCTTCAAACATTGACTCCTTTCATGACAGCCAGCAGCACAGTTTACTCCACCAGCCCTTCAGCTGTGCCTGCACAAATGTTTCAGGGGTCTTGCAAAAAAACAGATGAAGGAACTGTTGGAGTTAAAAAAACATAAACAAACAAACAAAAAACTTTTGGGATGCTTTGACTAAATATAGATGACATGGATCCCAGCCAAGGTGACAGCACAGACAGAAGAAACACACTATGGTTTGAATGAATAACCATGATGTACAAGGCTTGCTAAGACAAGAGAAAAATAGCAGGTTAACTGCATTTCTAAGACAACTCCAAGTTAGCTCAAATAATGGTGAAGGAATAAGAAAATGGCTATGGAGGTGTCCCATCCAGTCAAGATCTATATATTCCTCTGCTAACCCAAGCTCAGCAATTGTTTTCCTGGGACCTTCACAATGTCTGTGTGTCTGTCTGACGACACTGGGTAGTCAATACGAAAAGGCGTACTGCCAGCCAGCATGCTTTGGGAGGGTAAGAGCCCAAAAGGGAATGTTTTTAAGCCCCTGAGCACAGGAGATGAGCACTGGTCCTTGGGACCTCACTGCTGAACTCAGACGTCCCACTTCTGTCGATGCAGCACAGACAGAAAGGGTAGCCAGGGAGTGTGCCAACACAAGTGGCCTATCTGCGCAGACCAGCCCCATGAAGGTTCACCTTCAGAAGCCCAAACTCCCCAGGGGCATCCACCTGGGAGTGCCCTGTCATAGCAGTATGATACAGGGGGATGTTCACAAAATTATTTTGGGAGGTATTTGGGTTTCTTTCCAGCTTACAGTCGCCAAAGAGTTAAACTGCAAAAAGAAATAGCCAAAGGAGAACCTGCCCCCCTCAGAATTTAAGAGGTACAAAAACTAGATGGTTTTATTTTCAGGGATCCAAACAGTTGGAACCGGAGGTTCCCCAACATTACAAAAGGGGTCTCAGACACCAGGTCTGTGTGGACAACTGAAGATCCACGGGTAGGAAATAATTAATTTTTGGTCAAGCCGACAAACCAAGTTCAAGTACTGTGACAACAAAAGCAAAGGGAACTGAGGACTTCTAACCCACTGTAATTTCAGGTTTTTTCCGCCATCAACATGTGGAGACATAGATTGCCTTTTTCTGACAGAAGATCCACCAAGATAAAGACTAGCATGTGATATTTGAGTACATTATGAAGAGGACTCAAGAGAAGAGAGCTGATCAATTGTCTTTTTCGAATGTGATTATTTTCACAATTGGTTAACGTTGTTGCATTCTTTTTTAATATAAAATGAACTGACAACATCTGGGGCATTGGTTACCATCTCAGTAAGGTTCCAAAATCTTCATCAGCTTCAGAGTTACAGGGTACACTGCAAGTTGCTTATTCTAAAATTAAGCATAAATACTGTTCTGCAGGTTCATATAAAAATGCTAAAGCCAACCCAGCCTTAAACAGAATTATATTCACAGAAATCTGCATCTTACTAATTTTAACCTCATAGACTAGGCAAAATTATGGGCCTTTGAATTCCAGTAACATGAACTATTTAGCTGTCTGTCATAAACAAATACCCAGACTTGTTTTTAACTGCATTTTCTGGTTCCTCTCTGACAGGTTCCCATATTACACGTACATGGGGTCATACCATCTACATGATAATAATGTGTGTCCTCAAACTCAGAAGGGAGCCTCCAAAATACTCAGATCTAAATGTAGATCTTCTCATCTTACCTGTAACTGCATGGAGACAGGACATACTTTTCTTTTCCTCTATAATTCTACTCATGCCATAGATAGTTGATCTGTACTACCATCAGAGTACTCAAAACAAAACACAAGCAGATCAATATCACCACTGTAAATTTCAGATCCTTCCAGCTGAAAGAAGTCAGTCATATACTTGAACGACCAAGACATATGAGTCACCTAGACTTAACAAGTTTCTCATTTTAGAGACCATGCCAATGATTAAAGGACAATTAAAACATCTGAAATATGGGTGAGGGTGTGTGTGTGACAGAAACAATTTATTCCTCCTCTTTGCTTACAAGCAAAGCACAAACATGAATTTCTACCAATAAAAACATTGCAAACTCTAATCTGGTTTACATTTTTTATAGTGAGATAACACAATACTGCACGTGCTGCTCTGTAAATATTTTTCCCACAAATTAAAAGCTCGGTACGGAGATTTCTTAAGTACGAGTCTTGTTTACCTGGGTCGCTAAATCATCTTTGTGAAGCAGCAGTTGCATGACAGTTAATTTTTTGGTCAGAATTAACAAACATTATTACTGAACTACCTAAAAGCAATTAGTTAGGTAAGGCCTGGGACCAGAGGCCACTGAGTACTGGTGGCCATCCACCTATATTTGTCTCTGAGACAAGAAGGTGTGGTTTGGCGACAGATAAGGTTCCTGTTGAAGTTGAGTTAACTTCCAGGATGAAAGGTGAACATAAGTAAGATCAAGATACTGGTTCAGGAAGACCACTGCCTCCTTACATATCTTTTGAGACCTGCAGAAAAAGGTAGCAGAGGCAGTGACAAAGGTTAGTGCCACAACTTGCAGATACTATTGACAACACCTCTGCTCTGAAGAAGAGCTAAAGTACAGTCCCGTACTGGCAGTAGCAATTTGGCTACGATGATGTTCAAAGCTGGAAGAAATGACAGGGCTAGGGCTAGTATGGGAGTTCAGCCCAGAAAATAACAGCACAGAATAAAACCTGCTATCAAAGGGTTATGTGGTTTTATTTACATCTGGAATTAGAAGAGGGTGCTGGCCTAGAATAAAGGATAATACTGGAACTGGGTTTAGGGTTGGGGCTCAGGCCAGCAGATATTGATAAAGTACAGCTTAGAAAGCACCTCCGGGTCAACATGAAAAACGGTGCTGGCTTAAACCATCTGACTGCAGAGATCTGTGGGATAAGGAGTGAGATAACGCTAAGATTAGGAGTGGAATTAGTGTTTGAGCATACACTGGAAGAGGTTGATAAACTGCACGATCTTGTTTCAGTATCAGGGCGGGCCACACGCTGTGATAAAGATGCCACATGACAGGACTACACACACCCTTAGCAAGCCCAACACTGCCCAGCATGCCAGGCCTACTCTGTCTATACCCTCTGTTGACCGAAGGCTTCCTAAACTGTACATATGTTGTCAACCTGACACGTTCCCAACCTCTCAGGATTACTGTATACGTACAATTCTGTCCTTGTGTATGTGAACAGTGAGCCTGAAACTCCCAAGATGCACAGATTTCCTGTACCATATGTGCATGGTGTGTACATACTGTGGATGGGGGCAGGGAGGAGGGTCCCAAACAAGGAAAGCATCTGTCTGAAACCATCCAGTTCTTACTGTCTCTATTCCTCCCTTCATTTGCACTAGGGCCGGCATATCCAAAATACATCAAAGACTAAGTTAAGCGTCTGGCAACCAACATCTCCTCTCTTCATAGATGCGTTTTTAAAAACAGTAGATCAAGTCGGTGCAGCAGGTTGGTCCTGCCTAGGAAATCAAAAGTCGAATCAGCCAAATATACCAAGAAGCAACACAAAAACTTGTCTGTGTCTTCTCCAAACAGGAGCTTTGCCAATGATAATCTTGGCAGTACTACTTAGCACTTACCCTTTTCCCAGTTCTTGGGAATAGGTGTCCACCACGTTACTCAGCATTTTCCAGGTTAGGGGAGGGTTCAGGACTGACCTTGCCTACTTCACATTACGGCAAAACCTGACACATACCTTAACTATCTCTGTGTTTTAATCACAAAATAGGCTCACCCACATTAGTGATTAATGGTGAAAAATTCAGTCTTAGTGGCAGACGGGCCTTGGACCAGACAGTGACACTTTCTGGAGAAGGAGGAAATGTATAATCACATTTGAAGGACAAAATCATGTCCATACTGGAGACTTATAGTTAAAAACCTTAAAAATCAATATAAGTAGCACACAGCCCATCTCTACGATTTTCCAAGTTTGCAATTTAGAGAATGCAGGGTAGGCAAGAATGACAGTTGCTCAATTCAAGGCACAAACCTACTTCAGCATTCACTACAAACTGCAGAGGAGAAAGTTTCATAGTGAGTCTTGCCAAGAGGGAATTAGAATAATCGAGCCTTGCGGTCACAAGACCACACACTACTGTTGTGAAACAGTCACTGGGTAAATAAGGCTGTAGCCTGCAGTGTATTTACCACCACTGGGGGTGGGGTGGGGGGCTGGGGCGAGCAAAGAAACAAGAAGAAACAGCAAAACATGGTCTTACCCTTGGAAAGGTACAAAGTCAAGAAAAAAGGATCTTGCAAATCTGCACGCATTTAAAAAAATGTGGCAGAATGATGCTGCCATTCTAGTGCCAAAAATGCAGTAATGACAGAGTTGGGAATAAAGGCAAGTTGCAGAGTTAGGCCTGCAGCAAATAATTTGAGCCAAAGCAGCAACAGCAAGAAAGAGAATTCCAAGGGATGGAGCAGTAAAAGTTAGAATGATGTAGAAACGACAGCTGAACTTCAGTTCACTAAGGAGAAGTCACAAAAGCAGTACATTTCCAGATTGATAAAAAAATAATAGCAAAGATGATAAAAATTAAAATGTAAGATACTGATTTTATATAAATAGGCAGGTACCTCAGACTAGCAGAGATAAACATTAACAAAGCAGAACCTGAAAGATACCATTCTGCTGCCTTAACAGCTGAAACCTGACCAAACATTTTCTTACTCTTTGTATTTCAGGGATATATACCAGTGTAACTGAAGGAGTTCAGCAAAGTTTTCCAAACTTACCTTTTCTTGCTCACAGAAATCAAGTAAAGAACTTGAAAAATAATAACTTCTACAAGCCACTGCCCTCAGCTTTATGTATACAAAAGATCTCATCTGCCTCTGCACTAAGGAAAGCTTCTTCTAACAATCCAACTTTGATTGTCCCAACCAACTCATGACATTTTTTTCCAGACTGGGGGAAAAGAGGATATATTGCATGTTATCTTCTACATAACACCATGCTGTTTGGAGCAGCTCCCATGTGGGCTTAGCAGGGTGCTGCTGACCACTTCTACAGAAGATGCCTGGGTGACAGGGAGTAGCAGAGGGAGGAGAGAGCAAAGCATCTGCCCACAGCAAGGGCACCAACTCAGCAAGGCTGGGAGTGGCAGGGGTTTGAAGAGGAGACTACTTCATCCCTCTAGGCCCTGCCCATCACAGGGAGCAAAAGGCCATTTCATTCATTTCTCCCTCTGACGCCTGCTTCTCTGAGGGAGGGAGGGAAAAAAAAGGCATTAAGCATTTAGCATTATTTCTGATGCAAGGAGGATAGCATCTCAAACAAAACTTACTCCCATTCCAGCCTCCTAAGAGCTTCCCTCTTCACTGGCAACCCATCAGAAGTGGTGGGTTTTAATGTGGTCTTATTTCCGCGTGCTAACATCTCCTGATGTGCTATCCAGGACACTCTTCTAGTCTCAGCTTCTACCACTACACTCTTAATTTCTGTGACACACTAAGCTTTTGGTCCTTAGATAGGACTTGCATTTATGAAGAGCAATATACAGGATTCAATCCCCTGGTACAAATTAGCATATCATTTTTCCAAGCTGTGTTAAACTCTCAGATTATTTATGAGGTAAACCAATTATACAAATTTTGTCAAAATCCACACTTACTAATACTTTGTACTAAGAGCTCACTGGGCTCTAAAATTTGTACTGAAGACTACTCTATAGAAAATAGAGGGTTAACCTTTCAAATTATTGTTCACAATAGCCTAGATAACATTAAAGAATTTCTTGCAATTAAAATTCACAAGCTAGATTTCCAAATCTCACAACTCAGGTCAAGAACTGCAACCATAATGATCGTCAGTGAAGCACTGTATCCTGACTCACTCCATACAAATAATCTACTCTTACAAAAGCAGTCCTCTGCTTCAGTAGAGGAGGGTGGCAAAGGAAGAAACTGATAAGGAATAATTAAACTAATACCACACTAATGAAAAGGTGAATTAATTAACAGTCCATGAAATATCCAAGCGTACACAAAGTAATTCAACAGATGTTACACTGGAAGACTAACTCTCCAGTGCATGGATGAAATCAGAATATGATATTAATGGCACATCCAATGATAAAGTTGATCATGGATCTTCTGTTGCTTACTGTCAAACATGAAAAAATACTGCATATAATTTTTGCAAGCAAACCTTACAGAATGACCAGGGCAATCAGAAAATTATACAGCCAGCATCGCACTGGACAATAACATGGAAAATAGAGTTGATTTTCTCATTGATAAAAACAATGAAATACATAAACTGCCCATTACTGTACCTTCATGACATCTTTATAGGAATGAATGGCCTCTACTTCCTCTTTGTCATCATCATTGTCATCCTCCACTCCTTCATCCAGAGCATCATATCCTTCATCCCTACTCCCATCTGTTTCTGTTGTATTAGTCATGTGGTCAATAAGCTGCTCCAGTGGAGGACTTAATTCCCGCTCTTCATTGTCCTTCAAACCATAGTCCAGGGCTTTATATATAATAATCCCTAGTGATTCAATAACCTATAAAAGTAAAAAAGAAGTATTTATTAATGCCATTTACATGAATAAACAGGTCGGTCAAGGAACACCCTTTTCTGGTGTTTGTATAACAAACTTAGCAACTGAGAGGGCAATAAACATCAAAATTAAAGAGAAAAATGATCCTCTAATACCTATAGCAGCACAGAACATGCAAGAGCAGGTCATACCACATACCTACCACTTTCTTATTTCAAAGTTTTAAATAGAAATTCATAATTTGAGAACAAAGCAGGACCATTTCAGCTTATTTTCCCTTTTTCCTTCTAATATGACAAAAGTCAAACCAACATTACTCTAGACTTTGTAAGACTATCTTACATGCACACAACCTTATGGAGGGGAGGGTATGGGTGGGAAGAAATTAAAAGAAAGAATAAACTAATATGCGATGCCTCTTTCCTCCCACAAATTAATGACATTCGGAAACTGCCCTTCAATTTCTTCATCTCTTCATTGAGCTGACAGATGCCTGGACACAGCTGTGGACATCCCAGTATTAGCTCACTGAGCACTGGGACATCAGCCCACAAGAATTCCTTTGCCTGTTGTACATACTCCACTGAAACTACCAACAACTGGATGTCCTAGTAATGAAGCAGTACCTTAATTTTTCATTGAACTTGAGGCCTCTTTTTTGTGCTCTGTCAAGAGCGAAGCAAACAGACAACCTCTTACTCAGTGTAAGCTAGCAAAAAATTGTCATGAACATCCCAAAATGCTAAATATACATGTTCTTTCTTGGTATTAATTATTTTCCTTACAAGTAATATTGAACCTTCTAGCATTTTAAAGATTTAAAGAGATGGCATTTCAAACAGAGGAGTTTGGAAATGGGTATTGATGAAGAGAGAAGGGAAAATGGGCTCACAAGAGTAAACCACAAGAAGGTAATGTTGCTGCTGGGAGATCCTTGTCTGACAACAGAAGTAGGACTGGAGTTATTGCATGTAATCTCTGATCTTCCTTGTGTGTTGTGATGGCTGGCACGTCACACAAATTTGCAGACTCCAGTGCAGCAGTCAACAGCACTAGAGCAACTTTAATAACAGGAGCATTTCTAAACATACAAACCTTGACATCAAATACCATTTTCTCTCATCGGGCTTCCAGTACCATTCTGATCAAAACACTTTTTAATGCAGAGTTTTGAAATTCTATTTGGGTAAATAGGACAAGACAAATGGATTCTTAAAACATCTATTTTACTCTAGCAGCTTACTTACTTCAGCACAGCAAAATATTTTTGGTCTGAGAGGCAGGAGATTAGCAAAGATATAAAATTATATCCTATTAGTTTACCTAGCCAATTTAATCAACTAGCTGTAGTCTGACAGCTTTACACTTGCATACTTAATTCCTTTGTTGAGATTACCTTTCTGTGCAAATTCACTTTGCAAGACAGTGGCTAATAAATAAACAAACATAAACCCCAATACATAAAGAACAAACTTTTTGAATTTATTTCCAATAATTTTGATAACTTGATTCAATATAAATAATTTTCCTATGCTATTCTCTTGACATGTGTTTATACATATTTGGAAAATATTCTTAAAAAGCAATTAAGAAAAGTGGTTAAGCAAATTAATGAAGAAAAAATTGTCTTTATTTATTTAGTTCAAAGAATGGCTTCTGTCTTGGGAAATGCTAGTGAGAGCAAAGTATACCAGGGAAGCATCACTGCATCCCCCAGTCTTCTGCCACAACCCATTCTGGAGACAGGACACTGCACCATACAGATCTTAAAAAGAGCTGTAACTAATCAAACTTATGTTTGCAGCATATCTGGCTTACTTCTTAGAAAAGCTATTTTGTCATAACTGACTTGTAAAACTTGTTAAAAAAAATCTGAAAATATGAAAATTTCACAAAATAAAATATATTCTGCTGACAGACATGTATGTTTCCTGTAACTCAGGTTCTGAGTATAATCTCAACATACACCCCTTCAGCAACTGAAAGAGAACAAAGAATACCAAGTTAATTCCAATTTGAAGTAGACCTAAATAAAAATGAAGTACACAATGTGAGTAATTTCTAACTTAAATAAAAACTAAATTTGAAGGAACTTAGCATATATGTGGAGGACTGCATCTAATCTGGACTGAAATGTCCAAATTAGATGCAAAGAAAATAATGTCTTGTGCCATGCAGCAATGGCTGCTGAACACAGCTTCTGGATTTTGCTACACCAACACTTCAAAAAAATAGAAGGGTGTGTGGGGGTGTGTGGGGGTGTTTATACAGAAAGTGTGCTCTCTCTGCCTCCTTCTATTTAGGAAGAGGATTAAGGCATTCAAAAGTACCGTGGCTAAAACTGGATGACAGCTGCTGCTTTCTTTGATGTATCAGCAGTGGGGCTTCTGCAGTTCAGTAATATGGTTTATGCATTTTTACGTACTGTGAACAGATTTCATAATACATGCAAAGCTGACACAGTACAAAAGCCTGCAATGGCACCAATTCAGGCCCATACTTCAGTCTCTCAGCTCTTTATTTAGGAGTTGTGATCAAAACCATATTTATACAGTGTCTATTATTATCACGGATTCTTCTTGCTGAAAGACAAAGCAGCAAACATCTTCACTGAGAAACTTTGCTTCGACTTGCATTAAAGCTGGAGATGTTCAGTGCGTTCGTTAATACTGGTTTACCAAGGATCCTGTACAACCACACAAATGCCATACAAATATCAAACAAAAGTCACAGAATTATCTGTACTTCTTCACATGGACAAAACGACTAATGCAACTTCACACAAATAAAACTTCTGGGTCTATATAACTAGAAATGTAATATACAAGGTTAGACAATCGGCTCATTGCTGCTTAAATGCATGAGTGCTGTCGCTTTGCCTGTAATATAAATCAAATACAAACAAAAAAGGAAAATATTTTCACAGCTGAATGGATGAACTGATAATTATGCAACTCAAAAACCTGCATATTTAGGGACTATCTTTTTAAAAAAAAAAACCCTCATCAATTATTTACAAAGACGACACTCGTTCTAAACTGCAGTGTTTGCCAATTTCACACAAAATAAATACTTCAGACACCTAACAAATGACAAGTACTGGCATTGTCTTCAATTGTATGTGAAAACAGAGGTATAGTAGGAAAAACAGGTAAGAAAGGACTTAGGAAGGCTCTTTTAAACCACAGAGTTGTACACTGACACACCAAAACAACTGTATGATGCTGAAATAAGTGTCAGTGCTAATGACAAATGATGCTGCTTGATTCAGATTAAAAAAAAAAAAAGTGAAAAAAAAAAGTGCTGCACCTTGAATTTTAGAACTCACTTGTTCCCGACTGATTTAAATTTTGGTGATGGACCTGATCTTTGCAAATCACTCAGTGGCTAAATAACTTTAAAAAATAAACAAGAAAGTTGCATTATTATGCTTTACACCTTCTCACCAAGTTCTTTTGAAAGTCATGGCTTCAGACCAAAAAAAAAAAACCAACCACCAACACACCAGCGTTTCCCACACACTGCACTTGTACTCTGTTGTGTTTAAATCATTACTGAAAGGGGAATTTTGTCTCACTGTAAGTATTCTTTCAGTTCCTACACCAGTCTGGACTCGTAGTATACTGTTCTTTTATAACAAGTTGTGATAAAGTTGCTGGAACACTTTGATTTCAAACACTATGCAAAAACAATATCCTCACGCTCCTTTTAGACATGCAGCAAAAACAAAACCCAAACCATTCATATTATTTTCATACACAAACACTGCGTGGAACTTCCCATTCTGTATACCTTCCTCCAAGACATTAAGGTACCCCTTGGAAAGGGGTTCATTAGGGTTTCAAGTCTTTTATATGACACAAATTATGTTATTTCAATAAACACTGCCAATGTAACAGTCTCAAAAACTCTTCAAATATACAGCATTTGTACAGGAACCAAACATGTTTGACACTTGCAAAAGTCTTGAGTGAAATTACTGTACTTCACTCTTTTTTTTTTTTTTTTTTTTTATTTAGTATAAGAATCCTTTTATCCCCCTAAACACACACACACATATATATATGACTCTTGCTGAATCGTAGATGAGAACAGGCAGAATCCACATGCCATTGCCCCCACTCGCCACACACACAATAGGGTACTGTCTGAGCTTTCATGCCCTTCCTAGGCTTGCCTCAATTTTAAACAAAGCAACAAAGCCTAAGGACAGGCTTGTACTTACAGCAGCAAAGGGCTTTTTTTCAGCTCAAATGCCTGTCCCTCCCTAAAGTTCTCCCTTCCTCCAAAAGCCACTCAGGCTTTTTGTATCCCTAAACTGGAATTAAAGACGCCATAAAGCTTCAGCTCCTAAGGTGAGTCAACTAACTTTGAACTTTCCCACAGGGACCTCAGATATGCCAACCAGTCACAACAATATTTGCATTACTACTGCACTGTCTTTTATGAATTCTAATAAATATTTTATTAAAAATTTATACTACAATTATTATGTTTAAGCGTTCCCATTTCTTACCAGCAGATCTCCAACACACCTTATGAAAGAGAATCACTCTGCCTTCTGGTAAAAGTGCTGAAAGCCCGGAGCTGGTGTTTGCCATGACATTCCTTCGGGCAGAGCTCCTCTCTGCCACCACCCCTGGTATTAGGCAGCACTTGGTCAAGCTGCAAGGACTAACCTGTCCTACTGCTGACTTTAAATTAGGCTGCCAGGAGCTCCACGCTGTGCTTCTGGAATCATAACACACAGCATAAACATATCCATAGACACCCCTGAAGTCAACAGTTAACGTATCTTAAATTTTCTATAATGAATTAAGAGAAGACACACAGAATCGCACAAGCGTTTGTTGTAAAATTCTGTAATGCAGTCCAAAGGGCAGGCATGTTAAAATTTTATGTAAACCCAACTGTTCCTCTCCAGCTAGATGACAGAGGGAGCAAGCTGTTGCTCTGTTTTAATTTCCATTCATATCAAATTTGTTGTTTCTTCAGTATCCAATTCTGGAACTGAAAAAGACCATACTCTTAGGAAGGGTGAACAAATACTGGGGTTAGGATAAACCAAAGTACACTTTTAGGTTATTTACCTCATCCTTAGATGCCCTGCATAGCTCTCAAGAGTACATCTAAATAGGTTGTTATAAGAGATACATTGCTGTCACTGCATACCTTAGGTACACTAATGTAGTTTTAACCACAGCATTCCCCAGTGGAAACAGGCTAGCATTACCTTTTTTAATGGCTGGGGACATTGCTAAATTTAAATATGACCTTCACTAAATTAGAGCAACTTGCAACAGACTGTCAAATGAGAACAGTGAAAAAACTTCCAAGTGCTTCCAGGTAAGCAGCAAGGATTCAGAATATTTCCAATGAATCGCTCTCTTCCAAAGAATACAGACATAAGATACAGGATTATTTAACTTCAGGGTTATGTTGGTTTGCTACTGCAATAACAAGATACTGCTTTCTGCAGTATAATGAGCCTTGGTATTTAAGACAAAACAGTAATAAAAATTTTTTTTTAAAATCAGTATGTCATGTCAAATAGAAAATGAATACAAAAGGAAGTTAAAAACACCCTTTTAACAAGAGTCAGTCTGTTTTAGATACATTCAGACTTAGGAAAATTTCTCTACCATATTCAGGAAAATCTTCAAAATTATTTTATATTCATGAGTCTTTGAATGCACTAAGTGGAGAGACCTACTTACTGAATTCTTTTTACTATTCAGGTATATATTAAAGAGATTCAGTGGAAGAACTCTAGATCAAAGACACAGAGCAAGCCTAAAACATACAAAGGGGATGCTAGCTTTTTTGGGGTTTGTTTTGTTCCCCCCAAAGTGAATATGTAAAAATTTAAGCAATTAAATGTCGTTGGACTCTGTTGCTTCTAATAAAGTAGCAGTAATTTAACTGTAAGTTTATTAAGGCTCAAGTGTAATATAACTCTCCAACTCATGCAAAGGTTCTGATAATTATAGACATGTTTTTGGTTGTTCAAGTTTCACTATAGATATTATCTAAGGAGAACTATAATTTATTAGCATAAATGAAAGCAGAATTTATTCCATATTATCAGCCTCAACTTAATTTTACCTGCTGCATTAGAACATAGAAACAAAACTCTCAATTTTTTTCTAGCTTTTGTTCGTACATTATAATTCCCAAGATTAAGACAAAATCATTACACTGTTATTAAGGAATTTATCCAACCTGAAGGAATTTCACTAAAGTGACAGTTTGTCCCCAGAGAAAAACCAAAGTTAAATTCCCTGATTTAACTGTACAGACTCCAGTAATAGCTGAAGCTCCACTAAAAGAATTAGGTGCAATAATTAAGTAACACAAATGGTGAAAGTCATTTTAAAGTTCTTAAATACACCTCTATTCATATCACGGTCTTAAATACAGGTCATGCTATCCTGATCCCATTTAAGTAAATGGCAGAGATGGTGATGACATTATGAATTCCAAGGTTGGAATATATTTGCTGAAACAAATAGGCAGAAAGAGTATGTTGTTACATTTCCCTACTGTAGGCTTAAAACTATCTGAAAACTGTCTTAAAATATTCTACCTATTTAGGATTTTAGGCACAGTATCTCATCTTGATTTTTTAAGAAACATTTTATTATCACAGGCTATGAAGATAATTTGCACAAAAACTTCACTCAAAATCTTAGCAGCTTCAAATTTAAGTACATCAAAATTAAGTTCATGAAAGCTGCAATGATTATGGAAATGCTATTTCAAAATATAAGGAGAATATGATTTTTATCTTAAGTTAAAGTCACAAAATCAGACCATGTCACAAACTTCTGTTCTAGTTCCCTTCTCAAGTATACCAAAGCCATAAATTTGTTATTACTCTTCAGAGTAATGCTTATCACATATGAAGACTTATTTTTCTAACAAAAAGTTTCAATGTAGTATTAATCTCATAAACCAACAGGTAGTATTATTACACCAGAATTATTTAATACTACACCTATCCAATGAAATCATTATTCTTTTCAGCACATGTAACCCTTCAGTATTGCTGACTTTACTACATAAAGTCAGGTCCAAATGAAGTTTTTGTTGTCTTTGGTTTTTGGGTTTTTTTAATGATGAAATATACTTAAAACATCAACACAGGGGCAGAGTTTTTTGTAGCACCTGTAGTGATAGAACAAGGGGTGATGGTTTTAAACTAAAAGAGGGCAGATTTAGATTAGATATAAGGAAGAAATTCTTTGCTGTGAGGATAGCGAGACACTGGACCAGGTTGCCCAGAGAAGCTGTGGATGCCCCATCCCTGGAAGTGTTCAAGGCCAGGCTGGATGGAGCTTTGAGCAACGTGGTCAAAGATGTCCCTATAGGCAGATGTCCCTGCCTACAACAGGGGAGTTGGAACTAGATGATCTTTAAGGTCCCTTCCCACCCAAAACATTCTATGATTCTATTATTATATATATAGTTTTATATAAAAATAGAAAGCAATCACGTGAATGTCCTGAGTAAGCGAACAGAAGGAGCAAAGACCTTAGCTGACCACCAAAAACATAACCAGGCCACAGAAAATCCAATGGGGTCAAATTGTGCAAGAGACAGAAATTGCATTTGCCATATCAGCCTTTTGAATAAAGCTTTATCTAGATTATATGAGAGTATCAGATTAACTACAGCAAAAGATTTTGTAGTGAGAGAGGGAAGCAACCAGCTCAAGGAAAACTGGTATGAAGTAGAGTGAAACTAGCTCAATAGCTCTGATCCTGAGAATTCATGTGCGACTGATTAAATTTGGCCGATATTGCATACCTGCCTATGGTCTGTAGACAAACCATCGAAGAAAGATAATAAAATGCTTACAGTAGCTTTGATTCAGTTCAATTTAGGTAGTCATGAAGCAATGCAAAATCAATGCCACCTTCATTCAAAATATCTACACTGTTCCACTAATCTACTCAAGAAGTCAGTTTGCATTAACTTCTCAGCCTTCCCACACAGATTTCATTTAAACTATTACAGTTGCCTGCTACAGGCTTGGCCCCCATTTAATTAATCCAAAAATTAAAGTGAGTAAACACCTGCAATATAAAACTTTTCTTCTCCTGTGAGTCAAGAACTCTCTCACACCTATTTTCCCCAAAATTAACTACAAAAGCCAAGCAAACAAAATACCTGTACAATGAAAGCTATTCTTTTAAATACAAAATTGTGATTAGTTAAAGTATTATATTTGCATGTATGTCATAAGCTTTCCAGTAGCAGCTCTCAAGAGACTTCACGAAAGTTAGGCTGGTTTCACCATATTTCTCAGAGGTATGTGTGCATTTCAACCATTTCTCGGATGATGAACATCACAGAGACAGATGAAGCACCTGAACAAGTTCACACAGAGTTGGGAACATGACAATTCTTCTGGTTTAACTGTAGCTTTCCTAAAATCTATCTTCCATTCCTCAAAAAAATATGTCCTTCTGACTCCTAACAGACTTCTCTTGTCAGTCAAACTGTCATAATTCCAAGATTTCATGCCTAAACTCAATGATGCCAAGAAGCAAGCCCAAATGTAAACGCACAACAGGTCCTTTTTAAAGTGATATGCCACAAAAGAAGGCTGACATATGCTGCCACTTTCAAGTGACTGAAGTATTAGTAACCACACACAAAGCAATACAAATTTAATGCTGCTTGTTTTAAAGGTACTGAATATTGATATTCAGTATAATAACCACCAATAAGAAGGTTTTCATCCGTACTGAAGGAGAAACTTCAAAGATGTCTATGGGATGTTGGCATTCACTACCTAGCTGCCCAAGACGAACCATGCTCAGCTACCTCCACTACCTTGTGAAAGAGCACTCAGCCACACCTAGGCAGGTATCTCTACGTTACCTCTTTCCTGAAAAAACTAATGGGAATTCACACGTATGGCCTGTGAACAAAAAGCTAAAAAATTTAAGACTGTTACTGAGAGGTTTTTTGTTAGTCAGATGTGCAAGGGAACATAAGCTTGACGTTAAAGACGTAACTTAATCATGAAATACATGAATTTTCGCATGGGCTATTGTGATAGTCCAAGGAGTTACTAATGTGCCAGACAGCTACTCAGTTAGGTCACATAGAATCCCTAACTATGTCATAAAAACATAACACCGCAGGCTGACAAAGCCTCTGCAGAGTTCCTGATTTTATTAATATTCTTCCACATCCTCTTCCCCATAAGCAGCAATGCTGGATACAAGCATTTGGATCACTGGAATTCCAACAAATACTCCTCAAAGACTGAATGCCTAAGTGAACATAAAATACCTTAGTAACAAGCAAAGGGAGTTACTGCACAACTACCTTCAAGCTCTCGCAATGGTCTCATTGGAAGGACTGGCATTTGCTAGAATAATTCAAGAAAGCACCAGCAGGTGCTGTTGACAAGTTATCTACTCATAAGAAGATATAAGCTTGACATTACTTTTTAGGTCTGAAATTCAGATAAAATCATATAATGGAAGGCTGACAACCTAAACCAAAGAACAACAGAATGTGTGGCTAAGCCTTAGCAAAAAGCTTACCACCTGCTCTTCGGGCCACAAAACCCCAGAGAATCCATTTATGAAATGGCACTTGCAGTTTTCTATTTCTACTGCCTTCTGAACAGTGAAATCACCCCCGAAAAAATCCATATTAAAACATACCTCTGTCACAGGTAAAAGTTACTGATATATAAAACATAAAGTTTATAAGCTCAGGCATGAAGTGCCTTAGCACAAAATATTCTAGTACCTGCCAGTTCCCAAAGTCAAAGTGCTGAAATGTCACAGTTTATTATTCTTAATGGGACAGCCATATTCCTGGATTATGAATTGCTAAGCACTGTTTTATTGGCCTCTGCCAATAATGACAATATCTATGTATTCCAGTACAGTGATGATAACAAAGATTTGCTTGCAGTCACAGTTCAGAAGTGTTATGGTATTTAAAAAAAAAATTGACATGTATTTAATGCTTAGATTAAAAAAAACAAACAAAGCAACAACCAAAACAAAACCAAAGCATCCCAAACTGGCTCTCTGCAGAACCTGTGTTACACAGGCAGATTTTCTACAAAGCTCAGCACTTGACCTTCTAATAGAGTACAGATATTGTCTAGGTAATTCATTTAGCTGCTTAGATAGCAGCCAAATTATTAAATAACCATCAGTGGAGAAGGATTAATTCCAACACTTACATCTATGTAAGATGCACAGGTACTTAGGAACAAAAAAAGGGTGAAGTGTTTTTTTTTAAAAAAAAGTTATATGCATACCAATTAAGTAGATTTACTGCCTCAAAATCTATAGTGAAATTTTAATGTCCTATTTAGTGCATTTTACACTGTTCAGGAAACTTGAGTCTCATAAAATCAGGTCTGACAGAGCCAGTCCTAGGTCTCTCCAGTGCTGAGACCTTGTTAATGCATGTGCTAAAGTTGGTTCCTTTACAAGTCACTCTCCCATCTTCCACGCAAGGAAAAGCAAGACACCTAAAGCTGCATATTAGAGGTAACACAGTAGCAAGGGGTAGGGGGAACACCAGGGCAGAGTGACCTGTCACATCCATAGGACGACTATAGGACAGCTCTAATGCAGTCGTACACAATACATCTCTGGATCAAAGATTCACAATAAGCTCCTCAAAGCTTCCTCGCTGGCTTGCAAAGAACAGAGCTGAGCTCAGGCACACAGGGAGTAAAAATCCCCTCAGACTTCTCATGCTTTGGAAATTAAAATAATGCTGTAATATTACCCTGTCTTTCTAGCCACATTATCATCTTTTAAATGACAGAATGGGATCCCTACCTGGAAAAAGAAAGTCAAGGCATTATGTTCATATGGTGGTGAGTTTCCTGACTTCGAAAACATCACACTTTTTCTGTAAAATATCAACTACAATTCAAAGACTACAATTCAGAGTTTAGAATTTCCAGGTAAGTCTTGTGACAGCACCTCTAAGTCAGAATATAGTTGCCTCCACAATTTTCTTAACACAGAACAGCCGAAGAATTCAACCCTAAATTTAGTCTTCTCTTTACAGCCCCAAACTCCCCAGCAAAATAAGCTGAACTGCCCTTCCTAACCACGTTGTAAAATACAGGCACTACCTCTTCCATCCAGTACTTGAGCCAATTTCGAATGTAGGAAGTGTATTGAGGCTGAAGGTCCTGGGGGATTTTCCTAAGCACTCATTTCTTGTAACACCTCACACTGGTCATTTCCCCTCTCCTATAAGTTTCACCATCTGCTACACGAGGATATTGACCCATTTTCAAAGCTTTGGATGAGAAGTGCTGTGCAAGTCTAAATTGCATTCTGCATGTCGTGCACATAGGTTTAAACTCAGCTGGAAATGCCTCTAATCATCCAGTTTTCCCTATGACTTTTGTCCCCTATAAGCTAGGGGAAGGAAAAATGAAGAAAAGTACATGCCTGAGGCCAATGGTTAGGCTTATCAGCTGGGTGCAATGCAACGCACAAAACTGCTTTTCTTTGAGAACATAAAGCAAGACGTAAGAGTGATTAAAAGTAAGTAGCACAGGTAGCTGGAGAAAATAGCTACGAAGATTAGACTATCAGATTGTTCTAAACGTCACAGGAAATAAATTCTGACAGCATCATCCTTTTGTCTTGTTATACCAATATAATTATACCTACCAGTCTACACTCTAGAGAATTTATGTCTTGAAGTTTAAATGATAGGAAAAATGGCAAGGTTTTAATTATTTCAGACATTGTGGCTTTAAATTTTGATTCTTAATTTAGTAAAGAATCCCTGATAATTTTTAATATCCTTCAAGATTTTAACATTTTACAAACTCTAGCTTATCTACACACCCTTTTGGGAATACCTTTTGTAATACACACAGAATGACATTTCATATTATAGCTCAAAAAGAAATTGCCTGGCAATTTCTAGACCAAACAAAATGAAAAAAAGGTTGTTTCTTCAGATAGTTCTCTAACAAGTGAAATTATTTTTCAGGGGGGCGGGGCAGCAATGTAGCAGTCAGATGGTCCATTACAGAAGGAACATTAAATTCTGCTGGACTTCCACAGGAACCGCAGCTTTGGAATAGCAAAAACATTCCTGCCTAGCCAAGAAACAAGTTACTGAAAAGTAATCTCCTTAAATCAGAGAGACATCTGTTTGATTCTATCAGAGAATCTTTTTTTCTTATTCTCTTATTTTGTAGTCCCCAAAAAAGTTTAAGAAATGTAAAAGAGAACAAATTATTGCATTACAAACATAGCCTAGATTTCTTTAACTAAATGAGCGCAGTGATCAATACTCTCGAAGGAGTTAAAGATCTTCAATCAAATCGGTTCGAAAGCACATCTACTCAAATACCTCCAGGGAATCAAATGTTCAGTATTTCAAATGCCAGTGAACAATCTGTATCTGTGAATTCTGGAGCTCAGAGTGACGACAGAATTTGGGTTTGTTTTCTCCTCTTAACCCTTTTGCACAGATGACTTTTCTCCTTTGTCCAGCCATACCATATTTCATTAAGCTGCATGTTCTCACATCAACTACCAAACAGGCAGCGACATGCAAATTGCTGTGCGTGAAACCTCACAAAGAAGGGGGGTCTTTTCTAAGTATTGGGACCGTGAGTAAGTGTCAAACAAACTGCAATGACACAATTTCAGAGAGCACTGGTTTTAAGCAGTAACTATTACTTGCCAAACCAGGGAGTGGGGTGGGTGTCATCCTCACCTCTCCACCTACCCTCTGCTACCATCATAGTGCTTGTGCTGCAATGTGGTCTGCCAGATCAGAAAACTGACTCTGCTGAAAAAGGTCTTGCTCTTCTGACCAGAAAACCGCCAAAACTGCAAAACAACAAAGCCAAAACCCAACTCTCTATGCTACCATATGCACGCTCTATGCATGTGCACGTGCGCTCTCTGTGCTACCATATATCAACTTTGGCTTTAGGCCAAAAGAAAGCACAGCACTGTAGAAACCTCAAAGCTATACTTACAGATAAAAGAAACATCTATTTTAACTGGAAGAGCTAAAATTACCCTTAACAAGGAGTGACAGCATGACTGTTTGCCATAAATATTTAATATTTTTAGATTAAATGCTTAGTGTACATTTTTACAATACATCGTCTTCCCTAATCTCCAGTTTTACCTATGAATATTGCTTTTACCAAATACTTGTTACGACAGTTAGAGCTGGGAGGGGGAAATGTTAGGAGGTTTTGCTTTGTAAAGATTTTATATT
>JAVJGI010000040.1:61344933-61390355 GCA_035590275.1 Ibycter americanus
TTATATATATTATATAATTACCAAAAGCAAGACACAATAACACCTAACTCAAATCATAACATTATTTTAAACTAACATTCATTAGTAAGAGAAATCTAATAACATTAAATAGATTTCAAAGTGGAGCAAAATACTCCAAATACAGTGTTTTCTTTTTGATTTTTAATTTTTTTTTTTAAAACTAATTAAATAAAAACCTTTAAAATCAAATTTCTAAGGATTTTTCCATTACACTTTAAGGTGTTTTTACAGAGTAATATGTGACATTCCAACAAAGCCCAGGTGCAAAGGAACAAGCAGACTGGAAGGACAACCTTCCCTGCTCATTGCCCTTATCTAATTAAGCTAATAAAAAGTATTCTACCAGAAGAAATTAAGCTTTTCTCAGTCCAAGGAAGCTCTCTATTTTTAGATGGTCAATGAATGATTGGGAGGGAATGAATAATGTTTATGATAAGTTTAAACACACCTCCCAGCTAAAACATTTATTCCATGAATTGACCAACCAATGGGACTGTGTGTGTGACCTAGCAACTTGTAGGGGAAAAAAAAAAATCCAGAGAAAAAGAATATTTTTTTTTCCTTATGCAGAAGGTACACCTTGAACTGTGGATTACTGCTCACTAGAAAGCATGGCCTCAGGGAGAAACCTCCTCCAGCGAGCAGATGCTTCAGTAGCTGCTGCTCATAGGGGAACCTACATGAAATCTCATATGGGAACCTACATGAAATCAGTGTTAGGCAGATACAGACTGTAACAATTCCTGAGACATTTTTAATGGAAGACAAGACTTAATAGTCTTAAAGCATAAGCGATGTTTGCCCAAATCTTTCCAGCCATTTGAGTACAGCTGCTTCTTCTGGACTGATTTACAGCTACTTCCTCCACACATACCTCAACTTACTATGAAACTTCCTGCTGATTCTCTGTTGGAAGTATTTTGTTCTTTCCAAAGTTTAAAAAATTCTGGTCAAATGTTAACGTTAAGTTGTTCACAACAGACCACTTGTCACTGTTTTCTAGGAACAGTAGCTGCTAAACCTAGGAGAGGAAACTTGAGCTGACTATCAGACCTACCAAGTCTGCTGTGAACATTTACCAATTTTGCAGCATTAATTACTGAGGGCCCACATTTATGTCCCTTGTTCAGTCACATTTTTGGGCTACAGCATTAAAAAACCACTGGACCTGTACAAAACATTTTCTTTCTCTTCTATAACTCACTAATTAACTGCTTATGAATTATAAGGGCATAGAAAATACATTCACAGTCCTGTTTCTGCATTCATTACCCAGCCTGTGACAAATGTGCTACGAGGTATGGAATGGCGTTTCAGACTTACTGTGAGCTGCTAGACTGAGGCAGCACATGCTTTGACAAAGCAGCCACAGTCACTGAAGGGTACTACAGCACTTTAGTTTTTAAGTAAAATGGGCTTTTGTTAAACCTTACTAGAACAGATTTTTGACCGACCACATTCCTTTTTAGGGAACTCACATTAGCATTTACACTAACAGATCAGAACAGTGCTTTTGAAGTGAACCTCCCCATTGTCCCTTTCTGAGGTTTTGGGTTGCATCATGGAGTGCTGTGCAAAATGGGGCTCCTTTTGGACAAAGCTAGAATGGAAGACGAAATCCGGCAGCTCACCTAATGTACTGATTTTGCTGATGGCATGCTCAGCCTAAGGCTCCCAGAAGGGAGCTAATCTGAAATAAAGCAACAGCTCACCTGAAATAAAGCAATCTATAATAAAGCAACACACACTCCATGGACACTGGACCCTCAACACCAACCTGCTTGCTCTACAGACTTGCAACGTGCTATTTATTAATGCAATGGACTGAGCTGAGACTGAAATGTCATAGATACCTTTAATGCAAGACTAAAGAACAACTGAAAAGCTGTAAAATAACCACAAAACTATTAAGCCAGTAAAGAAAGAGTAACAGCAGCCGGTATCTTGGACAAAATTTTGTAATACAAAAACTGTGGGTTTAGTTGGGCAGCTCAGATGCAGCCTGTACTTAGTTTCTGTCTAAATGGAAATTTATGGCAGGTGGATGCACCTCTGGGAAATCTGGTCCAGCACTTGTACCCTGTGATGAAAATCTAGCAGCGTCCATTAAAGTTCCTTCCCTTAGTTGAACAAGGATGAACATGATTATAGCTGGTTATACTGATGTAGGGGAGACAGTTTAATAGTATCTTTATTATCACTATCTATAAGCTAGTACATTAATGTTAAAGAATTCTACTCTGAGTCAAAACACACAATCAGCAGGGCAATGGGAAAAAAAGAAAATGTTATTTTATATCTTTCACCTTAATCACAAAGTACATTGGAAAGAGAACATGAATTTGGTAAGGTAAAATACTTCTGAAATCCCTTTAAAATACTCCCTTGCAATAGAAGTGAAAATACCGACAGAACAGGAAAATTCTCTCTAACATGAAAACCACAGCCCTATTTTGCAAACCTTTATCCTCCCATAGGTATAGTACAAGAAGATGCCTTTCACCAGTTTTCATAAAGTGCATTAAGTTCAGTCAGAGTTCTGTCTGATTCCTGTCCTACACTTCAACTTCTACTCTGATGGAAACTTGAGAAATTTAAAAAACATGGAGTGGATGGTTATCATAATTACAAAATATTTTCAACCCAGTAGAACAACTGGGAGAGCTAAAGTTTCTTCTAAAACCAGAAATGTCAATAATTCAGACATTCTAAACAAAATACCCTGGCTCTCCTCCTTTAACATCAGTATATTTGTATTTTTTTGGTGCTACGTTGAAACTGCAAGCAATTATCATCATTGTAAAATTACCAGAGGAATGTAACAACAACCATAATGTAACATCTAAAATAGAATTTGGAGCTTTACATATTAAAAGGTGAGATAATACAGGTACACCTATACTGCAGTTCAAACCAGTACCTTCTACCCACTCTTCTTTACCCTATGTGAAGGAAATAATAGGCAGACTAGGCAATGGATACTTTAACTTATGTAAAAAAACCACCCTAAAAACAAATGGGTAGTTTAACATTTATGACAAACATTGTGGAGTTTTTCTTTAAAATAAATACCAGTGTATATATATACATTGTTCAGCAATCTATTTGTCTTCTTTAAGGACATACATTTCTTACTGCAGGTCCAGTTTCAATAGTACTACAGATAATGAAATATGGATGAAATAAGGTTATAGTTCTCTGCTAAACATTTACAACATCCTGGGAATAATTAAGGCACTGTAATTACAGCCTCCCAAGTCACACCCTTCCCAGACAGGATTCTCTTCACCAGTGTAGTACCCAGCACGCAGCCCAGGGATCTCCTCTCTGCTGAGTCCCTGATTGCTGAGCAAAAGACTGTGAGATGTGAGTGATGCAGAAGAAATTCACCACAACTTGGCCACTTCTACAACCAGAAGGTGGTTACATCTTCTAGTACCTAAAACATGGTATTCAGGAAGGTCAGAGGGATTCTGGATTCTCTACACTCGCTAAATCTAGTCCTTCTTTCCACCCCAAGGTTTAATTACTTAATACTTTTCAATCAGCAATTAGGTGAACAACAGCATCTCAAGGAAAGCCAAACAGGGACTGCAAACTAAATTCTCAAAATTTTTCCTTTCCCCCCTGCAAAATAAAATCATAACATTTCTAACCTTAAAAAGACAGGAAAGAAGGTATATGAAAAGAGCTACTAACAAGAAGTGACATGCTTGATTAAAACACATAGTGGAGCAAAAATATTCCCCACCAAAAAGTTCCTCAGGGTAGAAAAGAAGGCTTCTTTCATCTGGCCTCTCAGACACTAATAAGCACTTGCTTCATGACAACAAACATTATCACATGACTTTGGACACTATATAACAGTATTTTTTAATCTCATCTCACAGTGGTTGATAAACTCACTCAGCTCTTCCAAAATCCTCTTTATACCATAGACTTTGCAACATGTTAAAAATCCCATACAGGCAAACACACACACCATTTTTATCTACATAGCCCTCACCTGAAATAACCTGCTTCCTATAGAAAATACCTGTATTTGAAAGTAAATTCTCTGAGTATGTGTCATCTCAGAAAACCTGTGCACGCGGTGGTATCACAGACAGGAGTAAGGGAGCTTTTGCGAGGTGGGAAAGGGGAGGGGGACTGCAAGGAAAGAGGGTGCTTAAGAGTAAGTTACACCTTATACGACCACTCACACATACGTGAAACTGCAGTGCTGAATCTCTGTGGGAAAATAGAAGAATAAAAACGCCAAGCGAAAACTGATAACCTGTGTGAAATGCACCTGAAATTACAGTCATTAATTGTGATCCATGGTCCCTAAAACAAATGCCATTGGGAACACAAGTGGATGCAGTGCTCTAAGCCACTCGATCACACAGATCTTTAACAGAGAGATCCCTCTCAAATGAGCGTTTATTCCAAAGCAGAGACAGTTTCTGAGCAAATCAGCATTTGTCCAACATCACCTTGAAAAGTTTGCCAGGCTGGAGCTACACTAGAAGAGACTATAAAGGACTCTAATGAGGACTTGACTCACAAAGCAGCACTGATGTACAAATCTACTTTACAAGTAGTTATTGTAGTTATTTCACAATGCCGAGCCTGTGAGATGCAATCTCAGGTGGTCTACACCTGTTCTGCAGGGCTTCAGGCTGTCAAGGTCAGATATCTTGAGCTGGTTGTAACTTGAACTCTGGCGGAGTTCAGATAAATGCAGTTAAAGAGAGAGGAGAAAGCTTTAGTGCCTCCCGAGTATCCTATTCCAACAAAGAACAAAGAGAAACAGAAAGAAAGTTTGTCTTAGTAACACAGGCTTGGCTCTGTCTTTTTTCTTCCCTCTCTTGTCCCCAAATCCACAGGCATTGTTAGACAACTAATTTTAGTTTCAGATAACAGATATCTTTTTCATAGCTTCTCCAAGCAAAATAAAGTAATAAAGGGGGGCTTCTTAAAATATTAAAGGGCAGAAGGGAATCTGTTGAATCCTTTGCTGTGACTGTTAATTATAGACACTAAACAGATTTAATCAGAACCAACCAAACAGAAAAACATACGTAATCTATGCCTTTGGCATAGCGTGAACCATGCAAAGGCCAATGAAGCAACCCCCTGCCAGGCAATTTCATTAATTTTACCTTAAGGAATACTCAGACCTGGATTCAGCAAGGATATTTCTAGTAACTGATATATGATCACTGTTATGAAGGATAAGCTTTAAAACCAGATTACGTTTTGAGACAGTAGAATGCCTCGTCACAATATGTGAAAATCTTGTTCTGAGAGCAGAAGAGGTTTCCTGTTGTGATTGAATGGGCAACACTAATTTTGCTGTTTCCCAACTCTCACATGCATGAGTCCAGTCCATAGGTTTTATTTTGTGAAAGCAAGAAGTAAGAAAGCGGGTGGGGGAGTTTACAAAAAAGAGGTCTGTCAAAGTATAACTATCAAGACACCTGTAAAGCTGTAACCTTTAACCCAGAACCTAAGCACAATACATGGCTGCTATCTTACACACACATGGACAGATCTATCCTTGGTAGATATTTGCAAAAGGAAAGAGGTCTCCCTGATATTTCTGACCAGGAACATTTAAAAAATGGCCTGTTTCTCTTCTACCCCCACGGACTTCCACCCATTCTTCACCCTGTTTCTCCTCCTAATGGAAAAAATGAAGATATATTGTATTAAGCTTGGGCAACCTTTTATTGCTAAAATTTTGGTCCCCACTGATTGGAAGGCTGGCTTAAAACATAGATGGGTGCCCACAGATCTGGTTTCAGGAATGACTTTTCTTAGCTTTAATAAAATCTTCCACCATTTAGTCGCAGTAGACCTTTATAAGTACCCACAAGACCAGCTGCACACACTTAGTACAGTTAGCCACTACATTTTATACCCTTCTTTTCCTGTAAGCCTGAATTGTTGATGTAGTGCTGAACAGCAGAGGCACCGAATCACCAGAGCTGAAATGGAAATTGGTGAAAGCTGTGCTGTCAGCTCTTGAAGTGCTGTATAGCATTAAGTACTCTGAAAGTCAGGTTCTAAGTATTCAGAATGGGACACCTAAAATTGCATTATCTGTACAACAAAATGAAAACATATTATGAAAATAAACATGTGTAAACCCTTTTGAAATTACAGCAATTAACATAATGGTAAAGCCTATGACAGAATCAACCCTTTTTTGAAAATTTATTTGAATGTTGCAACTATAACATAGGATGACTCTGTGAAAATCCTGTGGAAGACCTGTAAGATGATGCAAACACAGAAAGGAACCAAACTGCTCTTGCAAGGCCACCATCAATTATGGGCATTAGTTTGTGAACTCCTGAATTTACAACCTTATTAAGTTTTTCCTTTTTTTAAACACATCCGTGTGTAGAAATAATATCAGACACAGATCTCCCTTCAAAATGATCTTTTAAAATATATCTGTGCATAGCCCACTTCACTGACGTTTTGACACGTGCACACAAGTGTGAGCGCACACAGGCACATCCACACAGAAACACCATTACCTACAGCAGTAAATTATTTTCCCATCTATCTCCAGCTATGGCTTTGAAGTTAAGCTGCTTATTTGAGAAGAGTTGAATCTACGCTATGTACTATGGAAACTTACTGGAAGGAGAAATTTTACACTGTAACTGTTAGAGGGATAATTGCTTTTAAAAAGCAAACAAACAAAAAATAGGTTTGCCTTTTTCTGAAGACCATAAAATGTTCAACCTTCTGTCTAGCACTTGAGTACTTCACCAAGCAGAGACCAAACCTGTACATCAGTAGTTTTATTCCTGTGGGAAAGGCTACTGTAGAGAAGCCAGGCAGCCCCTGAGACGAGGCTGGCTGAGCCCATTTAGGGCTTTGAATATACCTGGCCGATCAAGAGCCACACCCAGGGTGCCAGTGGCAGCTGAGAGCCACGCAGGGTGCAGGCATGGCATTACGTGCTCTCACCAGTTACCTCCACGGAGTAAAAGTGGCATTTGTTCCCTTCATGTAGCCTCTTAGTCAGGCAATAGTGAGCTACAGATACCATAATTCTGTTCTTCACCAGAAGACTATTATCTACAGCCAAAGAAGCAGTCAAGGGGAAGGGGTTCGGAGCCCCATCAGCAAAAGGTATCATGTTAACCATCACCATTTGTTGGCAGCTTGCTTAAACTAGAGGTAATAATCGAAAGAAATTACGCAAGCATTTCTTAACTCCCAACTGCTAGTAGCACCTACAAATTTTGAGCATTAGGTCAGTTCCAGAGAACTTGTGAAAATCAGTGTATGTTTTTTTAACGCTTAATTTTAGCAAGTCTTGTTTACAAGTGTTCTACAGTGTGATTATGCAAACTGTAAATTCAAGCACAGTTTGAACATACAGAAGATCCTTTTATGAAATGTGACTTGCAAAGGTATTACATGAAGTTAATTGGGAAAATAATAATCATCTAGAACATAGTAATTATGTTTTAAAAATGAAACCCTTAGCCAATTCACAACTATCCAGAATTAGGGAGTTCATAACTAATATATATAATATACTGCTGTTCTTGATATTCCTTCTTTTGTTTGGTTGGGTTTTTTTAAAGAAACAGCCATAATGCCTGTTAAAAGCTGAACCTTTATAATCCTATTGCTCTTTCAAATTAATGATGCCATACAGGGAGCAAAAGAGCATTTCTAGACATTTAACAGACTTAAAGATTTTTAAACCAGGTCTTAATAAGATCATGGATGAACATGTGAACTTCCACACCTCTTCAAAGCTATATAAGAAAGATAAGCATTTCAGTCAATATAAGCATTACCAGAAAGCTGAAATGAGAGAGATTTGCTGTGACAGAATGGCTTAGTTTTTTGCACATACTTTTACTGCGTACCTATTCACGTCAAAATATTCTGCTGGATTCCATTTCAAAATCATTTCAAACACTTTTCCCAGCAATTGCTAGAAAAAGAAGTCAAGGGTGATTACATGTCCTGTTCAATTCAGGTCTATTTACAATATCATTTTGCAGAATTTTGTGAGATTAGAGTGCATGATAATAGGAGAAAATAATTTTGAAAATATATGCAAATATTCCACCTAAGAAAGAATATAATCTGAACATTAATGCTACAAGTATATAGAATAGATGGCACCAAAGAGGATTTCCTGGTGCCTTTTAATTAGAGAGTTTGTTAGTAAACATACTGACTAACAGCATAACTAGGAATTTTGCTCTGTGCCTGCAAGGGCAGAAAGGTCAAGAGCACAAAGCTCCTCTTCTACCAGCAGGAAGAAAGAAGGTTAAAGAAAGCATCACAAAAGGATTTCCCACCCCCCTTGCTTTCAAAAAAATAACAGATTGGAGAAAAGCTTTGTTAACTTTTAATCCACACCAAGAACTTTTTTGTTCACATAAAGAAGCAATTTTACTACAGCAAGTACCTCTACTGTTTTGCCTCTCTACTAAAAAATAGTAAATCCCAAGACCATCTTGAACATCATCAGTTTAAAGAATTCAAAACAAAGGATGAACAGAGTATCAGAATAACTGCCAGTAAAATGACTGATATCTTTTGTTTTTAAAAGCACACAGACCTTCCTGCAGAGTATGTTTCTTTCACTGACAGGCTGCTTTCCCAACATGACATACTGTTTCCATGAGTACCAGTTCAAAACTATTGATGTATTTCATAGGTCTCCACTTGTTCTTATAGCTCATTTAAACAAAGCCTTGACAAAACAGTCCGAGAAAGTCTCCAGAAAAAAGAAAAAAGTACATGAGTGCTTACAACAGATTCAGGAGTCAAGCAAAGAGATGATCAGATAATATGGGAGAGCCTATTATACTGCACGGTTCAAAAGCTTAAACCCCCTTCTCATTAAGATTTCATTTTTAATCATTAAAATACTCTGTATCCTTATCATAACAAGGTTCTTAGATCTTTGTAACACCACATTTCAAAGCAGTGAGTTCCCCAGACCAGGTTTGGCTGCGAATAGGCTGAATTTCCTTTCTGCTCGACTTCACAAAGTTCTGGAGGTGTTCCTTCCTGCCACTCCTCTCCCCTTCTCTGCTCTGATTAGCCCTTTAATGTTATTTTACAGTCTCTTAAAATATAATTTGTTGAAAAATATTTTTAAAAAACATTATACAAATAAAGAATTAAAAAGACAAGGAAAATAATCCCTGGATGACGCTGTCTTTATTTCCTTTATTATAGATGCTTGGGTGGCAGAGCATTTGCCATTAGAAGACAGGCAGATGGACCTGGGCTGCTTCAAGGCTGGAGAAGAGAAAATTTTGAGCTAAGCACAGCCTCCCAATACCTACAAGGTGGTTACTGAGAAGACAGAGCCAGACTCTTCACTGAATTGCACAGTGTGAGAACAAGAGATAATGACCATGAAGTGAAACAGGAGAGGTTCAGATTGGATATAAGGAAAAAAATCAGTCACCTGGAGGACAACTAAGCCCTGAACTGGCTGTCCAGAGATGCTAAATCACTGTCCCTGAAAGTTTTCAAAACCCAAATAAACAAAAAGCCTTGAGCAACCTAGTCTGCGCTGACAGTTGACCAGAGGCCCCTTCCAACCTAATGCTTCTGTTTGGAAACTTTTAGGCAAACATTTACCTTTAAATTTTAGTGTTGCAGTTGCAATGAAAACAGCACTTGGCTTAAAGTAGTCATATTGATGGCCATAAGCTAACTTGTGAGCAGCAGCAAATACAGAAACAAGGAATTTTCTTTTTATAGAAATACAGTGATTATTCATCATATATATACGATTTCAAAAAAAGGCTGTCCCTTAAGACCCAAGTCTTAGAGGCTGTCAGTATTTATTAGGTTTTCTCTTTTTTTAACACGGCATCTTTCCATGGGCATGAGTTCAGTATTATTATCTCTTCATGGAATAAGTACTATTGTTATGTGTTGTTTAAATTAAAATATAGAAGTAACTACATATTTACATATGGATATTTTGGAATAAGACTTTACAGGATTGGTGTTTTGTCTGGCTAACAGAGAATAAAAAGAGTTTTCCTGGCACACTGATTAAAAATTTGCAAATGACAATCCTTAATTTATAGAGTCTTAAAAGTACAGTTTACATCAAATAGAGCACAAATCATTATCTATAAAATGTGGGGGGGCCCTTTTTTTAAATAACAAATATAAGTGGTTACCCTACTTGAATCCCTGTATTTTTTTTCTACTATTATTTTATGTGCCCAGGTGATAGTAATGTATTGAACAACTTCCAAACAAATTTCCAAACATTGTGTTAAAATATAATATGTGAAACCAACCAAACATACCAAAGAACTCGAAGTAACTAAAAATTTGTAAGAGCCAGAACCCACTCCTGATGTAGTAATTCCCTTTGTGCCATCTGATGTAGCTGCCTGCGGTGCAGTGCCAAACACAAATCATCCGTCTTGTTTCCAAGCCTGTATCTTAACAGGGAGAAAACCAACTTGAAAACAGTCAACTTCAACTGAAGATGGGATGGCACCATATCATATTTGAAGGACAGCAAGCAGGAATAGATTGGATATAATGGGGAACACACGTAGGAAGATTCTGGTATATTCAGGAGAACTCCTGAGTTATGTAGGTACTTCATAAAAAAGATCAATTTTGATAAAGTTTGATAAGGTTTTCCTCATCTGAACAATTAAACACCTTTCTTGACTCAAAGAAGTGCTGCTGTTTGACAGAGCTGACCCTTTGAAATATTATGTAGAGTCATACTATAAAATCCAGGTCACTCCGTCTTCTCAGTAATTACAGAATGCACAAGATGTTTCTACCGGAACAGCCAGTTTGTACCAACATCACAAAAACATTGTTTGTTAAAAGCTGAAATTACACCAATGTATTCTGACTTTGCCAGAGGAAGGTTCAATTTATGGGCTGTATCGATTTCCACCCCTCCCAAGAAGAGGACGCTTCATTAGAAAGATACAACTCTTCAGACAACTCTCCATTCAATACATGTGTTATTTTGCTGTTCTTGAAGCCAATTTTTGCAGCATAAAAAGGCTACATCTTTGCCCTTTTATTTTTTTTTCCTAAAATACTATGTAAATATTATGCTTACTTATGGTAATATAGTACAGCGTATTTTAGTTGTATCAAATGAATGTAGTAATACAATATATGTATTAGGCATTCCTTCAGAGTCCAATACAACTTGTCTGGATTTTTCTTTTTATGAAAACGTAAAGACAAACCCTTAAAATACACAGAACTAAGTTTAAGACAACTGATGAGGTCTGTAGCGCAGTTACGAAAAGCTATCTAGTCATATTTGTACTAAAGCCAGTTCTGTCTTGAGACAGCTTTCCAATTGCACTGGAAATAGTTACAAGTTCTCATGATTTCATCAAAAGACTCATGCAATTTAGCCTGTTCCTTACAGTCCCATTTCCTGAGTTGTGCAACAGAGTTTAAGGGGTTTTGCTTGTTCATTTTAAAGTGGGGATTTTTTAGCATTTAAAGTTCAAGAAAAAAAAAACAACCAAAACAAACCAAAACAAAACCAAACACACACCCAGGAATACAAAAAGGCTTGGGGCTTTAAGGAGGTAATGAAAGAATTCAAACTCATGAATTTCTGACGGGGGGAAAAAAAGGGGGTTCTAAAGCCTGACCCAGTTCCAAATGCACGGGCTTTATACCACTGCTTTGCTTAATTTCAGATTTATTATTCCCATAATAATCATTATATAACTTCTATTTTTTAACAGCTGCAGATTTTCTAGGGATGCTTAGGATATAAAGGCTCTATATACGTTTTACACCAATATTATAAGCGCTAAGGAGGAAAATTAAAAAGAAGAAAAAAACCAAACTCACACTACCCCACTATCAACGTTCTTGCTCCTACAAACATGAAGCTATTTTTAAACACCAGTCAAATTCTACGCAGAAAGGGCAGTATTACTAGCTATTATCATTTTAATACTTTCCCAGTACCTAACTAACCAAGGCCAAAATGCACTACATTACAAAAACCAAGCTTACTGCACCCTGGTTTCTAATCACATGCTGTAAATTCAGAGACTTTCAAACAATTTACTTAGCAGAATAAAAATTAAAAAAAAGAATAAAAGCAGACTACAAAGACAAAAGAAAAAAAGAAATGCACCATTCTAGAAAATCATTACGCATTCAAGAAACAGTTTTTACATTAGACCTCTCCTGAACTTAATCTTAGCTATTTTTTTCACTCTGTCATTCCCTCAGACATAGACCAGGCAGCCCTTTATTGTATCCAAAGGATTTAAAGAATCAGGAAATATCATCAAGAGGATAGAATATTTACAGCACAGGTGGTAGATCTATTGTGTTATGTTAACCCAAAGCCATGAAAAGCACCAACAAGAAAGCAAAAGATAAGGATTCACATGCCTTCATAGCTTTTTTTTTTTTTTTTTACTTTTCCTTTTTTCTTTTTCCACTATGAGAATTAATCTTTCTTGGTAGGGAGAGCAAGAACAAAGAGGAGCAGCACAGGAATAAACAAGCAAATTGACAGGAATAAACAAGCAAATCAACTCCCTTTCTAAGAAGAAACCATCCAGTGAGTGAAAGGCGATGGCATAATTTAGATGTTTTTTCTGCTTCCATGTAGAAGGGAGAATTATACAAGATTTCTAAAAGTCTGTTCTGTCTACATGTTTATGAATCTGTGCTTAATACAGCTTCAGGCAGCTATAAACACCAAAGACTCCCACACTGAATATGCAAGATGTCATGAGACCTAAGAAATAGAATGTTTCTATTGTTCTGGTGAGACAGCAATATCCGAAAAAAATATTTTCACCATTCTTCATAAAAGGCAGATGCAATATATTTATAGTATGGCATTATTCTCTTAGAAGTTTATCTGTCTTGCAGAGTTTCACGTAAGACTGCAGTCTTAGGAGATTTCCCACCTTCACACTCTGTTGCTAACAGAAGAAAAAGAAGTTTCAACCAGTCATCCACAGTAGGACAATTTCTGACTGATCATAAGATATGACGTTAGTTTGGGGCACCTCTGTTAAGTCAGCACATATAAGTACTTCTACTGCAAAGTGACTTCCTTTGGAAAGTACATTTACATAATCATATGAAATTTGTATAAAGACATTGCTTCCCAACTAATGTTCATAGCGTAGCCCACCAGTGTTATGTAACAGTGAAAAATAATACTGGTTAATATTGAAATTGTGAGTCAACTTGTCACATATTTTCTTGGTCATATTGGAGAACTGTTGTAACAGGCAAAGTCATACGAAGTTATCAAAAGAGACGAAAAACAAGAAAAAAGCATTCTTCTAGAGAAACGAAAATCAGTTGTTTCCTGCCTCCTTGATACTTCTGTGTCTAAGGACCTTGAATATCTTCTCCCATAACTGTAGTAAGTTTGACTCAGCAATCATCCCCTACATCACAAAAGAGTAGTATGTAGGACTCTACATCCAGTTTTGCTACCAAAGAGCACTTTTCAGCAGCAAATACAGCATCTATTCTGCATCGACTTTGAGTGTGCAAAATATGTGCCCACACTGCACACCACCAAAATTTCCAGCAAGCTACAGCTCACACCAGAAAACTATCACACTGAGAGATGCAAGCAAATTAGTTTACAGTAGTTAGTGTCGCCCACATGGAGCTGTGGGCCACCATGGTTACCTGCATTCAGAAATAGCTCAGGCAGGCTGAAACAAACAGCCAGGTATTCCCTGTGGTTACAAGTATTAAATTTTGAATTTTCTGTTCGGAAACTGTGGCTGTCATAATCTTTCAGCAAGACAGACTCAAACTCCTGCACAAACACTGCAACTCTTACATTGCAAGGCAATCACTGAGTCTAGAGTTTGTTATGTTTCCAACTGAGATAACAGGCATTTATCCAACAAAAGTGGTCCTTTTATATTAGATATTGCTATATAGATGGCAACATCACAGATATATATATACACACATTGGGGTTTTTAAAAATGAAAACCTATGTACTTTTGAAACTTTCCTAAGTATTTTCTTTCCAGAAAACCTGCATGCTCAAAGCCAATGCATTGTAATCTCTGCTTCATTAAGCCTTGAAGGTAGCCCAAATACATCAGTCAGCTCAAGATGGAAGAATCTTAACTACAACTCATTGGTTGGGGAATTTCTGCCCACTCCATGTCAATTAGGAAATGACTCAGTCATGCTGAAAAGAGTGGCCCTCTTGCAACACAGCTACTGAAAAAATATCTGTACACCAATTCATACTCCAACCACTCTCCCGGGCTCACAGCCTCAATCAATGTTCAGTGCATCTGTAGTTACTTCAGTCCAAAAAAATTTTTTTTCATGTAATATATGGATATTTTCTGTTCTGGTTTTTAAAGAAATTTCTATATTTGTAAATTAGCAGTGCCTAATTAGAGGAGCCAGAATGGCAGAAAGATGTGAAAAAGGTGGCATCAGATGACAATGAAATGCTCACCTTGTAGGATTTGTTAGATACAACCAGCTGACTAAATAACAGATTCTTCATTTAAAGAATATGATTCTTTTATTCATAGAGCAGCCACATGGCTCAGATAACAACTGTCACCTTTTCTGCTGAGCTTTTCTTAAATATTGTCTTAGTAACTTATAAAAGGAAGATTTTTGAAATTTTCTGTTCCATTGCCAGTTTGCAATAATAGCATAAGCAAAGCTATCTAATAAGTACTTCTAACTTAGTAACTCCACAGTGAAGTAAGTCATCATTCCTCTTTGGAGAGCAATAAAAATGGGCAAAGGATGATTTTCTGTGTTTTGTAGAGTCCAGAAATAACTCTGGTATGAAAGTAGGGCTAGTTTTGACTAACACATTAACACTATGGAAGTTACAAAACTGTTGTTCCTTGAAAACAACTCCCAGTTTAGATTTTGCAAGAGGAGAAAGGACATAGTACTGACTTTGTTATGTATCCTTAGAAAGGACAGCTTTTACTGTTCCTCTTTACAGTAAGTGAAGTTCCATCTCTGCATATACTATCCTCTCTTCAGAGACAGAGGATACACAAAATGTATCAGCTTGTTTTAAAACCATTTTTGCAGTACTGTGTGATAATGTTAACGCTGCTAATTAAAGTAAGTGGTGGGCATTTACAGTATTAGATGCGTTTAGTATTTATTGTATTATTTTTTGTCAGCCTGAGAGTTTAAGCCTGCTCTTTTCTGACTCATAAAGTAAGTAGACATCCTAATTTCTCCTCTCAGAAGTTCAGTAAGAACATTGCTTTCCAAATATAATTTACTATGAAACAATTGAGACGTTTGTTTTTCCACATAGGAATTTCTCATAATCACAAACAAGTCCCTGACCTTCAAGTGAACAGGCACAATGATCCCAGAAATAATCTAAAATTATATTGTGAGTTGTTCACAATGGCCACAAAAACCAGACATCAAGGATGGCAAAATGGAAAAATGCATAGACCACAGTGACCCCACTGGCTGGTTTGTGGCTCTCCTATACAGATACTGCCCCTGTCATCATGGCATCTCCACTGGCTGCGGAGAGGATGCGGATGTAAAATACTGCAACAAACCTGGCATGAATTCTTCAGACACTGGGGCATGCTGACTCCTGTCCACAACTAGGGCACAGTAATGCACTGGGACAAACACAGGACAATTCCTCTGTCTTTACTTTGATATCCCACTATGATACTCTCAAGATGGGTAAGGCATTAAAGCTATGACTTTTCCAGATCATTCATAACTTTACCTTAAAACCTTTCGTATTCTGTGTTCTGCAAACTTGAACTCACATGCATGTGTTGGCTGCCACTGCTGCAGGGAGAGAAAAGCGTGTGTATCCCCACCTACAGGGTTCAGCATCTACGTGTGTCTGTATTTTCTGAACTGTTTTTTTATGCTGTGACCAGAGAAAGGAAATATGCTTTCCTGGTTTTCACAAGCAAAGAAAACCACGTGAGGAAGCAGCAAGGGCAGCCTCCTCCACAAAGGAAGGCGAGTCAGGAGCTGAGGGTAACCACAACAGAGGCAGGGGCAGTGCCCTCACTGACCAGGGACGCAGTCCCACATACCCAAACAGGAAAAGCAGAACAGGTCTGGTGACAGAAACCAGGGTCAACTACAGTCCGTGATCACCAAAGAAGTCCCATGGTGACAAGGCAGGTCTGAGGCTTGGCCAGGAAGGCAAGCCAGCAGGTCAGGTCCAGCGAGGGACGTGGCTGTGCGCAGGAAGGGCTGCAGCCTAGCTCAAGACACAAAATGCAAAGGCTCAGCTTAAATGTTGCTCCTGAGAAAAAAGGAGGAATGACTGCAACAAGGCTTCTTATGGCTCTTCACAGCTCTGACATGGCTGTTTTCACAGCCAGCTGGTCCAAGGCTACAGCTGTGCTGCAGCAGAGCTGGCCTGGGGCACGGGCAGCGCACCCCTACCAGGGGTGTGTGCACAGGGTGCTGTGCTTCGGCACCAGGAAATACCAAAACACTAGGGGCAAAAGTGTGTATTCTTCTATTAAACAGTATGTGGCAACTCTCAGAAAAGTGTTACTGAAAAATCAGATGTCTGAAGTCAAGATCAAGAACAATCCAGTGTTCAAACACAACGTAAGATACTGAAATATGTATCGACTTTGAAAGTTAGCTTGTGAGCGCGCTGCGTTGAACTCCACATTTATCGCGAGTATTCCTGACCTATGAGACAAAGCACTAGTCATGTTCTTCAGGAAGAAGAAAACTTCATTCTCCTGAATGAAGATTTGGCAATTTGCTCGCTATGCTTGTTTCATAACTGATCATGAGACCTACTAACAAACCCATGTTCATTTTTTAATTAAATGAAGTCTTTTATATTTGGGAATCTCCTGGAAAATACTCGTAATAGAGTAATTGATGGTTTTGTGTGAGAGAACAATAGCCTTTTTCAGCCAACATTGTTTATGAAACTAATACCGATTAGATCCATCAATAGTAACACATTAACAAGGCCGTCCTTTAAAGGAAAGGGTAACAACAACTATTGCAGGAATTACTGAAAACAAACATGTGCGAAACTTTCACATCCACAGATCAGGCCTGGGTATCACGTTACTGTGGTTCGCACACTGGCAGACTCATTTTGGGTAGCATAAGCTTCCCCAGCTGTATTGGGTCTGGCTGAGATGGAGTTAATTTTCCCCACAGCAACCCTCACGGTGCTGTGCTTTGTATTGGTAGCAAGAAAGGTGTTGATAACCCACCAGCCTTTTGGCTGCTGCTGAGCAGTGCTCACACAGCATCAAGGCTGTCCCTCCAACATTCCCCACTCACCACTAGGCTGGGGGGTGGGCAAGATCTTGGGAGGGGACATAACCAGGACAGCTGACCCAAACTGACCAAAAGTTTCCATACCATATGACATCGGCTCAGCAATAAAAGTGAAGAGAAAGGAGGAGGAAAGTGGAGACATTCATTATTTGCAACATTTGTCTTCCAGAGCAACCACTACGCATACTGAAGTGCTGCTTCCCGGGAAGTGGCTGAACATCGCCTGTTGACGGGAAGCAGAGAATAACATCTTTTGTTTCCTTTGCTTCCACACACAAGCTTTGCTATTTCTTTATTAAACTGCCTTTATCTTGACCCCTGAGTGGGTTTCCCCAACCTATTTTCTCCTCCTCCTGTCCTGCTGAGGAGGGGAGTGACAGAGTAGCCTGGTGGGCACATGGCATCCAGCCAAGGTCAAACCACCACACCAGTGCACACATGGGAGCTGTAGCAGCAGTACCCTCGTCCCGTTCATACATTGTCCTTCATATGGGCCTCTGACTCTCTTTAAAGAAACCAAGCTCCTTAAGCCCACATCATGACTCACTCCTTCTAGCCATCTGACCACTCCGTGCTCCCAGTGACACTCTGAGTCAGCTGGTAGTCTGCCCTGCCACGGCAACACTTCTGCCTCCTTCCTGAAACCTCCCTGCACAATCTCTGATGCCTCATCTCTGTATGCGAGGTCAGCATGGGCATTCCAAGCTATTAAAATATTTCAGGGCTCCCATGCATTAGACTCTCTCTCTCCCCTCTGAACCTGGAAAACAACCAAACTTTCTTTCCATCAAATACTTGGAGAGGCTAATGCAGATGAATAAATACACAGCTAAAATAACGCTGACTCAGAGCATTTGAGGAGCAATAAAAAAGGATTGATTTACACACATGGATTTGGCCTTTTTAACATAAATTATTTCATTACAGCAACATGAACAAACAAATCACTGAAGTGCTCCAAACAGCATATGTTTAGGCTGGTTTAACAAAATAAGCAGCTAAGAAAACATTACTAACATCTAGCAAACACATTAAAATCTTTGCTTATCTTGAAGCCTTCTCATTTTAAACCAGAATTATCTATACAGGCATATATTTGAGCAAATTTTTAAAACATGTTGCTTGTTATTTTATTGAGCAACATTGTTGCTGTCTTCTATAAGAAATACACAGTAATCTCAGGTATGTAAAGTCTATACAAATATTCACTGGGAAACTTATCTAAATTTGAGACATCTGCTGGGGGGGGCGGGCGGGAGTAGGAGTGGAAGATGTATATAACAAAGTGAGAAAGACCACCTAGAATACACAGAGCTCTTAGTTTATGTAGAAACTGTCCAGTCTCATATGTCTAGAAAACATTTCATTGCCAGCTTTACTGCAAGTAAACAGTGATACAATCTAAATCAGAAAATGAAATACATCCAACTGTCTAATGACAATGGTTGCCTAACAGTCTTTTTAAGATCATTTGATTAAAATGGAAACTGGCTACATTATGGTAATACATGTTGGGTATTTTAAACATTACAATCCATAAGACTCATCAAGTAATGACAAACTTTATGTAACATTAAGTTCAGTGATTTGAAGTCTCTTCTAAAACTTGTGATAAGTCACAAGGCTCTATGACTCTTGAGATTATTGTTTCACTTAAAGGGAAACTGTTTTCCTCCCCACATATTTACATGTTCAGAATGAGCACATATCTACTTACCATAGCTTAACAAAAACCTACCAAGTCTCACTTTACTTTCTCCTTGCGCAACACACACTAATTCCTGATGTTTTACGTGTGTGAAAACCAAACAACACAATTCCGCTGCTAACAGCGAACACCAACGTATCCACTATGCCTTCTTTTCATCTGCTATTTCATCATGATAAAAATAAATATAAACACACATATGTGTTTTTGTTTGCTGTGCGTGATAAAACATGAGCTTTATATAAACAACAGGTTGGTTTTTTTTAAAAAAAAATCACTCATTGAAGACTGACATGAAATCGCTGGAACGAATACCATGGCAGCCATTTTCCAAACACACAAATACAAGGTTATGCACAGAAACCAAGAACAAGAGGTTTATTACGATCCAAGGTCCTCAAGATCTGTAACCCAAAGTTTCAGTACAGAAGGGCACGAGAGTTTGGAAAGTCTGTTTCTAGCTTTAGCAGTGATCTGAGAAGGAGCTCATGCCTTTGCCTTTCATGTTGTGCTGCCACATCAGTGTTCTGCTCTGAGCACTAACCTCCATGCCCTCAGTATTTCTCAACCTGCAATTTAAATTAAGTGTTATAGATTAAAGACAAGACAGAAAGAATGCACCCATACCTGTGGATTAGACTTTCAAGTAACTATAGCTACTACTAAGAATTTATTTTTCTGTGTTTGGGTGGCTGTCTGCCTATGTGTTCTTCACAATAAGGGTGGTGAAACAGCGTAGATACCCTGGAGAGGTTGTGGGATCTCCAACCTTGTACGCAATCAAAACTTCACTGGACAAGGTCCTTAACTTCATTTAAGTTGAAGTTGGTATAGTCTTCAGCATGCTGGTCACCTGGTCTACCCCAGATGACGAGTGGTCCCTTCCAAGGTCCCTTCTAACTATATTATTCTACCACTCAATAACATTGTAGCTTTAGTCTATTTCAAGCCCTGTCTTACAAATTTACTGTCATTAAAGAGCAGATCGCAGAGGCCTCCATACATGCAAGGATCCAGAGTCTAGAACAGTCCTTAGGAAACAGCAGCGTTGCCCAAGTTTTCAGCAGCGCTTAATGAAGTTACAGAGCTCCTGGTGGCCATGCCAAACAAGTCAGTGCTGGAAACCTTCCCAACATCTAATGCAGCTAAGGCTCTGATGAAACATGGAAATCAACAAAGCCAGCACAACCACAGCTAATATAAATCACTTTTGGCAGAACACATTAGCAGTGTCAAAAGGATTTGAGTAGGGATGGTCAACCCCCACTGTTACTCCACAGTGGAGACAAAAATCTGAGAGATAATACGAAGGGCTTAGACCTGTGAATGTTAAAAGACGTTTTTTCACATTTCACATATAAGCAAGTAATACAAGCTCATAAACACTGAGCATCCAGAAAGAAAACACAAGTAAATTGTCTGTATAGGAACAGTTGGTATAGGATCTTCAATGTCTCCTCATGAACAACACTGTGGTTAACAGGAAGACCAACTTTACAGAAAGACACACAAGTAAATATGCTGCTGAAGGTACAAATTCAACAGGATATTTTATCAGTGTCTCATGATACAGGAATCAAGTTGTTTAGCATCCTATGACCCAACAGTGTTCTTTCCAGGCTGGAAAAGAAGAATGCTTGTTTTTCTTGACCCTAGAAATTCTGGAAGACATTCTTATGTCAGTCACTGTAAATGGAAGAAGCTGAGGAAATCAGAGACTTTGTGTAGTAATTACATCTCTAAAAGAGACTGCAGCAGCATGAGTTGTTCCTCCACCTCGGTCAAGAGGACGTAGTGCCATGCAGCAGGAGTCATGGAAGTCATATGCCAAGAGCATATGACAGACAGAAGGTATGAAGCAGTCCTCCGTAAGAGTCAACTGCACATTCAGGATCCTGACTCTCTGTAGCTGTAGGAGTTATCAGAGAGTGCAATGGCAGCACTTGCTAGGCCTAGGGCAGTCAGAATTTAGCAGAATTTGTGGCTGAGAACAGTTTGCTGTATCCATTCGTATCTGTTTCTTTTGCTCAGAATACCCTTGTGAAATCTGCAGGTGAAATCCTGCATTAGGATGCTGAGTACCCACGTGGTTTGCAGCCCCTAGGGCCATGGCAGAAGTGGGTCAAGCCAGGCACAACAGTGGAATTAGCCTGGAACACCGTTGGGGCCAACATGGTATAAAAAGCCACCCATCATCCTCACAAAGAGGGATTCTGCAGATGTGGGCTTTGCTCCTTCTGTTTGTGGGACTTGAAACCGCTGACAGCTCTGTGCTTAGTTACTGGATCTCTTCAGAGCAGCAGAAATACTCAGAGTGTGGGTGGATAACAAGAAGCATGCTTTGAGGAGGCTGTTCTCAGGAGGTAGAATGCTGTTTACTAGCCATTTAAAGGAAAGCAAAAAGGCAGACTGGGATCCTCATTCACTGAGGAGCTAAAGAGGTCTGGCACTAAGGCAAAGTAATTAGAGAATAATTATTTTAAGGGAGAAAGGGATGTAAGAGCATAGTAGAAGTAAGTCAAGATCATTCCATCAGAATGAATCATAAAAAAGTAAATTCAGAAAAGAATATGTCTGTAATACATAGTTCCTGTGTGCTGGGTGATTCAGAGGGATGAACTTGCTCTTAACTAGGTCTTCCGCACATCACAGGGAGCCAGCCAGGGCAGAGCAGCTTGGATGAGCACTGTAAGAATCTCTGGTCATGTATGTCAGTGGTCCACAATAATCCAGGTCCTGAATGAACACAGGAACTATCACTGAGAGACAAAGTATCATTTCTCATTCAAAAGTATGTATCAGTGCAAATGTAATTATACATATATTTGGTTTGGATACGGGACTGGGGCTATAACAACACAATTTGAGGACAACAGTACTCTCTTTTGTAGTTTCTGTACAACTGATGTTAGAAAGGCTTTTTATTTCCAAGTCTAACAATTCTCAGTTTCACTGCATCAAAGTCACAGAGACTGTAACTACCATAAAGCCTGAAGCAACTGATGTTCTTTGTTCCTATAGCCATTAAACAGGGAAAAAGCACAGCAATCAACGCTTTGCTGTCTTCTATTCAGAAAGCTTTTTGAAAACTTGCTTTCACAGTCACTTTATAAAAATCTGTAATAGGCCACATGAAACAAAAACCCCAGTGTCAAATAAATTCATCCACCTTTGGTAAACAGTATCTTTTAGTTATACACAACAAAAATAGAAATACAATTACCCGTTAATCCATAACATTCGAGCTTTCATGCCAAGATAGGAAATGCAAGACAGTGTGCATGTGTATCTGCTGCAGTACCCACTGTCTGGTAAAATCCATCTATCTAGGTATTCACACAGGCATAAGATCGAAGAACTAAGATCTTCATACAAATACAGGCAGTCTTTTTCAAAACCAAAAGGATGAGCCACTGACAGGAAAGTGCTTGGAACCTCATTAATTTGATACTTTGTGTTTCAATATGACATTTGAAATGCTAGAAGAATACCAAAACACTGTGTTGCACTGTAAATCCACAGTGATGCTCAGGCTGGTTTTAATGATTATACCTTCGTTCAAGACATCTGCTGAAAAACGATACCAGGCCTCTGAAGCAGGTTTTGTTCAATGAAATGCTATTTTTAGGACCACTAGCTTGCTCACTTCTAACTGTATTTTTTTTTCTTTTTCAAGTTCTCTGTCCTACTACTTATTACTAGAGTATTACCACACTATGAAGCTAAACATTACTTCATATTTTAATGAAAATATACCTCATTTGTTTCACTGACTTTCCAAAGGCTGCCCTAAAGAAAGATTTCCTTATTCTGTATTGGGTTTTTATGCTTCTTTCCTATATTACTGGAATAGTTTTCCTTTTTTCATACCTAAATATGACTCCTACTACAAATTCCCCCAAGTTTGCTTTTTTTCGTCTATGAAACTATTCATTTTGATTTTTCCCAAACATTCTGCATCAGTTTTGAAATGCTTCCTCTGTCTGAAATGTATACAAGAAATTTAGGGGTAAGTTTGTCTTCTGTGTAGGAACAAAGTTCAATCTATCTACTGCCAGCAAGTGAACAATAGAAAGTAAAGTCTGCTTTTGTACTAGCATAGCAACATCTACCATGTATAACCCTGAAAGATAAAAGATTTATTTTTAAAGAGAATGGGTTACTATTTCTATAGAATTTTAAAGTATTTAAGAAATCTACACAGAAAAAAAGGGGATAGCCTAGCCTGAAAGTAAATTGCTACTGTCTTGATGAAACGTCTCTCAAGGGAATTAGTATTTTCTTGGCAGCAAAGTAACAGCTTTGTTATTTTGGGTAGTATTTAAAATCTGAAGAAAGATTTTGGTTTTGTGATTAAGGCTTAAATAATCTAGATGTTGTGCTGGATCCGCCATGCAGCCCGTATGTCGCAATGGGCAATTTGCCTGATGTCTTCAAACTTAATTTTTCTTTCTCTAAAATGAGAGCAGCATTTATTTTCTCCCACCAAACATTAATCTTGTCTACTTTAGTATCCATATAATTAAGTCACTGGGGCAACTCATAGAACCTCAGGTTCATCACACACCTCATTTACTGCTGGTCCGGGTTTTAAACTGTAAAGTCTGCTACTCTATTTGCATATATAACTAGCATAACAAGACACAGAAATCAGCTGGAGGATCTGAGAGTTGCAAGCAGACAATGCACCAGAAAGTTGGGAGTCTAGGAATTAAAAAGACCTGAACTTTTAAACAACCATTTATTTTTTTTGCATAAGAGAATGAAGTACTTGAAATTGAAAAATGATTTTGCTATAATCCCTCTAAAGAAGTGGTAAAACTCTCTCCATCACAATGGCATGTTTTTCTCCCTTTCTCTCATTTAATAATTCTTACTGGAGTTTTTCAGAGTAACGTTTTCTTTAACATCCAGTAATGAGTCTGGAACATGAAAAACAAATTGTATTCCAATACACTTCCCTAGTGTCAATGCTTTAAACATTACAGGCATAAACATGCAGCTGACTCTCCATGAGCACGCGGTGTTACTGTTCAAATGACCTTTGGCCTGTGCGATAAAGGCACCAGACTGTGCACAAAAGCAAGCCAGGTTCAGCACTTCACTCCATCTACCAGATCTGAATAGAAAGCTAACTAATAGTTGACAAAAGTAAAGGCAAATTTTTCAAGAAAAGCATATTACAATAAAAAGTTTGTTTACTAAATAAAATCACAGCGTAAGCCCTCAAGTACATTAAGTTAGACAATGAAAGCTAAAAGTATTACAAAAAAGTAATGCTGGATGTTATGAACACATCTCGGCCAACAAAGTTCACTAAGAAAATTATTTCTGCTAGTATACAGACAGATTAAAAAAGAAAGAAGAAAAGGTAAAAGAAGTATTTTCTGCATGCCTTACTAGTTGTAGGTTTAACACAAACTCCAACAGCAAACAGTACAGAGTTATAAACAAGAGCAGGCCTTTGGAAAATTACAAGGCAAAAAGGTGGCCAAGGACCAGAGACCACAATTACTTCACTGTTTTCATGCAGTTTCAATTGTATTTATTTTCTTCATGCCCAACTAAATGAAACATTTGTGGAACCCCTAGAAATTGCGTGGAGCTTTCACTCAGAGAATAAAAGTGAAACACTCAAACATTCAGGCACAAGCAACACGCTCAGAAAAACAAATGTAATCTGACATGCTACAAAGTATATGCAAAGGAAAGTATTGATTCACAGTCACCAAAGGTGAAGGAGTTAGAAGAATACATGAACATTCTTCCTCATCTAACTATGTATTTCTACGTTCTTTGAAACATTTGTAAGAGCTTTGCCCCAAAGCAAACAGAACCTAGAGCAAGAGGAACAGCACATCCTCCTAAACGAAGAGAGCAGATGGAGCAACTTGTTTACTTTGCAGTGAGCGTCTGCTCCAGACCTACAACAGTAAGAAGAACACAGCCTGAATGTACAGGCCAGAGGTGAAGAGAAAAGCAATATATAGCAACTCCAAAAACCACCATACAGCCAGAGAAGTCTTTTAAAAAAAAACCAACTTTGAATAAATGTTCTACATCATTGCCAAGAAAGAAATAGGTGGCAGGCAGTTTGTATTAGCCAAAACAACCCAACAGAAATACACAAAGCCTGAATTATCATCTTGGCAACAGAAAAGAGAGAGGTGCCTTTAGCAGAATGCAATTAAGGATTTGGCAAGTATCTGGAGGAAAGGAAAAAGTGTGAGTCAAAGATAACATTAATATCACAAGTCCAGATAACAGAGGAAGATAAAGACACAATGAGAAATACATAGCAGAGAAATAATGAATTTGGGTAGCAGTACAACATCCACGAGGCCCAACAGAAGAAACAAGCAGAAGTGCAAGGAGCTGTGCAAGAACACATTTGGAGCAGAGTCATCTCTGCAACGTTGAGAGTCATTAAATATTGGGTAGCATACACAAACAAGTGGGGATGATTAACTTTTTGGTTAAGGAGAAACAGAAATAAAGGAAGTTAATGAATTAACTATAAAAGATTTTGAGAGAAAACAGGAGAGGGGGGCTTGGAAGTAAAGGTACAACACAGATGAGGAACGGTGACAAGAGACACTGACAAGGGTGTTTCAGGCTTAGGGACGAATACGTGAAAGAAAAACTGTCAGTTTAACTAAATACCCCTACCTTCTTAAATGAAGCAGGAGTTAATCTACTAAGTGTGGACAGCTTGCCTTGTCCTAGTTAATTATTTAACCTTCACTTCTTGCTGAGGGTGAAGTACTAAAAGCATTACAGGTGCTTCATAATTACTACTGGTTAATAAAAGAAAGGGACATGATGAAATACACATTTAGAATTCAGTCACCCTTTTGTTTTATCCATATGTTTAATTTACTCTCTATATTTCACTTTGGTAAATAAAACTATTTTACTTCATGTGCTACAGCACATAGCAACACTAAATGATAATCAAAGAGGTCAGCACTGAACATGTTTTAGGATTTTTCCTTCACGCTGCTGAGGAGAGATCTCGGAGCTTGCATTGCTTTCCCATGATTGACATTACAAACATGTAAGTGGCAGACAAAATTAAACAGTTTAAGATGAAAATGTTCACACTAGTAGGTCATGGGGAGCACAGAAACTTACCAGTTGCTAAAAAGTTCACTTTGAACAAAAGCTCAAATGAGTTGCACTGTGTCAAGTCAAACAAAAGAAAGTACAAAACTAACAAAAACTCCTTTTTGCCTCAGTGAGCCCCCAGACCAATTCAGTATCCCCTCTGCCAAAGAAAGCACGCAGTGCTGCACACTCTCACGACTCAGCTGCAAATCTTGCTTTGTTTAATGTCTCAGCTTCTCAGGTCAAGTGATTTAGATAAAGAGCTACATGTTAGTATTCATGTGAAGAAAAACAGTCACAGAACTGCAAAGAGAAAAAAAGATATGTATTTGATTATGCACTAGCCAAAATCTAGACACTAATCTAAAAAAAACCATATTATTTTCAACAGTTTGTGTTCCGCTGATCTCACTGTATGCTAGAACAAGCCTTATGATTTTTGAATGCTCAAAGACAGTGTTACTGGGAATTTCTGAACTGGCCAACATGACCTGCCCTGCTATTAAACTACTAAAAAGCGTATCTGACTAAAATTTCAGTTAAGCTTTACTCTTAGTATTTTCCCTGAGTAGCCTTTGAAAATCCCATGAGGGTACACCACATTTCTCCTCCCTTCTCTTGCAGTAACTGAAACTTCTGCATGTTCACAACCAGAGCAGCAGAGCGACAAAGCAGCAGAAGGCAGCAAGAGAAATTAAAGGCTAAACAAAGATTAACCACACTGTCTGCTTGTTCATAAAAATTCCACCTGTTCATCTGCATTAGGTCAGCTAAAGCAGTATTAGAAAAAAGCTTTTCATAATGTTATTTTCCCAAGTATGAATTGCTGGGGGTTCTACAGGTGTAAAGTGGCTAACAAGAGTTTAGATGTTACCTCCTTCACACAAGAATGGGTTTAGATAAACCAGATTAATATTTCTAAGCACGTTCAAAGCAAGAACGTTAGAGTGACTCAATGTTAATACAAGTTATCACTGAAAAGAGCAGCACAGGTGTCATTAATTAAAGTAGGTGGGAGCACTCTGGATTTACCTCATTCATAAATAACTATTTCTCTTACTTTAAATCTTTTCACATTCTGAAAATAAATTTCTTGATATTACTAGTTTTTCGATCCTCACCCTATTTTCTTAATGGTTAGATTTAAAATAATATTTGCTTTTACATTTTAAGTTGAGAAACTGACATCTGGTTACTGAAGTGAAATTAAGTGTTTAGCTCCCTTGAGTTACTGGGTTTTTTTGACCACTGACCAAATTCAAAACTGATAAACAAGCAATTAGGTTATCTTACCTATGTTAAAATTAGCCTAATCCAGTAATGCATGTGATAGTTGAAACAATGCTGCTTAGATATTCAAGGGCCTTTATGTTACAGTCACAGAGCACTACTAAACCCAGCCACCCAGAAATAAGAAAAATTAGAGATCAATTGGGAACACACACACACACACACACAAAGGTCTACTTGAGCAATTTTCTCTCTCTTAAGGGGATTTAATAATCTAGTAGGACTATAACATTAAAAAAAAAAATATCCATGTTTGTTCTTCATAAAACACCAATATCCACTTCAGTCAGAGGAAGTTACTCATCAGTGAGATAAATATGATATCAAAAGTAGAACATCTGGAAGGAAGAATGCAGTACAAAATGAATGTAATATTATACTTGGATACTTAAGCAGCTCAAAGTGCTCCTTACTCTCCTAAAAAAAAAAAAAAAAAAAAAAAAAAAAAGGTGTGCAAGTGCAATGTGGGTTGAAGTGGTGCAGGGAAAAAATGGCTGTAAACAACAACAAATCTTCAGAAATTCAGCTTCTTTGTGTGCTTTTCATCTGTCATTTAATCTACATTTTATGTACTTTTTTCTCACCACCTGTAAATCTTCTGCATACTTTTTATATTGTGGATGTTGAATTCTGAGTGAATAGAGGAATGGAAAGTTTGGGTTGGTTTTTGTCCCCCATAGATCAAAAAGCCAACTCTAACAGCTCAAACCACTGAAACTGAACTTACTGAACTCGAGAGGTATACTCTACCTCAATTTCAGAACTGCCCTAGGCAAAATCCACCAAAAAAATAACAGTGAACTCCCTCCATGCAATCACTCTAAGAACTATTATCCAGTTTCTGTTCACCCCCAGAAAGCATACCCCTTGTTTGGATTACATTTTTACTATTAACTATTTGGTACTAAGCAAAGGGGCAGGAAAACACAGCATGTCTAACAGAAAACTCAAAACTAGCAGACTTCTTCAAAAAACGATATCATATAATCTCAAAGGCTTCTGAGGGATTTAGCAGACCAGAAATGTTTGGTAGCTTAAGATGCAATAAGAAGTAAAAAACAAGAAATATGAAACAGCATTCTTGTTTCATACTGATACTCTGAACCTGTTTTTCGTTATATACAACAAAGCAGGACAATAAGAAGGGCCATTAAATTGTAGGCATGCAAACAACATCTAATGCTTAATTTTTCCCTGCAGTTTGAATGAACAATCATTTTACTCTCTTGGTCTGAACAGACAGGCAAACATGTCCACTGGCACTGGTCTAGTGAAAAATTAACACCTTAACGCTAATTGATACAATAGCTATCATATCAATCAGTACATATGATAGCTACCATAGATATAATAGCATGCCATTGATATGATAGGCATCTTCAAGTACAATATAACAGAATTAATATAAAAAGGGTTCTGCAAAAACAAAAGACCTGTACAAATTGCCTTATTCTCCCAATGCCCTGAGATCCCTCCCAGAGTCATTTAAACTGTATTTTCAAACTTTCACATTTAATCTCATTTAAAAAATGGGTAATTATATAGTTACCACAGGGCAACTATATAGGGATTACCACAGGGTAACTATATAGGGAATATTTTTATGCTTTGAGATTTAAAAAAACAACAACAAAAAATAATAAAAAAAAACCACCACCACCTAACTTAATGCTCCATGCTCTGCTATTCATGCTTTTCACAGGCAAAGTGTTCCCTGGAGGGATCAAAGTCTCTGCAAGACCTAGTTTTCCACCAGCCATTATCTGACATTGTCAGAAGACCAAGGCTGAAATCTGCCTCTGGACTCTTCCCCAGCTGATTGAAAGGTTTATCAGTGGCATCACTGGAATGAAGATTTCATCATAAATCCTGTGTGACTTTAGGGCGTGTAGATTATTAAAGGCACATCATACTACACTGCAAAATTACAAAGCCTTTACAAGGAGCGGTTGAATTCTCTTAGAGACTCTGGACAGATGGCAGGATTTGACTATCACTAAATCAGCTTAGTCAAATACATTATTAGTTCTCCAGCCCCATATTCACCATGTATTCCTAATGAAATTGCCAAATGAAAAGGGTGACGTGCCAAGCTTATAGGAAGTAAACAACAGAAATCCATTTTCCTCCAAGATCAATCTTCTCCCAATGTGCTGTAAACACTTATACAAGTTACAAAAAACCAAAGCTCCTCTTGAAAAAGCAGCTCATTAGAAAACACAAAAGATCAAAACCTAAATTCTACTTTTTTGTGGGTTTACTATTTAATCAAGTGTCTGTTAAGTTGTCTCTTTTTCACTATGAAGTAATTCAGGAAAATCAGGAGGTCAGACTGACTGCCACAGAACCACCACATCAATGAACAAGTATAATGGGCTTTCAGGTATCTAAAATAACAGGTCCCTCAAAAGCTGGGCATGCAGCTTCTCTGTGAGATAATTCCATCAGCAAGGGATGAGCACTTCATTTATCAGAATTGGCACATAATGCTCAAGCACGACCTAATGCTCGCAAGAAAAGATGCATGATTCTACTTTGAGTTCTAGAAGGCAACCCTGAGTTCCTGTTAATTTTCCTCTTAACAGCACAAGGAATCAAAAGCTTTCACAGAATTACCAGATGTGTAACCAAGCATTCACACAAAATTTTATTTTTTCAATGCATAATCAAAACTTATTTTGATGGAAGTCACATCAGCTATATTTAACTAAGATAAATGATTCTCAAAAACACTTTTGTCTGTCCTCCGTAGAGTGACATTTCTTCTCCTCTGTCACCATAAGGTTAATGCTCAGCAAGCAGAACAATCACGATACATGACAAGGATTGTTTGCTGCGGCAATTACCTCTCAATCAGAACCTACCTTTGTTTACACTCAACAGAAATAAAAAAAACCAGAATCCTAGATACTAGTATATGCTAAATACACCCACTTTACACTGCTTGAATTTTGAGCAGATAACACACTTTAATGTAGGTGTGGCATTTTAAATGCAAAATTACGACACCTCTTGAAATCCTAACATTCTGTGCTATTAAATACGTGCTCTTGTTTTCACCAGCATGAGGGGTGGTTAATTTTGTTTGCATCAATACGATGAACTAACAAATGTACTCTTACTTGTACCAGAGCGAACACAGTATCCCTATAACCTATACATTTATTTTCCTAAATTATTATCTGAAATACAGTCAATATTTCAAGTTCCAAATGAAAAGGTAAAAAAAGGCAATTTTAGCTCCATAGACAAGTACTATAATTTTCACTGTATGTTAAGATTTTAATAATTAGAGATACATGTAACTGATAGCTCATGAATAGAGTTTGCATACAGAGCTCAAAGTCTCCCTGAAATATTTCTACAATTGACTCCTTTTGTGATTTGACATGAGCTGAATAGTGTTGAACAATTTATTCACCATTGTTTGTAACAGGCTATTTAATTAATTTCTGACTTTTAAACAAATGTGAGATGTTGCATATATCTTTATACTAGCCTACATACTGCTTAACTACATTAATCACACACAACCGGCCTCTGCTCAGTTAGGTGGGTCTTTTCAAATACACAGCAATTAAACCCTCTTACATATGAATCACTTAGCATCCACAGAATACTTTCTATATGAGTATTAAATATTTACAAATGAGGCTGGCATATTTTATATAATCTTCACCACCTCAGCTGAGACAACTAAGGAGCACTCTCATTATGTACATAAAAGTCATAGGCAGATGCAGATTAAATAAGGTCACCTTATTCCTTACTCCCCTCTTCCCATTATGGCTATGGTATCTGGACTCTGAACTTGACACACCACATATTACTGGCTTGAAATAAATGGTGTACCAATTCAGGATAGTTTTCTTAAAATGGTAACTAATAACAATCGTAACATTTTTGCAAATCACGTAATTTCCCACAGTATTCTAATACATTCAATCAGGCCACACTTTTCCACAGGAATGAACAAAGTGAGATGGGCTGTCTCTGCTGAGTTCCTAGTTCTGAAAAACACAAACATCATAAACTCCAAGGCTAAAGCTGCAGCCCCAAAGGAATTTTGGAGGAGGAAAAAGCCACTGACTCCTTCACAGCCTCCTTCAAAATGACACAGATAAACAGAAGAGTCAATATGCTAATGGTCACAGTGCTGCTTATTACAGACAATTTAAAATGAAGCCTCTGTCTCATGGGAAATTCCAGCCTGCTTTTCTTTCCAACTATCAACAAAAAATATTTTAAGAAGATCAAAATTAAAAACTTGACATATAACATATCCAACTGACTCTCACTAGACATTTTCATTTGAAACAAAACCACTTTTACTTTCCCAAAATGAAATATTTTATGTTTTGTTAAATAAATATTTTAACAGGGGTTTATTATTATCTGTATTTTTAGTGCCAGGGCCTTTCATTACCTTCCATTAAAAAATGTAAAGCAAGATTGTAAACAATATTTAGTATGCAAAGCAAATGACACACTAGATTATCATTTGTGAATATGGTACTAGATTTAGGAACTGAGATTTTACAAATGCTAAAACAAAACCAGGATGCATTTGCTTAAACTGAACCACACGAAGAAACAAAATGTGCCTACTTCCATTTTCTATACTTTCTATACTTACATCAGTTAGGAATTACTCCTTATGCTGTATCCTGCAGAAAGGACATTTCCCTTTTTTATTATTATTAATACTTGCAAAAATCTGGATGGCCTTAACATTTTACCATCTGTAGTTGAATTACCTAGCCTTTCATTTTGTCTTTAAACCAAATATTTTCATGCACAGTTTATCTATGAACAAACCATTCAGTAACAGCAGCTTGTCACCTTCATATATATTATTGATAAGAAAACAGACAACCTGCCAATTAAGATGCATGCACTTGCCCCACCTCCAGGCTCAGCCTGAGGTACTGACAGAACAGCTGAAATAAAAACTGAGTTTTACATTTCAAAGAAAGTTCAAAGGCAGTGAGAAAAGACTGCCCTGCAAAGGACACAGAAATTGTATTTATTGCTAGAAAAGTTTATTTAAGGAGTAAACTATATTATTTACTCTGTATGATCATTAAAATTATACCGTGAGTCCACATCTTGTTCATCAAGACATTCTACTTAGATTTCCTTCTAGTCTTGGATTAAATCTATGAATCTGACAAAATGATACTTTGAACATTCTTACAACAGTCGTCACAGGTTAATATCAAAGATACAGAGTCAAATAATGGTCAAGATATAAATCAAGCAGATTTAACTGGATATCTGTTTCTATTCCTACCCCAGCAAGACATAACAACATTTTTCGGGCCCCAAATATTGCCAAGTAAATTAAAGGAAATATTAAAAGTATCCAAAATCAAGATGTCTTTAGATGGACAAAAAACCCTGAGATGACTTGTCTTCTCTGCTTCCATCCAAATTCTTGGGTTGTCAAAAATCACTAAGCCATTCCATAAACACCAAGTATTTATTCCATTACCTACTAGTCCTTTCTAAAGTAAGTATAACAAGAGAATTTATCCCACAGAAAATATCTAAAATAAAATATTCTGCTAAAACTATGTATTTTAAAGAAACTTATACCAAACAAGATTACATTGGCTGCATAACATCTCTAACCTTGTTTTTGGAAAACCACACAGCCTTTCTTTCCTCTGTTTCTGAACTTCAGGCTAAATATCCCATGTTAAGACACATTTATGCAGCTGTTGTAAATACAACACACATTTCACAGTACAACCTTGCAATGATAACTCCACACCCCACATTTACACTATCAGTTAATGAAAATGAGCTGAGCTAAATCAGCACTAGCAGAGAACACAAAATACCTCTCTTACCTCCATTTCTGTGCAGCGTAAACGACCCGATTTATCTGTAATTGGAAAAAAAATCAGATTAAAAGACAATGCACAAATAAAACTAAAAACTTCAGGGTTTTTTTTTTTGTAATTGCCAAATATTCTTTGCCTTATTTTAATCGCATGTTTAAACAATGTTTCCATTATATATGCATCACAGAATTAACAAGAAGGCCCTGCCCTTTTTACTTGGATACTTCACAATGCTCCCTTGAAAAAAAGATGTGTCTTTAACGCCTGGCATCATTATTTAAGTTGTATGACTGATGCTTGGCCATGGAGGGAACATGAAAACATGTCAGCTTAAATTAAGCAGCACCAAATAATTATTTCAAGAGAAAAAACAACATTAGTGCATAAACCAGGGAACAGCTACTGTTTCATCTGATACTTCTGGGATAACAAAGAGTTCAACAACAACACAAAGTTCAAGCAAATTAAAGTTGAAACATTATGGTAATATCCTGGTAAGTCCCTCCCGTCAATTTTTGCATTTCCTCTGAGTTCAGAAGCAGCACTTTGGAATTTATATAATACAGAAAGATTAAGTTTCTGAATTGTTTCATCAAACTGAAATCACAATTTTCTCAAAGACAAAACACTTTGGTATAAAAGTGTAACTGGATTGACAGCTTACAAAAAATAAGACTGAAATTTCACAACGTATTAGGAAGGTACCATTTCACTAAAAGCAGCAAGTTTATCATTTCGTATTAATAATTCACATCAAAGTAGGGCTTAGTAATTCTGACAGGATGATTTTCTGTTTGAAAATCGGTATTCAAGGAAGTTAAGTATTCCACAGAAATATATTCATTTCAAAGGGGAGCTACCCAAAACCTTAATTTCAAAACACACAGATATAGAATTTTACTCTTTTTGTCTTTGCTTTTTGGCTGCATTGCACCCACACCGCTAGTTTACAGTTTGTGACTTTGGGCCTGATGGCACTCACCCTAGGAAACACGTGGCACGATTCTGAGTCCCCAGGTACTCAGCAACTAGAATGGTGCACGTTCACTTGACTACACGTACACTGACAGCACGTTACAGGCGACGGCTGCTGACCACCATGCAGTGTGGCCAAAAGATTTACTGCGATAGTTAGGAAAAGCCTGCAATTTGCAGCCATAACTGGAAGGACTGTTTTATCAGATTGCCTGGCAAGCTCAACCAACTGATCCGCATAATGTTTGCGGAGAGGAGTGATCATGCTGACTTCATATGTTAAATCTGAACAGCATGCAAAACTGTCGGCACTACGGAAGAGTCGCCCGCATAGAAAACAAGATTAATTTTTCATATTGAACTGGTCACCTTCCCTTTGAAACTAAATGCTGAACTTATCTTGAATGAATAGGGAACACCTGCCTAACAGAGTGAAAGCTGTTTACCTTCATTTTGAACTGTTGCCAATGCAAGCTGAATGCTTAGCACTGGTGTCTGACTTCAAAACAAATTGAAGAGTGACTTTAAAAGGCAGCTTTTGCATCAAGGAACACCTTTTCAAAAGGACTGGTGATTCTGGTTGATTCACTTCAAGATACACATAAGAGATTGTTTTTGTATTTTAAGTGGTAACATTCATGTGATTGTTATAAATGGGAGAAATTTACTGAGAACTTTGTTAGCAGATTTACGAATATCAGGGGCTGTTTCTGTGAAACTCAGATGACAGATGACCAAATCAATGTATCTCCATGATACAAGATGATACAAGACTAATTCACAGAAATGTAGTCAAGATGGGGAAAAAAGATTGTGCTTTTTTGGAAAAAAAGTACCTTTTTTTTTTTTTTTAATTACCACTTCAGAAAAAAGTAGTACTTTCAAACCTGTAATGATGCAATGGCATACAGAAGGCCACCGATGTTTGCAATAACTGATAATTTAAAATATCTTGACTTGCACCTCCTATCGTCTAACAGAACAGGATGCAAACTGTAGATCCTCTCAGTAGCATGGACACAAAGCACTCATTGCTACTCATGCTGAGATCCTACGAAGATCCTTTTAATAGAAGTCCTAACCAAGTCCTGAAGGACAAAAATAAATCAGCCCAGACCAAAACAAGCAAGGCAAAATTTAGATTTCTGAAAGGAACAGCAAGAAGCTTATCTCACAACCCCTTTGATAGACCATCTTTGATAAACTTCCATGAAAGCTGTTCTTCAAAGAAAAGCACTCAAACTCCGGAAACCTTCCTCATTTCATATATGGTACTATCAAAATGTACTACTGCTTTTAGAGCAAATCATAACTCATATTTTGTTTTATCATAAAAATACAGGGAACATCTTAAACTGGATTATTTATTCCCATTTATACCAGCATTTAAAAAAAACAACAGTACTGTCATGATTCCACGTGCTGAGGAAGGAAGGGGAAATAACAAGTAGTTTAAGTCTCACAGCAGCTCAAATGCACCGCAGAGCGTATTCTAGACAGGTGCAAACTACTAATTGACTTAAAACATTTTAATATATACTACATTATGGTAATTATTAACCATCCCATTCCATATGCCTCTGTACCCTGAGTCCAGCTATACACTTAGCAGACTTCCCCAAGCTGTCTGCAGTGACTTATGGACCCCCTCCATCAGGAATTTCCTACATTTCTGAAGAGACCAGCATTAACAGTATTGACCCAGGAAACATGCACTTCCTTGCATTTATCAAGACAGAAATTAATTTGCTTTTCTATGGCCCATGCAAGTCAATTTACTTATACTGGCTGGGAGCAGAAATGGCTTCTCTCTTTAGCTGACATGACTGAAGAAGCAGAACCTCTTAAATGCAGCCTAAGGGTCACACCTTCTTAATTCACACTGAGACAAAAAAAAATTCCCTATAAGTCACCATAGAATAGTCTCTGTCTGCAAGCAGTATCAAATGCTTATCTGGTAAATAGGTGAAGACTTAGAAAATTATTTCAGCTGCTGCTTCTTAACATAGACACAGGCTTCTCCAGACTTCACAACCATTTAACTAGATACTAATCTGTGTAACATTTTCACCACTTTTACTGCCAAAAAAAGACTGAACAGTATTTTTCCATGACAGCTTTCAAACAGCCATTAATGCATTCATTACTAGTAAATAGCATAACTTTAACTGTCAAGTTAACTTTAATTTAGAAACAAGCTACAATTTGGAAGATTATATGATTTTTCACTCAGATTTCTGAAATGCAAAAAATGAACAGTTTTTGCAAGAAGGAAAGAGACTCAAATTGGAGGTTTCCTATCTCTCTGAAAACAGCCTTCAGAGATATGTTTGCCACCAAAAAAAAAAACCCAACGCCTAACCTTCATATTCATTTTTCATCCCTCAAAATTTCTATTTGAAAATTATTCTTATTCCAAACCCTCAACATGAGGAGTCACGCCAAACTTTCATCAAGCATTAGGGCACACCATCTCACCCCTCAAGGCAGGAGCTTCAGGCTGCTATTTAGACCGGAAAAAATAATTATTTTCACAAAAGCTCTCAGAATGCTGTTAAAAGAGACTATACTCAATTGATCTATAGCCCGTGCTTCATGCAAGCACAATTTCCCTGCCTCCCAAGGATTAACAGGTCACAGTTAGAAAGGGTCTTCATAATTTTAAAAACAAATAGCTAGCATATCATGTACAGCTGCCAACAGTAAGAAGGACATATTTAAGACTGAATTTTAGAAGCAAAATAGATAATTCAGTACATTAAAGTGGACTGACACAGGATATTTATCAGAAAGAATGCAGGATGTACAAAACCATTTGCACTCAGCTATCCAAAGAAAAACTGAGTTACAGAGTTGATGTTAGTGATGTGACATCACCATCACATGTCCACTGTTTCAGCTATAACCAGCTGGTCCGAGTCCTGCAGCTTACAGCCTCAGAGCATCTTCTTTGCCCTCCTCTAGTGTCTCAGATTCCTCTGCATAGATCTAAAAGCATTTGCCTCAAGACAGCTTCCTGCAGAACTGAAATTATTAGCACTGATTTTCAAACAACAGCGTAGCCAATGAAGGCACTGACAAACGTGAAACTCATTTTGTGTTAAAGGTTAATTTTCTAATTAAATGCCACAGTCCATTTCTGCAGGTTTTAGGTGAAATGAACTTGCTATTTCCACAACAGCAGAACTCAAGTTGCCTTCAGGAAAGACAGCCACTGCCTATACATACTGGAGGACACTGGACCACAGTGGAAGAGGTGGCCAAAGAAGGAACACAGGAGCTAACTGAAGGAAAGGGAGCAAGGAAGAATGTGGGAGTCACTAACTCAAGATCCTTAAACTGAACAGTCTTTAGTCAGGCCCCCCAGATTAACGATAAATTGAATTTGTATTTGCTTTATAGCTTTTATGACTTCAAGAGGCTTTTCCTTGCCCTTAAAAGAATGAGGAACGCCTTTAAAAAAAAAAAAAAAAAAAAAAAATAACAAAGGTTCAGACTCACATTTAATCATCTGATTGCAGGAACTGGAGCATTAGTTACCCAGTCTGACAAGATTGTCAATACGAGAGCCAAGATTAGTACCAATAAAAGGAAAGGGAAAGAATGGAAAGAATGAAGAAAGCAAAGGCAACCAAGCAACATAAGGAAGAGATGAACATGCAAAGAACAGGATTCAAAATTAAATGAAGGGAGAGGAAAATATTAATGTAGCAGGAGTGAGCCAGACTTCTGGCAGAGGATGGATATTACAAGATAAACAGAGGAGGACAGAAAAATCTTGTGTGGTAAAAAGAAATAGAAAAAAGTGAAAACAACAAAGACAAATACAGGTAAAATATAGCTTAGGAGTAAAAGAAATCAGGCTGCAGGGAAGAAGGTCAAGAATGGCAAGAACACAAGGAAGCAGAAGGAAGCAGACTGGATAAGGAGAGGTAATTGGAGACCTCACCGAGCAGCAAGCATGGAGACCCATGTTTTTAAGTAGTTTTACTTAGGCTTTGAGGATCAACTTATCCTTCCTTTAAACTACGTAATCAGAAGACAAGAAGAAATGGGATGAGTTTTCACAGCTTACAGCTTTTTGGATCTGACTCACTCATGATTTCTGTATCAGTCTACAGCTGATGATTTAGAAATGGTATGCCTCATTTTTCTACCTGGGAGAGTAAAAAGGAAAGAGAAAGAAATCTGTAAGGTAACACAATGAAAATTCTTAGAGAGGTTACTAGACCAAAGGCAGCCAGGACTTTCCTTCCCTGTGTCAATCTTTTTTCATGCCTTCATCTTTCTACATTCAATACTTCACTGAAGTTATTCCTCATTTTGTACAGTCATAAGCAATCCTCTTGTACGTTGCACAAAGCAAAAGTAATGACTAAGAGGTCTTCAATACCCAGTTCAATTTTGTAATAAAAATTATTTTAAAATAATATTCTTGAATTCCAAACTAACAAATCCATACTACCTTAGTGATACCTTCCAAGATACAATTAAATGGTCACTCTTTGTCTTGTCCCATTTCTACTCTGCACAAGGAAAATCAGCTGTGGTCAACATGCAATTCTTTCTGTGTTCCAATGCTCACCCTCTTTAGCAAACCTGTAAGGTTACCTAGGGATCACATCAATTTTTGTTATTCTAAGATAAATACTGTGGTAGATAGGCATCTCCAAGTGCTGCTGAGCTCTATTCATAGCTGCCAGCCTCTTCTGCAGATGCTTAAGCACAGATACTACACTCACTTTCCTCTGGCTTGTCCAGATATCAACCCTTTCCAAAAAGTGTGAATTTGCAGAGTTCACATCTCAATTTTTCTTTTTTTTTAAAGTTCTGTTACTATAATCATATTCTAATTTTTCCTGGAGCTATCTACTTGCTTGCTCATTCAACAAGTATGTGTGCTTGTGGCAGAATTCTGACTCCACTAAAGTCAGTGGTAGTTTCTGCCATCATGTTTGATGGATCCAGAGTTTCAAGCAGGTTACAGCTTTTCTAAATCAGTAACAGCACTGTTGGATCTGTTAGTAAACTCTCTCAAGTAGATGAAAAAGTAGTTCTCTTAATGCTTCTCTACCTCGTCTGTGTCTTTGCAGTCGTGTATTTTACACTGTACATACTGACTCATCTCCTTCTGTTCCTCTTAAAGCGCACAGTAATAAAATTCAATAACACACTTATAGTTACATGTGTCATGCAAGCTAGCTTAAGGTTTTATCAGAAATATTAATATATTTGGTTTGTCTCCTTACTGGATCCAATGCTGTAATGTGATTAATTCAGAAACGAGTGAACGCTCTCCAGTTTCCTTTAACAGACATTATGAAAAAGCTTCCCCACTTTTATAAAAATATGTTCATTGCCAACATGGATACAGGATGTTATGTACCTTTAATCCTCTTGCCACATGCAATTACACCTACTGCACACTCAGCAACAACAGTCACGCTCAGGTCGGACTCACTCACAATGCTGCTGCCGTGCAGATCATCCTCCCTGCCTGTCGCCCTGATCACATCTTGCTCCCTGAACTGTCCTGTTAAAGGCGTCCTCTCTCTCTCTGTCACAATACACACTGCTACCATCTTCATTTTCAAAGCCCTCCTCATGCCACCCCAGTCCTACCCATCACCTCTCACTGGCTACTGGGGTAAACTGTCACCTCCAGTCAGCCCCTGAAGTGGGACTCCATTATCTTTAAAAATAAAAAAAAAAAAATCTTTCCTTTTTCTCCAGTGATGCCCCATAGGGACATCATATTAAGTCTCTGCAATATCATGGCAGGTATCTCGTTTTTCACTCTACTCTTCCATCACTGTTAACCACGACAACTGCAATTCCACTTTCCTTTCTACAGCAACACTTTCACTGCACAAGTCAAGAAAACCTCTGTTAAATTACAAAGGTGTTATCTTTTACTTTAAGTCATTATGAACATCAGGAGACCACAATTTCTCAAAGTTCCTTGCTCTTAAGTTTGCCTTAGGAACAAATGCAGATTTCAGACAACACCAAATTAAGTCTTTATTCCTTCACTACCTCCTTACTATCTTCAACATTTCTGCATACAAATATAGGTAACCGAGGTCACGTATCACTGTTAGTCATTTTCTTCCATTTCTTTTGTGCAGGCATTTGGAATATGTTGGTTTGGGGTTTTTTTTAGCAGAAGACCTTTCTTTGTTACACTGAGATTTTTTCTTTGCCTATTTTGTCCTCCTCCAGCAGAGCCATCTACAGTAGGGTCCCTGTATGCGTACATTCACAGAGAGCCCACGTAACCCATCCAGTGCACAGGATGCATCAGCATAAGCCATGACTAGAAGCCTTCCAGTTCACCCATTCGTACTGGGAACCACACTGATGGCAGAAAGCCTAGCATAAATAAGGCCTAAGCTTTCTCTCATTCCACAGATCAGCAGAGTAAGTGAGTAGAAATGAAGTATCAACTCACTGAGGTTCCTTTCTGCTGTCTAATGCCATTTTCTTCCTACCTTGACTTCAACATTAACATACCTATATAGCTATCTATCTATCTTAAAAGTCTTGCAGGAAAAAGGTGAGGGTCAATACATCAAACCTTGCTGGTTTTAAATACAGATGTGTCTGAATAGCCTTGAACAAAATCTGAATGCAGAGCATAATTGTCTTAACTCTAGCAGTACTATTTGTTTTAGCAGTATTCATAGTGACACCTGTTTTGGAATTTAAACAGCAAGCAAGGCTACTCTCATCCATTATCTTTCAAAAGGGTCAACAAAATAAGAAGTAAAATGTCAGTACATTTAATTTTCCTTTAAAAATCCTGCACATTTTTCCCTCTGTGCTCCACAAGAGACTGACAGATGAGAAAGTCTTGATGCACACAAGCTAAATTTGCACTTATTCGTCCTATATTTCTCCACGCTGCCTTCCAATACCTGGGTACACAAGGGCGTAAGAAGGACAAGTCAGTCATTAAAACTGCCAGGACAAAGTAAGCTATTTCTCTCCAGAGTGTCTCACCCTGAGCCCTCTGAGTCCCGTGAAAGCCACCACACAGCCAACTTTTCTGTGATCTTTTTGATTCAAAGCCAGAAAACTCCATGCATTATTCCCTCCTGCTGAATGTCTGGCAGATTTCCAAGAGAATAATCTGCCTAGTTTTTGCTTCTGATAAAACCAGCAGTAATTTTCCTCTGTGCTTTCTCCTCTAGGGCTGGAGGACAAGGCAAAAGAAGGGCCACTGACCCTACCCACAGAGGCATGCTCTCAGAATGGAGAGGGAAGGCCAACGAGCACCACATGGATGCCAGCCCTCAACACCCAACAGCTGGATGTCAGCACGGTTTGGTTTTCCAAATATTCATCTTTGCTGCTTTCAGAGATCCTCATAGCCATTCCTCTTCAGGAGCTCGGTGCAATCAGTGGCTGCCTTTGCTAAGTCAGGAATCTGGCACTAACAAAATGGGCAGGGAAGACTCCCAGTTTTTCCAAGTCTGCTCATCCCCAAAACTGTCCTGCGGGAAGGAGGCAGTGCAGCCAGCACACTGAGAAGCAAGAGCCCTGTTGCAGCAACAATGCAACCCAGATGAAACAGCCTCCTATGCCCTACGGCGTTCTGCTGCTGCTAAATACTGGGCATGAGGTCGGTTGCCAGCTCTTGTATGGGTTTTCTACTCCTGTATCTATCACTTCATGATTGCTTCAAGTTTAGAAAAACGCTTGTAAATAGTGTTCCACAAGACAGCTTGGAGGAGTGAAACCACAGGTTTACACCAAACTTTTTAGCTCATTCAGAAGTTATTTTTTATTGCATCTCGCACTTCACTAGATGCCACCGTTAGCTCACTTCATATAAATTGCAAGTAAAAGAGACAGCTATTAGGTAAAATGCATTCTGCACTGTATCTCCAATTTCATTGTGGGTATTTCTAAGCAACCCACATTTCTGTGGTATTTAGATGTCAGACAGTTACAATGATTCATACTAAGATGACCACAGTGAGCTCTTTATTTTTTGCATATTCATGTTTATTTCTTACTTCAGTTCCGGCAAAACGATAAGGTTTGCACCACACCATGAAAACATTGCTTCGTGAGCATGTCTAAAGCAAACTCCGTGACACGGCGGCTGCATTTGCTCTTGACTTCGTCCAAGCCCCACTGAGACAGGCATGACTGATCACATCGCTCTTAGCAATCCTGAACAAAGCCTGAATGTTCACTACCCAAAGACACCATTCTTCGGGGACTCCTTTATTTGCCCACACAGGACACTGTTGTTTACAAAAATAGAAACTAACAGCCGGTATTTGTCCCTATGAATGATCGAAGCCTATGCACCAACCTACAGCTATACATTTTTTTTAAGTATCACTAGAACAAAATAGCTTTACAGCTCGGAGTGTTACTCTACAGAACCCCTACTGCTCTAACAAACCTCCTGACACAGGCATTTAAACCTAAGTCGTGTGAAAAACAAAGGCAGGAAAACAATTACCAGGAATCCTTCCTGATCCTCATCAGGGATTCAGGTAGTATCAATGCTGATATGAAAATGAACAACTGAGCGACATTTTCATTCTTAATCTTTTTACTCCTATTTAACAAAAAATCTTATTTTTTTCTAACAAGATAACCAGCTATTAACAGATCACATAGATAAAACCGGAAAGATCCGAGAATCAGTCTCTGGTTTTGGTTAAGGATGGTATTTCAACTCCAAGGTTGTTTTTCTGCCCTGGTATCAGTGAAACTCATCTTTGCTTCCTATCTCAAGGACATTTTATTCAATTTCTAGGTATTTTGTCTTGGAATGTCAAGTATTGTGCATTAACTGGAAAAGTGCTTCACAAGAAACAGCTTTGGGCAAGTAACATCACTTTCTACATAATCTTTGTAAGATTACTTTAATTTGTATCTCAAGAGTAAAATTGATGTGGCCAGACAGCTTCAGGGCCTATGCTATGACGTACCGCTCCCCAAGTCATAGCGCCAGGGCAATGGTTCTTAAGCTCTCACTGCTACTAAGCAGAATACATGAGCCTAAGAATAAACACCCGTTCAAGAGGCTCAAGCTGAAATTGGCTCAGAAAGCTCATTCATCATCACCTAAGGACACTGCAGTGAGCAATACGGAAAAGAACTGGGACAGTGCAAAAGATACCAAAGAGAAGCAAACCTACTGTCAACGTTTCAATACTCAGTATAGTGGATTACCAACATTCACTGTATCACACATACGACAATTTCCAGTGAAAACCTGCTACAGGTTCCACAAAACAAACACGACTGACTAGGACCACCTTTGTTTCATGTTGTTGACAGTTACTCCCACAAACACACAAAAACCTTTGTGAAAACTTGAAGGCTGAGCAATGGGCTATATTGCAGAAGTCTATTCAAAGTTACGGAGATGAGGAAAACCAGGGGACAGGAAGAATACTGCCCCACTTCAAATCCAGGCGCCTACCAGCCTGTGGCTCATGCAAAAGTGGGATCACTGGGTATGGTTTAGGAATGGACATCTGGCAGAAATCTCCCCTCCTCGCTTTCCTTGGGAGGTCTTAACGGACTGTTTATCTTTTTAATACGTGTGTGTGTATATAGATAGACAGATATACACATAGATAGATAGATATACACAGAGCCACTTTGAGATTTTCAAGAAATAATCATAAATATGTGGTGTTAACTCATACATGACATAATACATACAATAATAAGGTTAAAAAAATAAATTTAAAAAGAGAGATAAGAGAAAAATAGTCAGGGCTGGAAAATGAAAGAAAAGGCCTCATCTATCCATAGATTTAAAAGTGGTATCAACATACACAGGTTACCACACGTTAATGAAAACATTTTCAAAGACTAATGCAGATATGACATGCAGCGTTAGCATAAAGTAAACATACTGGATGTCAGCAAGGGGCCTGAACTTTATATCCAAATATATCAAACACCTTCCTGTGGGCCATTAAAGATACAGTGGCAAGAGGAAAAAGAATAAGCCCACAAATAGCAATGAAAAAGCAACAAAAGAAAGAAATACATAGTATATCAATATATTTCCTACAGTAGGAAAGGGAAAGAAAGAAACCCGATACCGTCTGTAAGCAGCACACAACATGCAATAGAGAACTCTTCAATGCTCTTGTGACATGCAGATGCCTTGGTCAAGGCAGTATTTTCCTGGAACTTCTGGATGTTGGTCTGGCATTTTATTAACATTACAATAACCCGTTTTTTAAAGTAACTTAAAAAGCATACCAGATCACATTTAAACGGAAGTCATTACTAGACTCATTTCAATTTCGGAACAAAATGATGTCCCTTCTTCTACCGAGTATATTTTGATGTTTGCAGGTACCACTAGCTCCAAACTGGATTACTGCAAAACTCGGCCAAAAGACTTTTCAGACAGGCACTGTATTAAAAGGCTTCATTAAATTAGAACATGGATATTATACCTCGTGTTACAAATGCTGAGGACTCCATTAATCCCATTTTGTGAATTTACACTGCCTTCTGCTTCATGTAACTTTGAAATCCCAAAACCTCCGTCTTCCTGGAAAATTCAGTGACGTTGAACGTGGACTAGGTTGATACTGGGGAATACTATCATCTGCGTGATAACTGACCACATCCCTCTGCTGCCTAGCCTTAGTTTCAGAAATAAAACTGTACTCACAACCAAAAAAGTCACCCTTTCCACATACGTAACCAGAAGCTTTGAAATGCTGAGAAAGAGACACGTGCCCTTCTTTTCCCTTCCAATACAAAATATGTTTCCTGGGTAATTTAAAAGAAACAGATGGTAGGTACTAAGCCCCTGGTAGGTGTACACGGCCGCCTTACTCAATGTCAGCGTACCTCTAAACTGATCTGTTTCTAATAGGTGCCTTTTGATGCCAAACTATTTCTGAAAGACACCGTGGGATGAGCGGTATGCCCAAGGGAACTCCAAAAGCAGGCGCTGTAGGTGCGGATGACACAGTATTACGCACCAAAAGACGACGCAATAACAGAACATCAAACCCGCATTCACCCCCCCGGTACCCGCACGCCGGCCACCGAATCCAAGGCGGGGGGCTCTGCCTTGCCACGGGCGGGGGGCTCTGCCTTGCCACGGGCGACACCGCGACGGTGCGGGGACACAGGCACACGCGGCCCGGCGCGGCGGCGGGGCC
>JAVJGI010000040.1:61397462-61408896 GCA_035590275.1 Ibycter americanus
ACGATCCTGTGCAACCTGCTGTAGGTGACCCTGCTTTAGCAGGGGGTTGGACTGGGTGATCTCCAGAGGTCCCTTCCAACCCTATTGTGCGATTCTGTGAATCTCTGAAAACTTGCAGAGATTTCTGCAGGGGAAAAAAGTAATGTAACACTGATTTCACAGATGAAATAAGGAGTAAAATATGGGTTTCTAAACAAACATGTCAAATTTCATCTGCTTCTTCACAAATGATGCAAGTGATAGCATCAATGGCAATCAGCTGTCATAAGACACAAAACAGTTACTATATAGTATTAAAGCCACTGAAAACTCTTGAGGCCATTAGAAACTGTTGAAGTATTTCACCTCACACTGCATCAGTTATTTTCCAAACAAAAGTAGTACACAGAAAAAAAGATTCAAAGACAGAAGTCACCTGGATTATATGACAGAGTATAAAGATAAAAACCAAAAAAGCAACAACAAAAATATCTCACACAAACTTCAATATACATTGTTCAGTTTTCTCATATTGCTTTTACTCACCTATGTCCTGTTAAGCTCTCCCAAAAAGTAATTGTTCCATCAGTTCCACAAGTCATTACCCAAGTGTGGGGGACTCCTTTTGCTTTTGTTCCAACACACACAAAGGCTTCCAATCCAAACCCAAGAAGAAGACTGCACAGAAGGTTAGCATGATCTTCACAGTCACCCTAGACAGTAAACATTAGTAAGTTCGTTTGAGTATCAGGCATGGATAAATCTTAAAGAAAGGAAACCGTGGTACTTCTCTAACCATCATTTAACAAGTCATGTTTCCCTCCTGTTTACCTAAAGCATATATCAGAAGTCAGGATTTTAAGGTTTAAACTTGACAAATTTTAGTTTTCTGTAATAGAATAAATCAGTTTAAAATGTTATGTTCTAACGATTTATAATTTTTATTCAAATATAGTATACAATACTGGAAAACACTTCTTATAACAATATCTTCAAGTAATCCAAAACCAGAATCTATTGACCCACGAACACAAAAGCAATATTCTAATTAAATGTAAAAACATGTATAAGGCAATACTAAAAATTATATGCTATTTTCACACAGTTAGGAAATTTAGTCACTTAGTAAAATGTAATTCTATTATTATTTCCCTGTGTTGAATGTGTTGTCAAAGTTCAGAAATTAAAGACAAAACAACCTCCCCCACAGATCTAACTATAAACCAGCTCAGTCATGTGTAGTTGCTTTTCCCTTCAGTCAGAAAAACATTTCTTTCATAAATACATTACTACCATTGATAATTCACAGAAAACAATTTCCAAATGTGATGTCTAATATTCCTTGTCTCTCAAGTTCTTCAGAAATGTTAGTTCTAAAGCAAGGACAAAAATTCCTCATGCAATGAAGCCCTCCTAATTCAAAGCACAGCATGCAGAAGAAGAAGAGTAAGGCTCTTTCAAATACTATTCAGAATGTAGAAAATGTAAAATTCAGTGCTGTTGGATGTATCTACTCATTACACACAGACAACACAATTTTCCCCTGCCACAATGTACAAGGGAAGTACGCAGAAAACTAGGTTTAAACAAGTTTCTAGTGAGCCTGCGTTCATTTAATAATGCCACACCACTTTCCACAAGAAAAATAAAATGGTCCAGCTGGTGTCTCAGGTGCTAAATTCAGCTGTTTTCTAGACAACTTTCCACTTCTGCCTTGGAGGAAACCCTTTCTTTCTCTGTGCCTCCAAACATAATGGTCCTCAAACTCAAAGTTGCTATCATCATCTCCATCTGAAAGCCAGTGGGTAGCCAGTGGTGCCTCTGTACGCTACCAATGCATGACACGGTATTCAGAGACGAGCTAATTCCTGTTCTGTATGGTCTTTGAGACAGGTCTGAAAACTGGGATACGGCTCCTATTGCCAAGACCACCACATCTTTTTAATACAAACACATCAATGACATTCTTTTTGAACGAAGAAGTATCTCAGCGGTAATGAAAAGCACAGACCACTCCAAAGATGTATTAAAAGGGATCCCTATTACTTTTATTCATACAACAGAAGAGCTATAATCCTGAACGAGTTACAATTTGTTTCATTTATTATAGTCATGTGATACAAGTGTCAGATCACCAAAAACTAGGCTGAAACTTAGTGAAAATCCCTACCTTGCAAAAATGGAATGTAAAGACTGTCAGTATATTTTAGCCCCCCTAAAAAAACACCTAAAAACCAGCAAAAGAGACTTTTTCAACCATTCCTGGATTAGTCCATAATTTAAACTCATGTCCTGCACGCTAGCAGGGATTCACTGAATTATACGGGATCTTAGAAAAGCAAAGAAAAGCAAGTTCATCTGTCAAACAAATGTATTGATAAAGAGACCCCAATAACAGCAGTTAAAGAAAGTCTGCTCCAAAGCCTTCTTGTCTACTATTTAACATGTTTCTCTTTAGAAAGATCTTGAAACAAATTATGGTAACAGAATTCTCCAATTTGATTTAATCCATGTATTTGCAGCCTGTTTTAAATTACTGACTTCTGTTAGAATATGGTACCAACTCTATTGTGTCACACAAGGACTATTTTCACATACCTTGTTTCTACATAAAAAAGCAAGAAGTGTGCACCACTGTTCTTGTTTGCCACCACCTCCTCCAATGACAGAAGCTCTTTCATAACCCAGGACGCTGACAAATCGCGCTGCTTGTCTAGGTGTGTCAAGTAACCGGCCTGCTCGAAGTGGTCTGATATATGAACATACTGGACGGTTTACTCCATTTTCATCCTGAACACGTAAAATATGCTTATTTGCCAGTCATGCAAATATCACAAAAGATTCATCTTAACTTAGACTGTCTTTTTTTGCAATGGGATTTATTCTTCCTGAAATAAATATCCCTCAAAAATACTAAGATGCAAAAATACTTGTAGAATTAAGACACAAAACCATTAAGGCAACTCGTTTAGAGACATTACAGTTAGATTTTTCTGCTGGCTCTGTCACTTATAGGACATTCCAGATTAAATGTTTGAACACCTGGAACAGCACAGGCTGCAATTCATTTTCTTTAATGGGTGAAGAACTGTTCATGCTCCACCCGCTATCAATTTCCACATTATTGTCAAGAAAAAAAAAAAAGAAAAAAGAAAAACCACAAAAAAATACACACACCCCAAAACCCACAACAAACCCAAAAAACAATCCCCCCACCCCCCCCAACATTAAACACTCAGCAGATGATTTTAGCATTTAAAAGGTGTCTACTTGCTTCCGAATTTGAATACCCTACCTCTGGTCACAACACCGAAAAGCAATAAAACTTACTCACAACGAAGTAACTAGATTAATATAAATTGAGAGAGTAATAATAAGAAGAATTTCTAGTTTCTTGGAAAAATGAAAAAATAACATGACTGAAAAAGGTCTGATTTATTACATGCTGCAGGGAAATACTATGATTAGCAACTATTAAAACTATTCCAAGAAGTATAGAACTCTTCCTCACCGGGCTGAATTGGTATTTTTCTATTCATTTATTTTAAAAAGAGATCAAAGCCCTTTAAATCTCTACATCTTCAGGTAATTATGGTCTCTCATTTTTACTGTAGTCGCATATTGTCTCTGCTAAGGTTTTGTCATGCTTTTTCAGCAGGTTGGTGCAAGAAAAGCAGCATTTATTTGAAGCTGACTGGAATCCTGTTGAAAATTATTTCACAGCTTGAAAGCAATCAAAAAAATCACTGGCAGTATTCACTATTTAATATAGTTTTATGTATGTAACGCATGCTTCTGCATTACACATATGAAAATGGACAATAACTAAATTATCAAACGATTCTAACAATCCCATTTCTGTTTCCAGAAATAAGAGAGGCCATTAAGGGCAGTTTTACTAACATTCGCTATGGCCAGCGGGAGACTCAAGATAAGCTCTCTACAGGTACTGAACTAGCAGAAAGCCTAGTTCCTATAGTGTTCTGAGAGCTACCAGTTTCTACATCAGCCTGTAACAAAGAACTTAGTACTCTAATCCCATTGACAAACTCTTCCCCTCCAACCTTCTTCCTAACCCTACTGTAGCTTTCTAGGTGCAGAAAGTAAGATACCATTAATTCATACATTGCTTTATTCTCAAAATAGGACAAGTCCCATTTTCACCGCACGTCCCCAACCAAACTCCCAGTTCTAGAATTTCCTATTTAATTATGTATCTGTTTCTCTATATATCCTGCCCTGAAACACTTAAGCCTTTGTATTAGGTCTGGGTGGAATGGAGTTAAATTGTCTTCGTAGCAGCCCCCATGGTGCTGCGTTTTAGATCTGTGACCAAAGCAGTGTTGATAACACACCAGTGTTTTAGGTGTTGCTGAGCAGTGTTTGCACAGTGTCAAGGGCTTCTCTGTTTCTCATTCTGCCCCCACATGGAGTACGTTTGGGGTGGCCAAAAGGCTGGGAGGGGACACAGCCAGGACAGCTGACCTGAACTGACCAAAGGGATATTCTATGCAATATAGTATCACGTTCAGCAATAAAATTGGTGGGGGTCAGCAACAGACTTTTTTTAAACCTGACCCTGCTTGGAGACTAGCTGGGCATCAGCCTGTTGGTGGTGAGTGGTGAGTGACTGTCTTTGCATTACTTTTTTCCCACTCTTCCTTTCTTTCCTTCCTTCAATTATTAAACCATCTTTATCTCAACCCTTGAGTTTTTCCCCACTTTTGCCCTTTATATTCTCTCCCTCATTCCACTGGGGTGGACTGAGTGAGTGACTGGGTGGGGGCTCAGCTGCTGGCTAGGATTTGGAAGTTCACATCACTACTTAACAGCCACGGTACAGCCAGAGTGGAAGTTGTTACTTCACCAAAGAAAAAGACTAGGCATAGGTCACTTCAGGATGTTACTTTGAAATAATAAGCTACTGTACATTATCTGTGCTACGACAATTGCTACTACACACGCTAAATTCATACCAAGGAAAATGCAAGGATCATACAATTCCTTTTTCTGAGGGACAGTTAACAAGAAGCAACTGACACAGTAATTTATTAGCCTACAACACTTATGCCCATACCTATCATGTGACATTAACCAGACAGATTATTTTACAGACCATACAGAACTCAAATATTGTGTGAATCTGTTCTAAACAGATCTAGTAAGTCCATTTCTTAGAACTGTTTTATCTGGTACAAAGTTTGTTTGAAATAGTTTGCACAGATCACTTAAGTCTTTGCCCTTTGTGAGTATACAAGGAAACAGACTGAACAGGCTTTATCACCTTGTACATCAGAGGTGGTTGGAGCAACCCCTCTGTCTGCAACATGCTGCTAAACTTCAATACAGAAACAGAAGTTCAATCCTAACAAATTTCATTTTTTGCATGATACACCACATGTAGCCCTGACCTGAATGTAATCATGTCATAAATCTCTACAGATTCTATATACACATTAACTTCAAAATAAACCAAGAAATAAAAAGGTAACTTAAAGAAAAGTTTGGTCTATTTGTAAAAATTACAAACCTGTGCAAAAATCTTTACGAGCCTTACGTTATGTGTAGGCCTAATCTGTAGGTATTCTCTCCACCATTGTTTAGCATACACAAGAAATAACCGTTCTTTTTCTGCTGCTTTCTGACGTTCCAAAGCAAACTGCACATAAGAAAAACAAAATCAATCACATACATATTAATTCCAAACAGGAAAAAAACACCACCGTAATCAGTAAGTACATTAACACCAAATCCTGCCATATGTAAAATAAAGCTTAATATTTAAAGTGTGCCATGCAAATGGTGAAGAACAGTATGTTTTAAATGAAAATCCAATAAACAAAAACGTCAAGTTATATGTCTTGTTTGTAGGCCCATACATCAAGCTTGACTGAAGTAGTGTTCATCTTAAGTGACACACTTCTGTACAGGTTTGCTCAACTTTTGATGTGCAGAAGAATATCTGCACGCACATGCAGGCCAACATTTACTGGTTTGCCAGGCAGAACAGCTGACTTGAAATTATTGTTTCAAATGGGAGAGCAAGAAAACATACGCTACCTGAAGAAAATTAGGTATATTGCAACTTTCTTTTCCCAAATAATTAGAAAAACTATTAAAGTAATATTTCAAGTAATGTTCAGTATAAACAGATTTTTAAAAAGGTAATTATATTTAAACTGAATGGAAAAAAAGATGTATCAAACATTCAAAAATCCACAGTCCTCAACATCTACAAGTAATTCTATAGTGAGCTTCCCCCCTCCCCCAATAAAAGAATAAGTCAACCCTCCCAGAAATTAACTTACTTGAGTATTAATTATTTCTGGAGATAACGTCTTACTAAGCTGTGGATACACTTCCATTCTGATGTTTAAAACACCAACAGAAACCTTCGATTCTGTACCTTTGAAGCAAAATAAATTTCAATCAGTTCTCTCAAATTCAATTTACTAAGGACATTTCAGCCAGGAAGGAGCAAATAACTAAAATAAATAGCTATATAATCATCCCCCAAAAAATCATCTTAAATATATGCAAAATATGTGTCTTTATTTAATTTTCAAACTCAAATAAGGCTGTAAGAAAGCATCATCTGGCCAGAAAGCAGACATCGAAATCTAAGATAATTACCCAAGGCCCTCTTTGCAGCCAGTACTGGGACATATGAGATGAATGGCATTCTAGAAACATCTAAAATAGGCATCTAAAATAGAGTACGAGTGTCACACACTGTAAAAGTGCCTATTCCTACTCATTACACATGTAGCTCAAATTTAAGTAGCTGGAAATCAGTGAAGTTCATCTTCCCCAAGATACAGTTTATTATGAGGGACCCAGAGTGCCACACAAATGGATTAATCAACTTTAAAAAACCAAAACAACAAACCAACCTACCACAAAATCCCACAAACCTAATGTTGTTGCACAATGCTGAAAATTTAAAATCACATAAAGAACAAGAAGCACTACAAAACAATAGAGAGATGGGATTATAAGCAATACAAGCAACAGAAGCCTCATACAGTAGTTTGTCTATTTGAGCTGGCAGCATGCTTTGATGTTCTTGATGCATATTGTACAATGACAAGACTTCAGCAGAGAAAAAGCCCTGGATTTACTGGATTGACGGTTTATTACTTGGGAAAAAAGCTGATAATTAGATTTAACTCCTCCATCACCCATTTGAGTATTAAACTCAACTTATTTGTTACACATTTCCAAGTCATTATAAATAAAAAGCTCTCCATTTGAGAGACTATCCAAACCCACATTGCTTACTAAAGTTTTGCCAATACCAGCATTTTCAGAAGGAAATTAAGCTAATAAACATATTTGCAAATATGCTTACTAGATTTGTGTTCACTGGATAAAACACTGCACCAAATCATGACCCCCCAAAAAAGCAGGCAACAGTGATAAAAATCAGGAATAACTTACAGTAGTGTATCCAATCTTCAAAATATTTTGAAGGTATAATTTAATCTCTTTTGAAACTATCAAGAACTGCTCACCTACCTAAAAGGTAGAGAAACTGTGACAAAAAATACTCAAATGACCCAGCAGCTACTAGTTGACCAAACTCTGGGATTGCTAGCATAGGAAATCATGACAGATTGAGTCCTGCATCTAGTCTTTATCCACTAAACTATAATATCCTAAAAACTTACGTTGGAACTCCTAAAATGGGGAGTGAGGACAAGTGATACACAAAAATATGCATGTTACTAACTGCTAAGCACCAAAAAAAGAGCTATGCAATCCTCTTGTCAGAAAACATGCTTCCAGCTACTGGAATAAATGGCAGCACAGCAGAGATGACTTTTCTCTAGCAGCTGCCAGTTTGCTATGAAAGGGACGCAAGCCAGATTTTACTCCTCAGTGCACCAGTCTGATCTATTGCTAGAGATGATTTGGTTGATTTCTGTTTGGTTCGTTTGTTTTTCATAACTTCTCCAGATTTTGCAGAAAACCAATAGTGGGATTTCCCAGATGGGGACCATTATCACCACAGGGTCTGGAATACACATTTTTAGTATTTTGGTAACGGAAAAATCTGACCATTAGCCTCCTAGGCATTTTCTAAGTATACCTTATAGTAATCTGTGAGTTGAACTAAAATTAACTACATCATAAATACTGCTTTAAGCTTATAAGCAAACTCAGTACCCAATATCCTAAGTCAACATTACAGCCTTATTATTTATCCTTACCTACACCCTGGAGTTCAACAGCAACATTTGTTACACCATTCTCTGCAGCCAAGACAGATCGCCACTCCAAGAAATAGGATGCTACTAGTGTTGTCTCACCAAATGTGTCTGTTTTGACCAGAACCATATGCACTGGATCACATATAGATAACATAGTGGTTGCATCCACCATTTTACTTCCATCACCTGCCATTATTAAACCAAGACAGCATGAATATTATCATCCCAAGTCCTCCTCAAAATCAAAAAACAGGTATGCATTTACATTCATTGCATACATTGCATTTAAAAAAAAATCTTGCATTCAGAAGCATAAGCAATGATCCCATCTTAAAAACCAAACTCAGTTTAGGAAAGAGCTACAGAAATGTTACAGTTAAGGAAAGAGCTACAGAAATATTCCAGTTAATTTACAGAGGAGATAAAAAGATTCCTATAGTTGAGTACTTCAATGTTCAACTGCACAAAAATACAAAATGGAATTGGCATTTAGAAAAATAGAGAATATTAAAGCACCATTCAGTAAAAGCAACTGAAAAATATTCTTTTAATAAGTTGGAATGCATCAGGTCAACTTACTATATATCAGTATTTAGTAAACAACTTTCTCTGTATTTAGACTTGACCCTATGATATAAACTGCTCCAAAGAAAAACAGATTTTGTTAATTCTGTTGCTCATGAATTTGTCATATATTCCCTCCCAAGTCCAACAGCAGTAACTCTGTCTTTCTCTCTGTTCACTGATGTTCCATAAGCTACCCCAGAGTTCTACAGGATTCACACAACATTCAGAAGTCTTCTCACAACATACTTAGCTCCTACCATGTTCCCTTGGTACCAACAGAAGAACAGTAATACAGGCTGTGGATGACTGACTCTTCTGCAGGTTTCTGCCAGCTGGTAGGCAAACCGAACTCACAATGAAGTTTTTCCTTCCATGGAATGACAAATTTTTATCTCCCTTCCTCACTTGTCAGCACAAAGTTCATGAAAATCACAGCCACCATAGCATCTCTTACCATCTCTGAGACTTTCATCTCACTGTCAATTACGGATAAAGTTGGTCAAATTCAAAAGTTATTTTAGAGTGGAAAAGAAGAGGCAAGAGTGGAGAAAGATCTATAAGTGGTATAACCTAAGACAGTAATCAGTTCTCTTAGGAAAACATGGTAAAAATAGGAAAGAAAGCCATTAAATACTACCAAACATATTCCAGAATAACTGAAATCAGAAAAAAATATCTTGAGAACATCAGCTTTAAACCCACAATATTCCTTACCTAGGCTATCCTTGTGTACTTCAAGTAAAAAACCATCATGAAAATCTGGCTCGCAGGCACAAGGTACAGGTTTAGAACGGAAGCGCTGATTTCGAAAATGTAAACACAAAGCGAAGGTAGAACAGATTTGGCCAGGCAGAGGCTCCGGTTCCTGAAGATGTTCCAGAAAAGCTTTTCCACCCAAAACCTGAAGGTAAAGATACCTCCGTGTTGGGTCAATGTTAGCTGTAAAGCGTAGCAATAAAAATGAAGAGACTACAAACAGATCTTAGGAAGCATGGTAAATATCAGTTAACTAACAGGAGACTAGAAAAAATAAACTTTTTTGAAACAGATGCTTAGGAGAAAGTGATTTTAAAATGTATTGGAAGTTATCTTAATGTAAAACAAATTAGTATTTTTTTTAAAGTCACATTTTATGCAACACCTAATTTCTCCTGCTTCCATGAATTTACCTCCTCTAGATAAGCAAGAAAAACATCCACCTTTACACAAGTTCATACTGGATTACTAATTCAAAGTTCAAAAATCACAGACTTCAAATTTCTCTCAAAACTATGATCCAAATATTAAAAAGGCAACATACTTTTTTTCAAAACTGGTGGTTCTCTGTCAACAAAATGTGTTGATGGTTTTGGAGCTGAAGTCCTCGCCTTTTCATTCACATCCTGGAATTACAATTAAGACTTTTTAAGGCGTCAAGGGATGCAACAGTGCTCTTACTGCAGTCTTCTAAAAATTAAAGAATCCCCCATTTCAATGGAGGGCCATTCCTCAGGTATGCTCCCTTCTAGTACTTGAGATGTAATGAAACTGAACAAATACTTTCACTTTCAATGTAGTATTACCACTAAACCAATTTTAGCATATGCATTAAGCATATTATGCTTATTTAGCATATGTTCCTATTATGTCACAAATTAGTAAAGCCATTACAAACATTCAAAAGCAGCAAGCTTACTCTGTCAAAACACCAAGTCAGTGAGAGGAATAAGCAAAAATATCTTCACTCTTTAAAAGCTACTTACAGTTACAAATTTAAGTTCCTTCATAACATCATCAATGATTCCTCGTTGTCTTAAGGCTTTTATCAGATCTGCCGTGGTTAACTGCTGATGCTCAGGTGCTAACTCTTCACGTATAGTCTCAGCAAGAACTTCTCTTATCCTGCCATGGACATCCATCTGAAAGAATGTTCATACAAATACAAGCTCTTTATACGGTAGAAGCTATGACTAAACAATCACTCTGTAAGACTAAAGGTATTATCCTAGGAACACAGAAATAACTACACCGAAACATTAATCCTTTCAGAACTAATCAAATGAGTCACTATCTCACCAAAGCAGCTCTACCTGTTAAAAAAATCACGAGCATACCAAACCTGAGCATTTTCACTGCTCTTGACAGCATCCCCTGCCTTGAACTTCCCTCCTTACAAAACGGTCTGCAAATCCATCAGTTATAAAATGGTCACCGTTTTAATGTCTCCCTCAAAATTCAGACTTAGGATAAGAGTTTCTCGTTTTTTAAGGGAAAAAGTACACCTTTATATACTTGTAGGCAAGGCACAAAAGTAGTAAGTCTCCGTTGCAGGCTTCCCCTGTGCTCAAAGGGAGGTCAGAGAATTTCTGTCCTTCACTTCGCCTGTGAAACGGCACGCACTTGTACCGCCGGTTCTCACCTATGAAGGATGTTAAGGCCACAGCCACCGGGACGTGAGATACTTAGCGATGGAAGAGTTAAAGCATTCGTGTTTATTCGCTCGTCAGTTCCAGGCCGCCCAGCCCGGCAGAGCCCCGGGCCTCGCCCCCGGGCCCCCCGCTCGGCTGGCACCGCTGCTGTCCTCTGCCTGCCCCGGACGGGGCAGCGCCACGGAGAGGGAAGGAGCTGGGAGCGGAGGCAGCCTCAGCTCCGTCTCGCCGTAGCTCAGGGAAGAGATGAGGGCGAGCAGCGGAGGC
>JAVJGI010000040.1:61412012-61458812 GCA_035590275.1 Ibycter americanus
GTGCCCCCCCCCCCCCCCCGGCTTGAAGAACAGAAATCTCAGGATAATCAGAGAAATGTCTTCATATATTTTTCTTATTCAGTCCTTTGAATTTATGACAAGTGAAATTAAGACCAGTGAAGACCTTCTAAACCCAGATCTCTTTCTTGCTTTCTTCATACTAACCTTAATTATTTCTTCTTGTAGTGTATTCGTTACCTTCAAAGAAACTTGTAGTTCTGCAGATCAGATCACCTTTTATAAAGGTATGTGTGTTCATTGGTTGTTCTTACTTCACTATTCAGTTTGAATAGTTCTGCTGGCAAATAATATAAGTGGCCTAGCAAAATATTTTTCTACTTTGTGCTGTAATGCCTTCTGCAGTTGATACAGTTTCAGCTAACAAAAACTGACATTTGCATTCACTGAAGGTTGTTTTGATTTTCCAGACCCCAGAACATCCCACCTATGTCAGTAGATTTTAGTGTAAATATGTCCTTAAATATTAACAGTCTTGAAAATACAAAATAGTCTGGGTTTTGTCCATTTCTCTTTTTCTTCTTTACATTTATTGGTTTTGCGTGTTCTTTTATTGTAACAGCTTAATTTTTGGTGTCACTCCAATTTAATTATTTCATAGTGTTCTATGTTAATTTAAACTGAATCATAGAATGATTTAGGTTGGAAAAGACTTTTGAGATCATCAAGTCCAAACATTAACCCAGGACTGCCAAGTCCACCACTAAACTATGTCCCTAAGCACTGCATCTACACATTTTTTAAACACTTTCAAGGGTGCTGATTCTACCACCTCCCTCTCTTCCAATGCTTGACCACCCTTTCAGTGAAAATCTTTTTCCTAATGTCTGATCTAAACCTCCCCTGGCATAACGTGAGGCTGTTTCCTCTTGTCCTGTCACTTGGTATCTGAGAGAAGAGACCTACCCCCATCTGCCTACAACCTCCTTTCAGGTAGTTGTAGAGAGCAATAAGGTCCCCCCTGAGTCTCCCTTTTTCCTGGATAAACCCAGTTCCCTCAGCTGCTGCTCATAAGACTTGTGCTTCAGACCCTCCACCAGCTTTGTTGCCCTTCTCTGGACACACTCCAGCACTTCAATGTCCCTCTTGTAGTGAGGGCCCAAAACTGAACACGGTATTTGAGGTGCGGCCTCACCAGTGCCGAGTACAGTGGGGAAGATAACTTCCCTAGTCCTGCTGGCCACACTGTTTTGAATACAAGCCAGGATGCTGTTTGCCTTCTTGGCCACCTGGGCACACTGCTGGTTCATGTTCAGCCAACTGTTCACCAGCACCCCCAGGGCCTTTTTCTGCCAGGCAGCTTTTCAGCCACTCTTTCCCAAGCCTGCAGCACTGAGTGGAGTTGCTGTGACCAAAGTGCAGGACCTGGCACTTCTCGCTGTTGAACCTCACGCAGTTGGCCCCGGCCCATTGGTCCAGGCTGTCCAGATCCCTCTGCAGAGCCTCCTGCCCTCAAGCAGATCAACACTCCCCCCGAGCTTGGTGTCATCTGCAAACTTACTGAGGGTGCGCTCAATCCCCTCATCCGTATCATTGATAAAGATGTTCAAGAGAACTGGCCCCAATACTGAGCGCTGGGGAACACCACTTGTGACTGGTTGCCAGCTGCATGTAACTCCATTTACTACTACTCCTTGGGCTTGGCTGTCCAGGCAGCTTTTTACCCAGTGTAAAGTACCTTTGTCCAAGCCATGAGCAGCCAGTTTCTCCAGCACAATGCTGTGGGAGACTATGTTGAAGGCTAAGGTCCAGGTAGACAACATCGACAGCCTTACCCTCATTCACTAGGTGGGTCATCTTGTAGAAGGAGGTGAGGTTAGTCAAGCAGGACCTGCCTTTCATAAACCCACGCTGGCTGGGCCTGATCCTCCGGTTGTCCTGCATGTGCTGTGTGGTGGCACTCAGGATGACCTGCTCCATAACCTTCCCTGGCACCAAGGGGAAGGTTGGCCCTCCTTTTGTTTCTAATGTATTTATAAAAACATTTTTTGGTTATCTTTTATGGTAATGGCCAGCCTCAGTTCTAGCTGGGCTTTCACCTGTCTAATCTTTGCCCTGCATAACTGCATTCATTATGTAAAAAATGAAGAATTTAGAACTACTCATTAACCGGACAGTGGCTATAATTTAAAATAAGCAGAATACCATGTCAGAAAAAATTTTGTGCTGTGGTTTTTAGCAGTTCAAAGTGGAAAACTCTGTGATCCTACCATCCCATTTTACTCTAAAGCTTTTTCCGTTGATATTAATGGCACACAAACCTGGTAGTACTGTTGTAGTTAACGTGGTCTTAATGGTAATTTTTATCATTGTTATGTGTAGTTTTGATTAAGGAAGCAACCACAGCAGTCCTCTGCTTTTTAAAAATGTTTCTGAAGCTGACGACTAAATGGATATGAAGAGAAACTTGCATCATTGCTAAACATTATATGTAACACCTAGTATTGTTGGCTTTTGGGGTTTTTTTTAAGGACACTGTATTTTTCACATTTTTTCTCTGTCTTTGCATAAAGAACAAGTACAGGCCATTCTGTCAAACACTGCTTTCTTGGGTGAAAAGCAGCAAATGTGCCCAAGTCGTTCTTCTGTCTAGCAGCCATGCATACCAGCGCGATGATGAGCAACTTCTTGGGTATGTTTGTGTCATTAAAAGACCTAACTAATATTTCTGTTCTTTTTGACAAACTGACATGTTTCCCTCTACTGAGTACTTCTGGCAAAGTTGTTTTGCTTGGCTGTGTACATAGGTCATAAAATACTTAATACACTATTAAAACGTTATGTTATACGGGATTAGTCTCTGAACTTTGTTAGTTACTACCGTCAAAAGTACCAAGCAAACAATAAACTGTAAGTAAATTGCACTAGGCCTGCACTGTCAGGCAACAGAGCCTCAGTTTTAACTTCTTAATTTCTTGTGTCTGTAGGCATTGTCAGGGATTAGCTGCTAACATACAGGTCATAGATTAGATTTAGAAGTTAATTAGAATGTTAGTTTCTTACCTCTTCATCATTCTGTAGTTTGAATGTAGTAGTTGTATGCATGTAGTAAGTAAGTAGTTTGAATGTACAGTTAAATCTGTAGATTTAATGTAAGTTGTCATTCTTTTTTTAATAGGAAGGTATCAGGGTTTTTTTTGTTGGGAGGCAACGGAAAGGTTCAGACTGTGTATTTTTATTAGATATTAACCCTTTAAAAAACAAGCATTACTTGCTGATTGAGGACATCATATTTGGTGATTTAACAAAAACAAAAATAAATCAGTATTTTTGCAAAAGACCAGTTATCTTCAGGCTGTATAAATGCAGGGGGCTTTAAGGGATGTTTAGGTCCCTGCACGTCCCAGATATAGTTACCAGTGATGTTTGCATACAGTTGCAGAATGGCCAGCTAACATGGAATGAAATGAGAGGGACTGATGGTTATTCGATGTGGTCTGAGTTGTAAGATGTGATTTAACACCCCACCCCAGCACCACAGAATAACTCTCTTACAGCAGATTCACTAAAGACTGAGGGTAGTGCATTCAGAAAATACTTGGACTTGACTGAAGTTTACTTATATTTGCAGTGTGAACTTATTTAAAATACTGTATCACAGTGAAGTCCAAGTTTACGCTAACAAACTTTAAATTAGTCACTCCTATCTGAAGGAAGAAAAAGCACATTTTATTTGTAAATAATTTTAAGCAGTTTGCCTATTTATCTGCTTATGTATCTGGTACTTTCCAGTTATTTGAGCCTCTAAAAAGGCGCTATCTTAGTTCTGTTTGTGGCAGAAAGTTGAGTAGCTTGTACTGTTTTGAGGCCACAGACTACTATTTTAACTTTGATTTGAGGAGGAAGGACGTGTTGGTGCAATACATTGCAGGTGTGAAGTTCTCAATGCTTGCAGCTTTTTTCCATCACAAGTAATAATGTTGGTAGTGTCTTTTGTTGTCACACTGAATGTATTCTTGATTTGTTTCTAGGACACCACTACGCTACCTACTTACACCTGATCTTGAGAAAGCATTTGGAGGCCTTATGCAGGAGCTAAACTGGAAAGAAATGGAAAAAGTAGCAGCTTACCCTGGAATAAATGATACAGAAAAAATCCTACATATTCCTGGAGGTGGCATCACAAAACTATTGTTTACTGAGAGGTGAGTTGCCTAAAGATAAGCACAGAAGGATATCAAAAGTCTTGGTTTTGGTACATGGGTAAAATTATCTTTTAAACCCCTATGTAATAGGAAGAGAAAAACCCCTCTTTTCATAAAAAGGGCTTTATAGGAATAGAACTTCTTACAGATCAAGCCCATAATTAAGAGAGGAAAAAAATAGGGAATTCTGCATCATAAAGTTAAAATATTGTAAAAATGTAAGTGAATGGGCTAAAGGAAAATAATTAAGTCTTTACAGTTAAGATTGTCATTAATCTGGTATCTGATTTTAAGCAAACCACAATTTATAAGTAGTAAAATTCCTGTACCTGTGATACCTTAACTAAAACTGTTTCCCATGGCAAATAGTTCCATTGTCAGTTGTAAAAAAAACAAAACACAAAACCCACCCAAAACCAAAGAAACAAACAAAAAAGCCACTAAGAATGCATTAAGATTTCAGGGCCAGCAAACAGTCTCATGTGTGAGTTTTGTTAAAAGGTGTGTGCATCAGAACCTGTGCTGAAAGCAAGTCTTGGGTTTCAAATTTTGGATAGTAACATGTGCTAGTTGTGGTACAACTGTGTTAGCTCTGCAAAAGGTGTTTTGTCAGGTGGAAAATTCACTTTTATATTTTTTTAGCTATTGTTTTTGATGCCTGTCCAAACAGTTGCATCCAAAAGCAGGAGAGTTACTGATGTCATGCTTACCTTTGTACTGATTTCAGTATGGAAACAATATACAAATGCAAGAGAAAAGACCTCCCAGGACTCTAGGGAAAAAATAAAAAATATAAACAGTCTTAATATCTAAATGAAAACTTGGGAATATTGTGAGTAAAGCAGTGATGTGCAGCCTGCAAAACCGCTGTTTGAAATACACAGAAAGGTAAGGAGTGATTGTGTCAAAAGATGAGTATAAATGCCCCACCAGCACAAATATGCAAACTAGGTATGTAGCAGAGGCCCTGAGTAACTCTTCCATGACCTAGGATTCCTGCCTCACAAAGCAAAGAACAAATTCAAGACTAAGAAAAAGAACATGAAATGTGAAAATGCAATCAAGGAAGTCTCGAGAGGAAAAAAAATATCTATCCTATATATTCATACATTTCTACTTCTTGTTTGGTTTTGGTTTTTTTAACAAGCCATATGCAGATTGTTGTTGTTCTTAATACATAAATATAATTGTTCTGGATTTAGAAAAGAAATAGAAATGCCTGCTCATTTTTGTTGCAGCTGTTCAAAAGGAATCCAAATGGCAGTTCTTCTGAAATTCTGCTCAGAAGGGGACAACATCCCAGATGCATTTGCTCTTGTTAACTATCTTAATGAATGGCTCCAGCTAATTAAAAGCGAAGTAAGTGCTGTTTGATCTAGAGCTCCTGCTTTCATATTTTACATCGATTATTTTCGTTTTTCTTCAATCTGAAACATGAAAAATGTTACTCAGCTGCATTTCAGAAAAGTTAAAAATGTATGGCTTGGGTTCATTTTAGCCCTTGTTCATCAAGGATACACCAAATTAAAGATATATTTTGATTAAAATTTCCCCACCTGAAAACCCAAACCTAAATAGCAGGGGTTTTGTTTGACAGGTGCAGGGAAGAGTTGTATAAAGGTTTGGTCAAGCTTGATGTTCCAGTACTCTTCTCTAAAGCAACCCACAATGATACTGACATTTGAAATGCTGCCCAGTATTTTAATACATGTGCCAGAGATGGAATTACATCATTACTATTTAAAGCTTAATGAATTATTCTGGTTTTTTTGCAGAGCAACAGTTCCACAGATGCTTCTTCACAATGGAAAATACCAAGTTCTTGGCGCTTACTTTTTGGCAGTGGTCTTCCACCTGCACTCTTCTGATCAATTTTGAATTCTTCTGTAAGTTGTGTGTGCAGTTTCGAACATCCCTGCAGAAGGGGATTGCTTAGTAATCACCAAGTAACAGCAGCTTCCTTTTTTATCTATATAAATTCTTTATTTAAGAAAAATTCCTTTCATGTATGTGTGTAGCTAAATAAAGTAAGGTAACTTTCACAAATTGACCAAAGAAATATGTTTATTGAATAACTTTAGTTGAATTTTTTTCTAATAAAATATTTTTTAAAAAAACTTTTTCTTTGGTTAAGTGTTATTGCTCTGGAAAAGCTTATGATTCACCTTCTTTAGCTGAGAACTTGAGATTGATGTGAAGGCATAGATTTTCTTATTAACAAAAAACCCTACTCCTCCATGTCAACTGTAGATCTTAGCTTTTTTTCAAAACCTGCCTGGTGATGTAAGTGAAGCTCAGAGGTGATCTAGTTCTGCCATCTTTTCCCAGTGCTGCTGCAGTAGCTTTGACTGGAGGTACTGTGAGTGACAGCAGCCTGTTCTATCTTTTCTCATTTAGTTCCGTTATGTAATTTCCGTTCTGCTTCCAAGGGCTGCAGAGATGCTAAAACTAAAGCTTTCCAGGTAAATGAGCCTTTTTAAACTGATTTGAAGATGAATAGAGTGCTCTGAAATGTAAAGGAATTGGAACATTGCCCTGATAGCAGGCAGTCTGGCATCTGTATATTTTGTAAGCTTAGTCTGAGACACCAGTTGTGTGATGTGTAATTCATGTGCTTAATGTTTGTAATGGTACTTGTTGCATTATTAAGCTACATGTTCAATTTTGATCTTTCGGAAGTACTTGTTCACACCAGCTTATTTAAAAGTAACATTAGAAGTTTCTAAGAGCTTATGAATTATAGACATGAAATATATACAGGATATAATTTTAAATACTAAGTTTGCTAAATAGAGTATTTATTTATTTATTTTGGCCAGTAGTACAAATGATGAGGAAAGGAACAGCAGGAGTCCTGAAGAGATCTGTTAAAGGTGTAGGAATAAGATTCAGTAGTCAGCTTGGCTTGAAAACCTGTGCCTGTTGGTAAAGAAAGTTCAGTGAACGTGACTGATCACCCAAAGGATGCTGTATTGTCTGTCTTTTCAGGTTGTTGAAAGTTTGAGGTGAGAATCATAGTGAGTGCCTGTCACAGGGGAATAACATTTGAATGAATATTCAGTTACGGATTTTTTTCCACAAAACAATGAGAAATTTAAGTGCTTCCCAGTCTTAAGTCTGCTTTGCAGAAGCAGATAATGCAGGGCAAACTGAATCTTGGAGAACTGATATGTGGAGCAAATGCTTCATATAATGGTATGTCCAAATACCTTCAAATAATGTCTTAAAATGTAGGTAGCTTCAAGTTAAATATTGTATTTTGAGTCAGTGACAAACCTAGATGTGTATAGAACAATGTGAGCACAAACTACCTGCTGCTGGCATTAGGAGGACTGGAAAGGCTTCATGATTACTTAATTACATCTGCAGTGGTTTGGTTTGGTTTTGTTTCTTAAAGGTTTGAATTGTATTATCACCAAAGCTTCTTAACACTAAATACCATGCTAGAAATATGCGGTAATCCTTTGCTCATATTAATAAGCTTTTACGGTAGTAAAGCATGAAGATGCTGTGTTTCATGAAGTTGCCATGTTTTGTGGTGCAAAAAAATGAGCTATGAATAGATTTAAAGTGTTCAGGAATGACTGATGTGCCTGTGACTGTGAATCAAAAGAAACTTACCTGAACGAAAAGCAACTTGCATACAACTGGATGCAAGCTACAACCAGAAGCTGAACCAAGTAACATGACTGAAAAGATCACATTAGTCCAAGCTTAAAGATTTATTTTGGCTCATGGTCTTGTCATTGTTTTACAAGAAGCTTGCACAAGAAACAAGAGTTTCTATAGGCAAGTGGAAGGCTAAACCGTTTGCAGCCTGCCTTCATATAGATCCCATCAGGGTGATACTTCATGATTGCAAATACTGTTTATTCAAATTTTGCTTTTTTAAAAAAAGGACTACTGACCTAAACATTCTTCTGATGTTGTTCTTCGATGTGATAGGTTCTCTGTGAATGTACTAAATACATCACCTGTAACTGGACAGGAGTGAGCACAGAGAGATTCGGTAACTGTTACAAGAGGGTAATTTACTGCTGTACATTTGTTTGGAAAGCTGAATCTGCCAAGCTGGTCAAAAACTTTTGCCTTGAACCAGTAAATACTTGGAGTATTTCTTAACTTTAAACACATAGTCCTGTGTAAATCACAAGAACTACTTAGTGTTCTTATGCAGTGCTGAATCTGGAATGGAGAATTCATTTTCCTTAATTAGAGTCTGAGGTTCTAACAAGTCAGAAGTTGAAGCTGATCATGGTCCTGGTTTGGGCTTCAGCCCTGAAAGCCAGCAGGGTGTATCAGGTTTACCAGTAAAATCTGAAGCTGGCCTTAGAATGAAGCTGTAGGAGATAACTCAGTTCTCCCTTCTGTGTAGTGACACCCCTGCATCATCTAATGAACATGCCTGGTTTGAGTAGGGGCTTTGCTGGTGGGCTAGAGAACAGATCAAGAAAGAATGGCCTAGCAGTTTAAACATACTCATCTTAGAACATGAACTCTGTTATTTTACATGAGTGGATGGATACGGGTAAGAATAATACTTTGAACTGACAGCTGCTACATAGAATGGTGGCTTTTAGAGGGGGCAATATATATTTAACTTGTGGAGTTCTGTTGGATTCCAGTGAGCAAACCAACGGGATGGAGATGGCTGCTTAAATCAGTTGTACCTTCTTGAAGTTCTCCTTGAGATTAAAACTATTCTTCAGAAAGAAGGGGATGAACGCCTACCTCTGCATTACCTTAGCATAGGTCCTTCAAGTATGACAATGTTCCTGCATTTTTGCAGGGCTCAAATAATTACGACTGTAATGACTGTGAAGAAGCAGCCCTGATTTTATTACATGAATTTGCAAGATATTGAATGGCACCTATCAAAGAGCCAGCTCTTCAGCCACAGCTTGTGTATTGCTTATGCAGTAAGTACAGCTCTTTGGAAACAGTTACGTATGCCCTGGAGATGCTTCATGAGGCTTTTCCAACTGTCACAGGATGTTGGTGTGAAGCAAAAAAGGAATTATCAACAGGCACAAGCTTTTTAAGTTTCTTTCAGGTTTTTATTATTGTGTTTTTGTTGTTTTTTTAAAAAAAGAAGGTGATTGTGTAAGCTTTATTTAGCTGGTTCCATTTAAGTACTTAGTTCCTTTGGATCAAATGCTTCATTCAGGTCTCTTCACAAGTGTCGTTACTTTAACACCTGTGAACTTCAGCCATGCTGCAGTAAACTCATTTAATACCTCTGCCATCTGCACCCTGGGGTTCTTGATGATGCTCAGTATTGCAAACAAGTTGGGGAGTACGTGTGTTGCATTGTAATAGATTAAATTTCAATCAGAATTAGTATGGCTTGGAATAAGGAGCAGCTGTGATAAAAAGCTAGAGGAAATACAAGGATTCTGAAGCAACAGCAAGGGAGGGTTTGATCACCAGACCAGAGCAAAGAAGCATTCAGAACTTTTCTGAGGCATGAGCGTAGTTTTTTCTGTCCTTTTACTGATTACAGATAAAGGTGCAATTTCTTATGAAAATATTCTTGCAAATAGCTTAGGCTTAGCAATTTTTTTTACTGTTGTTTTGACTAAATCAGTACTTATGTTACAAGCATCTTAGGATGTTTGTGGTTTTTTTAAACAAAGATCATGACTTTTTAGAAACATATCTTAAAAATTCAATTTTTAACAATGCAATTCAGAGTGCAAGCCAACCAAGATTCTTTAACATTTTTTGAGTGTTTCTAAATACAGGTATGCTGGTAGTCCCATAGGGTTTGTGCGCCAAAAGGCAGGGCGGGCAGGTGGCAACACCCTGCTGTGGAGGTTAACAGGGACTGAGAATAAAATCATGGCTTTAGAGATGTTGCCCTACCACCTGCTATTCCCCTACCACCTGCTATTCCTTCGGTAGTTACACATCTGAGGAAAATCTGTTTGTGTGCTCAGAGAATACAGCATATGTGAAGGCAGCAGGTAAGCTATTTATAAGATAATGCCAAGACCCCTAAGAAAACAAAGTAGCACTTGAATGTATTTTAACCTAAAAGCCCGGTCAGGTAGTTAACTAGCAGTAGCTAGGGTGGCTTTCCTGCCCCCTTAAGATATTCTTCTACTTCTTCTTAACCTTTTCATCTAAATATTGCAATAATTTTGTGAGAAAGGCAGGCAGTGGAACGTAAAAAATTATGTTAAGATTTGTTGGTCTGATTCTCTGCTTTTATTCATTGGACTGACTGACCTGTATAGCCACGCTAGGCATAAGCAGTTTTCCACTACTGGCATCTCTTTTCAGCTATTAATGAGAAGTAGGAGGCATGAAATCTAGTATTAGCAAGCAGTTAAAAGACTTAAATTTTCTTATGATTGTAGCACTTGGAGCTCTTCTAAAATTCTCCACACTCTCTGAAGTTATGATGAACTCCTTGCTCAGAATTGCATCAGCCTTCTCATCTCCTGAGTTTGTCCAGTTTCTGTTACACTGTTCCGCTGTATGAGAGTGCACAAATCCTCAGAACAAGAGTGTGTTAAACTACTGTGTCCTCCAACTAGGAGTTTGCATGTATGACACTGTTACTTGTGTTTGTTGGACTGGTAGTTTTAACCAGCAAGATACCTCAACTTACTGTTACCAGATTCGTGGTTGTAAAAATGATTCCGTAGCTCGCTCTCCCAATCAGAAAGGAGCAGTACACAGTGGATCACTATACTGCAGAAAGGTCTGCTCTAAATCTTGGATTATAAGCTACTTAGTGATAGTAAAGATGAAGCCTTGACCATTCCAGACAGACCACAAACTATTTTTTTACCATCTTGTGAAAAAATTGTAAGCCTTATGGCACAAAAAGTGGTAAGATTCCCCACCGTAATGCTCATTATTTAAAAAATAAAAGTCAGCGTCTGAATTGTATCTTTGCTCTGATGTTGCAGCTACAACTATTAAGCTCTTAACCTGGAACCCTCGCCACAGAGGCCAGATTGCTGCTTTCAAGCATCGTCTTTGCCACAACTGGAGATGTTTTCAAAATGGCACAATTGCAAGGAGTTTCTTGGACTTTAAAAACTGATTGATAGAGCAAGTTGTGAGATGGAAACATGTTTTACAGACCAAAAAATAGACCGAGGCTGTTCTTCAAGTACTACAAGCAAGAAAAGAAAAGCAACAGCTTATTTTTTTTAATCAGAAGCTTAACACAGCGCAGAATGGCAAGTACAAAAAAACTCTGGGAAGCAGCAATGAGCTTTCAGAACTGGTGGCAGTTCCTTTTGTGCTCCTCTTTGAGTCAATGCTGATGCAGCTTGCGGTGCTAACAGAAAAGGGCAGGAAAAGGATTCTGTGCAAGGTGTACTCAGGTAAGTCAAGGGGCAGAGAAGCCTGTACTGTTCCAAACTCAGGAAACAGTAAGGTGCTTGAACAGCAGTGAGTTCAAATGACGTAACAGAGAGGGAGACAATGGTGGTGAAACTACTAGAAGGTGATGGCAAGTCATGGATGTGAGATGGTGCAGTTCTGGAGTCAGGAAGTGAGAATTAACCAAAATGTGTTTTTGGGAATTTCCACAGGCATCCAGACTAATAAGCTGGTGAGTCAAAATGTGGATGCAGTTAGGGAACACAAAGGCTGTGCGTAACACGAGGCACGTCTGATACACCTAAAACAAGCTGGGAAAACTAGCCATATTTGAAACTGAGATGAGTGCACAAACTGCTGTGAGGCAAAAGGGAGAAATGAGCACGTTTGCTTTTCCCTTTATTCCCAGCGCTCATGGTGGGAGGCACAGGGCAACTGCTGTGTGACAGAAGCTTCTTCACAGACACTAACTGGTCTGTAACTGTCTTACTGTACAGACACCTGAGGCAGCTGCGATCCTTTTGCTGGGGCAGCCGGTGTCCTGCACTGTAGGAGCTCTGTCCAAGTACCAGAGCAACCACTGGTGTGAGGTGGAAGATGCGCTCCATGCTGGGCAGGTGAAAACTTTCTCAGGCTTTGGTTTTTCTCTCCCTCTTCTTTCCCTCTCCCCTGCCACCCTTAATTCACTACCTAATGGGTATGCATATCTAGCTGTGTTCCAGTATGTTGCTTCTGAACTGTTGATCTCTGTTAAAGTAGGCGTCAACTAGAATGACTGACTTTAAAGACTTGCTGAGGAGGGTAATTCTTTTATACTTTCATACTTGTGACCAGCAAGACATGCAATGGAGTAGAGGAGAAAAGACAGGGTTGAGTGGTGTTAAGCACTAAAGGATTCCTTGTAGCTCTTAAAAAGTTACTGCAGGGCGTGTGCATATATAGCAAGGGCACAAATAGACTCATTTAGGTTGGAAAAGACCTTTAAGATCATCAAGTCAAACCAGTAACCCAGAACTGTCAAGTCCACCACTAAACCATGTCCCTAAGCACTGCATCTATGTGTTTTTTAAACACCTCCAGGAATGGTGATTCTACCACCTCCCGGGGCAGCCTGTTCCAGTGCTTGACCACCCTTTCAGTGAAGAATGTTTTCTTGTTAGCCAATCTCAACCTCCCCTGGTGTAAGTTGAGGACATTCCCTCTTGTCCTGTCACTTACGATCTGGGAGAAGAGACCTACCCCCACCTGCCTACAAACTTTCAGATAGTTGTAGAGAGCAGTAAGGTCCCCCCCGAGTCTCCTCCTCTCCAGACTAAATAACCCCAGGTTCCCTCAGCTGCTCCTTGTAAGACTTGTGCTCCGGACCCTTCACCAGCTTCGTTACCCTTCTTTCAAAGGAAGTATCTGAAGGCCCAGACAAAACCAACGAAGGTGCTGTCGTTTGCCTCACAATGTGTTTCTTAAATGAGCCACAGATGCCAAGTACCTCCTCAAGAGGCACAGGTCAGTAAAACCTCAAGGAGAAGGAAAAAGGGGAGCACTCAGTACTGTTGAGTACTTTCTACAAGAGAAAACTCTCAAGGCTTTCCTGTTCCCTGTGGAAAAGGTACCGGTTTTTGCTCTTCCGGACATTTCAGTCCTTACTGGGACAAGGAGGTGGCTCCCTCAGGGGCAGCCAGCTGTCCCCAGCCTCCCCGTTGCCCTGAGAGCAGTGCTGGTGCAAGCCACTCCCAGCTTCTCCAGCTGCCCCAGGACACGTGAACCTAACTGCTGCACCCACCTTCTCCACCTACCCCTTTGCACACCAAAACCCTGCTGCAGAACAAGGTAGTGGTTTTGCCCTCTTGTTAAGATGACTAGCAAAAACAACAAGTAGCCTCTGCAACAGATCTCTTGAAGATGGAAAAAAACCAAACCACAGAAGCCAGTAGATCACAGCTTTTCCATTTGAAATTCTGCAAGTCCATCGTTCTTCTAGCCCCATTTTTTTAAGGCTGCAATTAGACAATTGTCCTTTTTCTCTCAGAAAGTAGCTTCTCCCTTTTAAAATACATTTTCCCAGTAATAGTCAAGAATCGTGGTCTTGTGTAGAATTAACAAGTGCACATCAGAATTCCCTGGGCCAGTAAGCCAAGACTTCTGCTGTCACAGGGGAGCCTCAAGAAAACCTGACAAAGCTCCATTTTCAGAACTACTGTATCTTTATCTCCTTTGCCTATTCATTAAGGCAGCCTGACATCAAATTTAGTCCAGCAGCTCAGTAGATACAAACCATTTAAAAACCAAATGGCATCAGTATTGCGATTAGAAGAGTCCACTGTGCGACAAGGGCCAAAGTACAAGGCCCCACAAGATAAAACAAATTAGTTGCGTATTTGGTATTTATCTGTGATAGCAGCCGGTAAAATAATGAAGCATGTGCACGTTCCCAGGAGCCATACATGCTTACTCGCAATTCACAGAGGACAAAAATAACAAAAACATAGATCACAGCTGAAGGTAAAAGGCGTGACTGGCTGAAAGCTGTATCCAAAGATGTATCAAGTGGTATAAGCGTGTATTCAACAGGGTTTATTGCAGTGGTTTTGGCAGACCTCCATCTCTCATCGTAAACACTCGTGGTCTCACAGCTGCACCAAGCTGAAAATGAAAGCTGAATCAAGGTGTGATGTTTTCTCCTCCAACACAGGCTAGGAACAATACTAATCATCTGAAGAAGTTGAAATACCTCAACAAACCACTCTGGTGATTTAGACTACTTCAAGATGGTGTCAAGTGTATCTTCAGCTCAAGTTATGGCATTAAGGACTCCCTGATTCAACTTCATCTTCAAGTTAAACACAGCTCTGAATGTAGCTGCTTTCAGTTCAGGCTGCTGCTTATTTTAGCAAAAAAAAAAAAGCCCTGTTGGCCTAGATCTCCCCCCTCTTCCATGCTTTACTTTCAGTAACCACGATTTGTACAAAAACCTGTTACAAAAATATGCAAAGTACAAATTACATGTAAAGCGCCACCACATACTATTTTAGACAGTCATAATAAATGGTTTTTTTTTGGTGAATTAAGGTTTATCTGAACTTGTCAGAGAACGCCAGCAAATGCAGAATTTAGATCAGCTCCTGTTACAGAAGGTACAGAGCTGGAAACCCAGACTGAGTCAGGGAGAAGGCTGACAGGAGGTGTGAAGTAACATATCACACATACAACACACTGTGATGGCACAATCCAAAACCCATTTAATTAAAGACACCATTGACTTTGTGCGCTTTGTGCCTGGTCCTCAGCTCCCTTTAAGGATATATGAACCTGGGTAGCCAGAGGTCAGCTTTCCCATCGTTCCTCTCTTCACAGCATCACCAACAAAACACTTTCCCTTCACAAAGTTACTCAATGTTTTGTGCGTGTTTATAGCATAAGAAGGATTACCAAACCAACTGGTCAGATTAATAAAATAATATTCCTAGTGGTGTATCACAAAAGAAATGTGCAAGAGTTCCTCCTAGCTCAAACTACAATACTTCGCATTAATGAAAGTATTTGCATAAAGCACACTCTAACCATTTTGCCATTTTCCAGTTAAGACAGGGTAACAGGAAACCTTAAGGCAAAACATTCCTTTTTCTGCAAAACAAGCTCTTAACAGTTTCTCCCTAACATAATGTGCACACAACAGCATACTGTCCATTTAAAAAAATATTTAATGCTGCCAAAAAGTATAAAAATACAGTAAGAATGGCAGTACAAAACAAAATATTTCCTAATTTATTTCTTTTACATCTTTCTACATTAATACAGGCATTATAAAAACACAAGACAGCAACTTATTTTGTTTTGCAAAGTAGCACGCTGCTGGTGGTCTTCATCCCCTCGGCGCAGTTTACGCTGTAAACAGATAACTGAGGTCTTCTTGGTACTTAACAGACCTCACTTTTTGTTCCCGAAGAGGGGTTCATGTCTCGCTTTGCATGTCAATAATTTGCAGTTTATAGCTGCAGAATATTCACAAGTCTCGAAGGCTTAGGTGTCAGTCAGTCTCGGCCTGCGACATACAACGCAAAAGAAAGTCACCGATTCAGTACACAGTACAGGGAACAAAAAAAGAAAAAGAAGTAAGAACAGACAGTGGGTTTGCAACGGCCTACAAACACCAAACAGCTTCTCATGCATTCCCTGGAGCAACTACTGACTATTGCTTGCCTGCAGCGAGCACTCTTGGAAAGGTGTTGATTTTCAGAAGGCATTTCCATATTACGGTACAAGGCACACACTTGCTGGAGAGCTTCAAGTATAGGTCTCGGTCCAGCAAAGCACTTACTTAAGCAGTTAACCACAAGCACTGCAGAAGTCTTCTCGGGCCTTAGTGGGACTACAGAAGGCTGCACCTCAAAACACTAACATCACTTTCTCATGGCTTTGTAGGCCAATCCTGGCACAGCACATGGCAATCAAGTTTCTAGGCAAAGGTTTCTTCTAGTGAAGAAGACATCCCAACACTGGACACTTTGTTCTTAGGGAAAGTAAGGCTCTATGCCGAGGAACACAGAAAAAGACCTTGGTCTTTACAGCACCAAATATCCAATCTAGTACAAGTAAAATGCTTCTAAGTTCTGCAAGCGCTACGCTGATTCATAAAGCAGCTTCTTTGCTCAGTTGAGAGACATTAAGATAATTTCTTCCAAGTATTTATCCTTCCAATTTAAATAAAGACTCAGACAGAGATGCAATTTTGAACACATTTATTTTTCGTACATAAAAATGAAAGACTGACCTAAAACTTTTGGGGAAAACAAAAAAGCCCAGGAAGACTACTGTGTGTTACGTCAGCTTTGCGCATTTCGTCCTCTGACTTAGGCCACTTGGGCCATGCAGAAGACTTCCTCTTTTGTCATCGTTAATTGTGCAGTCCTCAAGTGTCTCAGGTTTAACTATAATGCCAAGCAGCAAACTAATTAATTTGGTTAACATTCGTTAAACTTTAAAGCTAGCCAGGCTTTGTAATTGTCTGCACAATCCAATCACACATACATGCATACACATTTACACCTCTTCCCTTTTCAGTGGCATATATAAACTGATGTCAGTAAACCATTTTACTCAAGGTTCAACAGAATAAGCTATTTCACTTGCAACATCTACTTCCATAATTTTTTTTTAAATTGCTATTTCACACTGAATTCAATTATTTTACTTAATACATTTCAAGGAAAATACAGATGTACCATCACTCTAAGTGGACTGTCCCTGCACCAAGAACAAACAGAAAACCTAAGAGACAAATTCCAAATTTGCAAACCCCTTGCAATGGGGGTTAAATGTTTGCTAATTTTTTTGATAAAAATGTGCATCACTTGTACGCAAGTGTTCATCTGAGAGTCAAACATTGTTTTATCAAATGCAAAGTAGCTCACTATGTGTCAAGTATTCTGACTGATGTACTTCCAGAACAGAGGGGAAAACCCAACACAGTAACACTTCAAACCACGTGCAACAGCATTTTAGAAGTACTACAGGCCCAGACAGCAGCTTGCCAGAAACGGGGGCAGGGGGAGGCAGGAAAGGGGCCAGGAGGCACGCCCTTCATTTTTACTCTGAAGCATTTCCTGCAATAGAGGAACTGGGATCAGTTCTTCATTTTGGCCTGTATCTGTTCCTATTTAACATCCAAGTTGTGCAAAACTGCTGCAAGTTTAAATCCCACAGAACAACAGCGTATGACAAGGGCTCAGTTTGCAGTAAAGAGAACAAGCCTCCCCCAGATTTTGGCTTTTTAAGGACTGCTGATGGACCAGAGACAAAGAGTTTTATCCAAATCATCTCCTGGAATGTACTAAAAGGTCTAATGTTTAATTTCCCTTCCAGCTCTCATACTGTCATGAACAATTCACCATACAAAATAGTTTCGTCCAAGACTTGTATTGGTTCATGGTCCTTAAATTTTTAACAGTTAAGACTCTCAAGATACTTACAATCATGGAACCAAATACATGTTTACAGATCAACTGTTGAATGTGCAAGTCCTGCTTTATTGCATAAAGACAGTAACAGAGTGTGAGGTGATGTAAGATGGCCCCCTCCTGCCCTTCCCCACCCAGAAAGGAGGAACGCCTGCTCAAGATCGAGAAAACAGAAGAAGCCAGAATTTACAAGATGGAATCAGGAAAAAAATTCTAGTGACAACTTGACAAGCCACAGTGAGAGCTCAGTGCCTGCAGGATACTGGTGGCCCAGGAAACCCCTCTCATGCCAACAGAAAGGCAATAAATGACTGTGATTTCACTAAAGGTTTTGCCTGTGCATTTTCCCTTGCTGCTTTTAAGTATTTAGAATAAAATCTGGAATATTTTTGTTACAAAAGCATTTATTACATTCCATGTGTTTTCCATAACCAAAATATCTTTTATAAGGCACATACATTTACACCTACTGTCAGTTATAGCTGATACTGGAAAACCTGTCTTCTCAATTTAAAGAAAAAAAAAAATAATCTTTTGCCAAGTCTCTTGTTGACTGAAATAGTTACTGTGATTGTAAAAATTCTGAAATGTCTTAAAATACGTAAGTGCCTGCCTATACTGTCAGAGCTGTCAGTAAGTCATTCTGCTCCTAGAGCTGCACCGTTGGTCAGTAACGCCACAGAACAAACTGCCTTGCTTTACTGACGCACAATTTCCCAAATTCAGAACTGTATGAAAGTACACTTGTTTTCCTTATCTGGACCCTTAAACAATTGTTTACTATATAAACAGTGTAGTCCAAAACAGTATTAGCTATTGCAAAATGAGCATTTCAAAGAGTAAATTCAGCTTAGCTTTGCGTAGTAAACATCACACTATTTGGGCCCTGTGCCTGGTACGTTACTACTAAGCTTGAACTTACTGGAAGCTTTTCAAGTAAATTCCTTTGGACAAGGAGCAAAGTAATTATCTAGCTCTTTCAGTATTTTTCAGCAGTAAATCCAAGAAACTCTTTACAGAAGGAGAAAGGAAAAAAGAAAGGAAAAAAAAAAAGGGGGGGGACGGGACGGGGGGACCCCCTCAAAATACCCAAGAGAAAATAACCAAGCTAGGAAAATGGAGGCAGAAAACACAACTTCTCTAAAGTTGCCCCACAAGGCCATCACGCTTGAATAAATAAAATCCAGGTTTCAAAGTGCGGTCCAATGCTACAAATTATTAGGTCTCAACTTGAATGACAGCAGCTACATACAGCCATATACAATCTCAGGGTTCAAAGAGAATTTAAAGGACAGAAAGTGATTTGTGTTGAGTTACTATTCAGAAGGTGTTACGGCCCAATGAACGGAAAGGGAGTGCTCAACCATTTTAAAGTGACCGTAGCACAGATATTCCCAAAATTTAAAATCATCAAGTGCTTTACTGTCATGCCTCTAATACAGTGCTGGGGAACCTGAAAAGTAGTTGTTGACTTTGTGAAGTTACGGAACATACTGGGTACGGGAGAACACTGCCAACATCTGTTTTCTATCAAAACCACCCTTGGAAGTCCAACTATAGTTTCCTTTGATGTGCTTTCTACACCTACTACTGATGAATTAATTTTATTCTTTCTAGCAATTAAAATCTATAGACACACAAAACATTACGTTTCACATTTAATGGAATGTCAGAACTTTAACAATGTTGGCCTTCAAACAGTAGCTGAAGTCTGAATACATTAACCAACTTAACAGTATGCTTTTCACTGGGGGCTAAATTCTAAAAAGCCTTAAAAAAAACTATCAAATTTCTAAGCCTCACTTAAATAATGAAAACTACAAAAAAATAAATAAGGAATGCAAATTAACAGAGTAGAAATCAGTAAGTGCTTCATCAGACCCCTAGCTGCTCATATCATAAATTGGAGAGTCAAAATATGGGGAATGGTTGCACTATTATTTTCATGCACAAATTATAATTACATTTCGTTTCAAAATCAAATTCTTTTTGGTCAGAAATTTGTACAAACTGAGCTTTTAAAAGTACAGTGAACTACAAAAAGATTAAATACGCCATTATAAAATATATTTATCCTAGGTCATAAGAATATAAAATGTTTATGTTCATGTCACTAGTACATTACACATTACACACAGTTAAGGATAACTTCTTTGCATTAATAATGTAAATGATACAACACTGTTTATTGCTTATGTCAGGCATGAAAATTTAAATCCAGACAGCCTTCAGTAGCTAAACCTCTGTGGTTCCAGGGTTTGCTTAAGATCTGGTAGAACACCATTTTAAAAAGTGTATAAACAGTTGCAGCAAGTTTGTACCTGCTCATATAAACAAAAAACATCAGTTTTGTTGGGGGGCAGCAGTTCATTTTTGTAAGTACCTGCAGTGGAAAGTCCTGAGACAATGACGTGTGATCAAGTTTACATCACTTCCCTATTTTATGTAATGGTCTGTACCCATTCCAGGTGTAAGGAGTTTCCTGCTCAAAGTCACACCCCTAGTCATTAACTCACAGCAAAACTAGCTGCTGGAGCAGACAGGCTTACTGTTTACTTACAAGGAACGTTCTTGAAAATACATTTTCCAGCAAGAATAAGCGCCAGCTAATATCAGCGTACCAAACCCAATCTTAGTGAGAATAGGTTTCCAATATAACCACCTTTTTCTTTTTCTTTCAGTCTCATTTAGCTTCTGCTTCATCTGCTGCAGCTTCTGCGCTGTGTTAGCTTTTCTATCCTCTCGCAGTCGTTTTCGGACAGTACTTAAAGAAAAAAGAAAGTAAATCTTAAATTGTAGAACAGGAAAAAAGGCTATTAAAATATTAAAACCAAACCTCTTTCCAACACACTCCCCCAGTAGTTAACCCAGCAGTAGCTTATGGCAGCAGTATATAAAACCTAAACCAAGCAATCTTGATCCTGTTTTAACCACCTTGATGTGGACAGTTTCAGGCCAGTGAAGCCCCATGAAGTAAATAACTTATGTAAAGATCTAAGTGGTGCTTGACCTATGTGTTCAACAGGAAACAGAATTAGCTTAATCATCTGGGCTTAGTCTTTCACCCCGTCAGTGCCCCATTTGGTGGCTGAGATTTTTTTGCACAGAAGCTGCTTCTATGTGCAACATCACGTACTTTGTGCAAATGTTCATACTATTTAAGTGTGTGCCTCCATTGCGGAGTTCACACTAGCCTCACTAATATATGGATCCTAACCTACTCATGTCTGCATGCAGGTTTAACAATACTCAGGCTGTAAGCCAAATCTTGATTAAGGACACAAGCTGAAAAATCAGTGGTGTGTTGTTTCGCTATCACAGCTGCCTTGTAATTCTTGTCTCCAAAAGTAGCCTCACAATCTCGAAGAAAGCGTAACTCTGACACAAACACTGCTCATCGGGGCATTCAGTAAGCCATCTGTTATTTCAGAATTCCAGTCTATCTGTGTTGAACTGCTGCATCTCATCTGCAGCCCTTTGGGTCAGACACTGCTGCCTCCTGCGCACTGCATGGCTCGGCACAACCCAGCCCCGTCTCTGGCCATGGGTCCGTGTTTGGCCACCCCCACCAGGGCAGGCCCAAGTGACACAGCGCCTCAGGCAATTCCGATGGCCATTCCCAATGCAGCAGCTCACAGCTGAGGCATTAGTAACTCATGAGGCAGAGAAAGGCAAATTCACGTGACACAGCAAAACCACAGAAATATATTCACAGTGGCAGATTTAACATAAGTAGAGGGTAACATATGGCTTCAATGACAAAATTTCAATCACCATACAGAAAGCGGTGATAAGAACTTTGTGTTTCTGAGGTATCATATATCTTTCTGAAGAGAAGTTAGCACTGTACTTAAAAATTAGTATCAAATTATCTTGGGCACTTTTAGGATCTAATTCACACTGCACAGTACAGTTCACAGTCTGTAGGAAAATGCTTTCAAGCATGAGATTTATCTGCTTCAGTTAGAGACATTTGCTTTTCTTTTCTTGATCCTTTAAACAATAAAACAACTTTATCACAAGGAATTATTGCAGTTGTATTTAAATAATTAAATAAGACAGACAAATACCACCTGTCCTTTCCCTCTACTGAAGGAAGATCTTGAAGTTTTCTTATGATAAGGAAAGCATAGAGTAATTCAGCCTTTCAAGAGAGTACCTGCCTCTTAAATGGTTTCTTCATCTTGCCTACCTTTCAATGTTTCCATCTGCGATATCCTGAACTTTAGTGGACAGGTCAGTATTTAGTTTCTCCATTTGATCTTTGTTCTCCAGGCTTATGCTGTTCCCATTGTACTTCTCTGTGGTTATTTTGGTTGGGTGTGGAGGAGACTGCTCAGAACTTGGCGCTTGGTCCTCCTTAGAGAGCTCCTTCCACCGTTTCTGCAAACAAGGAGAACACATTTCAGATATTCCCCTAACACTGAAGGCCCTGTGCCCAAGGCATCTTCCAACAGAGGAGTCACAGAAGTAGATTAAAGGAACTAGTAGATCAAGAACAAAAAAAACCACCAAAAAACAACTAGATGAAGAAATAAGGTTAGGTGAAGATGCACCTTCTCCATCAATGATCCCTATTTGTACTTCCATACATGATGCTATCATGAAGGTATGAGGCCACTAACTTTGGCGTTTGTACTGTCCACAGTAGCTCCACAATGAGGAAGCAACTTGTCTTGCATAGTCTTTCACTTTCTATCTCCCTCTGCTCTCTACATGCCTACGCTGTGCTGTTACCTTTCATGGCTCCAAAACACAGCAGGACCTTGTGTGCAAGAACTGCCTTACAAAAAGAGAGCTGGAAAAATTTTCAGTGCCAATGAAAAAAAACTAGGGTTATTTACGCCAAAGTTGCGGCCTACTATTTCACCTGGTGCTGAAATCCTTCAGACTGTTCATCATTAGGACAGTTACCCATTAGCCCAGAGATCTACTGCATCATAAAACAGGTATTCACCTTGTTTTGAGAAGTAATCTGAAATGAGATGGAAGTAAAAAAACACACAAAAAGATCAGAAGTAAAACTGGTTTGCTAGATCTCCATCCTAATGATGAACAGGCTGCAGGACTTCTTGCAACAAAATTTCACATAGAAAAAAAACCTAGAAAGGTAACAGGAAGAAGAACTGCTCCTAAAGCACGATCAGTTCTTTTCTCACACAAATCAGTCAGCCTATAAAGATATAGAATACCTTGGGGGAAAAACATCAGTCACTTTTAAATGTCTATAAGAAAGATGAACTGAAAATTGACTCTTCACAAAATGAGTGTTAGATTCTCATCTGTGGAATGAATTCAAAGACTGCTGGTCTAAACTAAATATCAGACTCAGAGAGTGATGTCAAAAAACCCCAATTACGTATAAATGAACTGCTGGCAGAATGAGCTTTAACAATGAACCAACTCCTTCACTGCAGAGGAGCTTCCAGTATAGATCAGAAATTCACAAAGGGAGTCTTCACACACAAGATACTTCACTATCAGGTATTTTCTTTGTTTTGTCTTAAACAAAGAAAAAACCCAAAAGAGAAACAGTCACTAACAAATGGAAAACCACTTCGCAGCTTCCTCTCACTGTCATGGAAAAAGGCCTCTGGAAGACATGGTTGCGTCCATAAGAGACTTGCTGGCTAAGATAAATACTGATTACATCTGGCATGAAAGCCACTCGGGAAGAACTGAAATCTGAGAGAATTTTACTACTCTTGTCAAACAGAAGAAACTTCCCATCAAGAATTCTATTCTAAACATGTCATAACAATAGCTCAAATGACTGGTAATTTTAAGTTTAAACAATCCACAGCAAGACTACATGAATGGCAGGACTGATAAAATAATGTAAAACTTGGAGCAGGAGCAGGCAAGGAGGATATCTCAGGAACTGAAGTACTACACTGTGTCTCGTGAAATTATGTCTGGAAGAAACAAAGAAGTGAAGTTTGATTTGAGAAATACAATGGTCCTTAAAATTATAACCAAAATGCCTGTGTAGGGGAGCTAAGACATAGGGCCTGTATCACCTTTTGGAATGAATGGAGACAACAGAAATGCATGTTAAGATGTTCAGTTGACAGAATCAGGTGAATGTCAAGACACAGTTTTTGGATTCCCAAGTTTTGGTACAAGACTAATATTCTTGTTCTCTGCCTGCAAAACACATCTATGGATCTAAGGAATTCAACTTTCTTTGTCCTTTCAAAGCCACAAATTTGTTTACCAGAGACCACTCATTTCAACAGATTTTTCTGAGAATGATGGCAAGTTACTATGCAGTTGAAGTAAAATTATCTTTATTATGAAGTAATTTTATAGAAGTGAAAACTTCAATCTTGTACCACCTCACCCATTTTATATAGTGCAGCGCTGTAGTACAATAAGGAAGCAAGCAATTGTTTCAGCTACAGCACCACGCAGCACGACACCAACCACACGCCTCTGCAGGGCTTCAGCGCAACCTAGGCAACTGTATGACCCTTCCTTTCAGTCACAGCTAGAAATCCCATCCGTGCTAAAAATGAGCTAGCTGTCTTTGAAAGGAGAAATACTCCTATTGAAGTACTGCCAGTTGATTTTCTGCACATGACCCTGCGGCCCAAGGAGAAAAACGTGAGGACAGTTGCCTGCACTACAGAAAACACTGGTTTAAGAAAGATCATCTGAACAATCATAACAAGAGAAAGAAAAAAAAGAACAAATGAGAAGTGAGTCGTCTTAAGCATTCGCTTAGTATGACGAAATAACACACTTGAACTTGACAAGCAGTACTCTGAGCTGACAATACTCCCTTGTATCCAGAAACAAGAAATTCTGTGATGGGTGTTCTAGATGGGTGAGTGTGAGAGCCAGAGCTGCTCAGAGTTTGGAGCATGGCTTTTTAAAAAACAAAGCAGAAAAATTATTAGAGAATACCTTCATACCACCAGAAACAGCTTCCAGAAAATAAATAGGCTAAATTGCTGTTAATGTTAGGATGAATCATGCAGTCTTCTAGGCATACGGCACAGGTGTCATTGACTAGCAGCACACTACCTAGACGTTCATTAGTAGTTGTGCAAAGTTATTTCTTTATTTACATAGTTAGTCAAGAAACATTCGTGAAAGAGAAGAATCGAACAACTACCAGAACTTCTGAAGAGAGGAAATGTGTTTTAGCTTATCTGCTTCATTCATGATTTTAAGAAAACAACAAAATAAAAAAGTCCTAGCATATGAAAGAAGAATTAAGTGTGTTTCACAGCCTCTCCTCCCAGTCCTCCCTTGCACCTAGCCCCAGCCATTTAAAATAGCTGCAGCTACCGTTATATCTGCAAACCACACTGATAAAATAGTGAGATTTGGTAATTTATTTGCCCCAAAACTCCTTATATTTGGCTAGATTCTACTAACTGTAATGCTAGTTTTAAAAGATAGGAAGAAAAAAAAAGGCAACTTTACTAATAAATGTGATCTGTAGCATCAGGCAGCTTTATTGTTAGGAAAATATATAGCAAAGATCAAGAAATCCTAAAAAGATCCTTGCTACCTTTTCAAATGGATGCTGGGCATTACTTTTGCTTTTCAGTACTGAAAATAGCGATTTAACCCCTTGTTTTAAACATTTGTACAGACAAGTTATTTTTATGTTTTATCTAAAAGGGGACAATTACATAGGACTAGAAGTTTAGCTGATAGAAGGTGCTGATCAGATACCCTCTAATACCTTCTAGGCATCTACTGAAAAAGGCAAATTATTTAAACTCCACAAAGTTACATGTTTTAGAGTAGCTCAGAGCCCCTTTTTAACTACTGTTAGCAGTCTACTGTTTACGTTTAAATACACAGAGCTAAACATTTACCTGTATAGTTGAATCTCCCATTATAAATTTTGCTCCTTCTATTACAGCCATATATGAAAATCTTAGTTGATCAGGCGTCTGAATAAGTCCCATTCGATATTTTCTCATATCCAGCAATACCTTCTTAATATCTACAGAAAATGGGTCTTTTTTTTCCATCTGTAAAGAAAGTTACATTGAAAGTGTCACTGTTATTGATAGAGACAACATATTAAAAATAATTACAAGTAAAAATTAGTCATAAATTTCAATCTAAAAATTTATTTCTTCATATTACGTTTCTATTAGTTATATACAAAATTAACTTCTCAAAAGATTTCTAAATTGTTTTTACAGGAAAAAAGCAAATAAACTAAGGAAAACTTATTATGAACAAACCAATGATAATGTATTAACCAAATAGAACAGTACCCTAACATCAAGTTTTAAAACTGAGTTTAGATATGCTTGATTTTATTCAGGCATGTATTTGTACTTTGAAATAGGATTATAAGAATCAGAACCATAAAGCAGTATTTCCTGCTGCTCCTGAACGGAACACAATTTGGAATGACTGAATATGGCAGAAGTCCCCTTATTTAAAGCAGAATCCGTAAGCCAAGCAATGCACACACATCCCCACACTGCAGTCATGGAGCGTTTTTAACCACACATCTGCACATGCAACATTCACTTTAATTTGTCTAATACTAAAGTACACTTGCATCAAAATACACACCTATGTTTTTCAAAATGCAGGAAAAAAAAGAACTGAAAAAAAAAATTAAAAATAAGTTGAGAGGACCTAACTGAACAAGATGACAACTGTCTTACAATTTAAATGAAATGTTTCAACTGACCCTGCACTGTACTTCTCACTATTACCAAGCACAGCCAAAGAGAAAAAGCCCATATCTGAACTTCAAAATCCAACAAGATTTTAAATATTATTTAACACTAAAGTTCATTCAAGTCACTAGCAATTATAGATGATGCAGTTCCCTGAGTAAGCAAAAAATCTGTTCACTCATGTGGTACCGCAACTGGCTACCAAGTCCCACCTCCCATAGAGCTGCACATCTAGGGAAATTCTGCGCCATCCTCCATTACACACTGCAGGAGATCCAGGGACATGCCCGAGTTCTCATCCTAGCTCACATACTAATCTTCTGCAACCTTAAGAAAAGAGGCCTGTCAGACCTGCAAGATATTCCATTTTTAGAGAAAATTACTTACATATTCAGTTGTCTCAATATATACCCAAGCCCAACTTTAAGCTCATACTAAAAATACAAAAATCTCAACCTTTTCTAAGCACATCTCATATAAAAGGAAAAGAATGCTTACTATTTACTTTCCAGAAAGCTTTGAAAATGTGTAATGCACTTCAAGATGGATTTGTAAATATATTTCAAGAGCTGTGTTTTTAAACCATCAAAATATGTGAAGGGGAAAAAAAAGGAAAGAAAGAAAAAAAAAAAAAGAAAGAGTACAACGTCTTCATTAAAGTTTTCACTGGTATGTCATTAACTTAAATGCTTTTAAAGTCTTCTGACCAAAAAGCCCATATTGGGAAGGGAGACAGGGTGTGAGGAGAAGGAAAGGGGCGACAGAGAAAATGACCACTTACCAGAACAAGACAAGTGTCTACTAATGAAAACGTGCCAGAACGTCCTATCCCCGCACTGCAGTGAACTACTGCAGGTCCGTGTTCAGGACTTAGTGAACCAGACTCTCTGACTTTAAACAGGAAGTTCAGGAATGAAGCTGGGGATTCAGGAACTCCAAAGTCTGGCCATGTAGTATAATGAAAATGAGAGATCATCCTGGACTCACCACTCTAGAAGTGAAAACAAATAAACAATACAACTAGAAAGTATTCTGCTTTTGTTTAGTTAGCACACATTTCCCCAATCTAAATCAACAGCTGTTTTCTATTTTAAACTTCCCATTTAGACAAACAAACCAATAACTTGCTTCATGTTGAATGACAACCAGCAGTGCAACCTGAAGCAGTTTTTCATCCAAGTTGGTAGTTCTCCCCTTTGCAATTATTACCATACACTTTTTTCTTCTTCTTATAAACTTCCAATTTTATATTTGGTTTGCTTTACTACTTGCTCACAACTATTATTCTTTGTCTACCATTAATGCAGCTTAAAGGCTGGCAGCAATTATTAGACTGCTAGCATTAATACGACTGAAAAAAATAACCTCAGCCTTGTAAACACTTTCCACTCTTGCCCAGAGCAAGTTTAATATCATGAGGTATTAGCATCTCCTTTATACCAACCACAGTACTGAGAGGAACAGGAAGCTTTATGGAAAAGGCCATACAGCAGGATGCCTAGCAAGACTTCTGCTGGACATACTCGTTCTTTGTAAGTAAGAAAGAATGATTCCAAAACCATGTAGGTGTTTTAGAACCATGCAGCTCCTTTCCTAATGTGACCAACCAACTGCAAGTATGGAATGACAGCAAGAGAGTACGTATAGATCTGAAAAGCTTTGACGAAAATTTGGATCATATTTTATGGACTCACTTCAGACCTGCTGTTACACGCTACTCCTCGCCACAGTGATTTTGAGACAACTTAATTGCTGATTTAGCTTGGGAATTTTAGAAAGGTTCAGTTATTTTTATCCTTCTTCCATTTCATCTCATTTTCCACAGAGCGAAATCTACATAAACCTCCACAAAGTTGGAACACAAGAAAATTTAAAATATCAATGTATTCCACAGAAGCTATTTTTCAGCAAAACATAGCTACAAAATTCAAATACATTCTATTGTTCTTCATCTGCTCAGTCTGTTTCAACTTCTTATGAGGGACAACTTACAAAACCACTCTGTGAAACTAAAATAGCCCAATTCATGGTTACCACAGGAACAAAAATATTCTCCCATTTTGCCTTCAACTCCTGATACTACAAGACTGCCAACACTTTCACAGAAAACAGTGGATATTACAGGACTCAAATCACTCTCAAATGCATTGTTATCTTCCAGGAGTATTTTATCTTTTGGCTAAGAGCTCAACAAGGACTACAGAGTGTGATCCAGCATACTGGGAAAATGAGTACACAGTAAGATTTCAAAGGAGGGGCAGGAGGGGAGGCCTAAATTGTATAAAGACACAGGAATTTCCCTTTCTTATTTGTCTGAAGCAAAGCATCAAAAAAAAACTTCGTATTTTCAACTGAGATCTTACTGGTCCACTGTGCCTAGTTTTTCAACTAGTGAGTTAACCCACTAATCAACTAGAATGACCTGTTTGTTTAAAAATCATGAAGGAGATAAGTTTTTAGTGAGAAATACAGAAATTATAGAATTTTAAAGAAGATACCACTCTTAAGCAATTTCCTCTAATTCTAAGAAAAATAACAATTTACAAAGAAAATTAAGAGGAAAACTGAAGACATGAGCTGAAGACAGATACTAGGTAAAGCAAAGATTAAAGCTGTTTCTTGTGAATCTAGATGATCCTTTGAAGTGGTAACTGATAACTCTCCCCTCAAGATTCTTAAATAGCTTTTCAAATGAAAGCCTCACTTATACCTTAAGAAGGCAAAAATGCCCTTATCTATAGGAAACAAAAGGTGATCTGTGGCTTTTTTATTGGTTTTTGGTTGTTTCTTCTTTTTTCCAAAGCCCATACTGTTAACAAGCACTAGCATCCTCCTCCTAAAAAAACACGGTAGTGCTTCAAGCACATGGCCAAGTGTCACCTTGTTTATACATTGATCTGAAAACAGTTATTTCTAAAGGAGAGATTAAAGTGCTGCTGTACATCTCATCCAGCTCTAAGCCACAGATTTACTTTTCTCTTCCTCCCCATACTGTACAAAGGCTTTATCCATCCCACAATTTTCCATCACTTCAGCTCATTTTAAAAATACCTAATCTCTTCATCTTTCTTCACAGAGTCCCATTTCAGTGCATCGGAACTGGCTGGTCTTCTTTGAACTTGCAGTTTCTAATCGTACAGCCAAATCCCATTTGAATATTTCAAGCCTCCCACATTTTCTCTCTTAAACAGAATGGCTCTTTCAAGTGGTGCTTGGCAGTCAAGCTGTACAGCTGAAATACTGTCTTTGTGTGAGTATCTGTCCCACCCTTTCTAAAATAACTCCCCTGTCACTGAGCCATGCACCACAGCTATCACTTACGTGAAGTGATGCAGGACTGTAGTGAGAAAAGGTTTGGCTTTCTAAAGATTCACAAGTGTTGATGGACAGAAATTCAATTTTAAAGAACAACTAATTTTATCTGAAGTACTACCAGGAAACTTGATATTCTTTTAAAGAAAAAAAGCTGGACTTCAAGACAGGCAGCAATATAAAATTTTATGTATGCTATACACAGGGAACACATTTCTGCATGATAACTAAAAATCAGCTTATTCTATGGTAACCACAACATACTCTTCCAAGATTTATTTCCTAAGACTAGCTACCAAAAAAAATTTTTTTTAAAATCCTTGAATAATCATGGGACAACACTCGAATAAGCAACTTTTAAAGAAAATGAGCCAACCCATTCTAGTGAAAGTTTCACAGACTACTGGGATAACCTTTCACTAAATAGGCAAAACAGCTAAAACGGATAAACTCAGAAAGTTACCGCCACACTGCACAGTTCTCCACTGACTGCTGGCAACACCAACAGCGTAATCAAAAGATGATCAAACCACAACTCAGGCTCCAGGTTACAAGCAGACACCTACATGAGGACTTGAGCAGAAAAATAATACAAAGCCCTTAAATTAACTTTCATCAAAACAAGCCCTGTCATAAATTTTTTACAGTAACTGTCCAATCACTCAAAACAAAAATGTACAAAAATCTTAGAACAACTTTAGGTTGTTCAGTCACCTGAGAATATGAACATAGATACTACCAAAATGCTCAATGGAACTTGACACCTTCAGTGTGAAGTAAAACAGGTGAAGAGTGAAAAATGTTGGTCTGTCAGATTTCACACATTCCTTATAAAAGCCTTCATTTCATAGTTCAAGGGCTACCAGAATGGTCTAACATATGAAGCCATAAAATACACCTACAACCCCACAGTGCTCCTGCATTTAATGATCACGCCTTAAATGCATTAATAAGTAATTTGATTATATAAAATTGAAAAGGCATGCTGTAAGGGCAATATTCTAAGCACTGAAATTCAAAATCTTAAATCAACTTTACCCTCTTCTATTTGTTCATTCTAATGCTTGGCAAAATGGTCTTCAAAATGTACATAAAAATGGCAATGAGGTTAATGGGGCCAAATAATCCTCACAAACATTCTGGGATTTTTCCAATAATTAGTGCATATCCTGTAAGTCAACATGCTAATAGCTATGCCCACTGAAATCTGAAAAACAGTTGACATTCAGGTGACTCTGGGTTCTCCTTTACTGTGAGGCACCAACACCTTTCCCAACACTTCAGTCTTATTTCCATGGTCAGGAAGACCAAAATTAATCCCTGACAGTGTGACAAAGTGATGAGGACACCCCACAAAGCAAGTGTATGCCATGTTTCAGTAAATCCCTTCAAAACACTATAGGAATTACATACACATACACATCCATATACAAAGATACCACCTGATCCCAGAACATTGCCTGCCATTAGAGTGCTTGCCTCTACGAACAAAAGATCTTCTCAGTACATGTAAAATTTTGGACACTGTAAACTAGCAGCAAAGTAAATGTTACCTTCTTGACCTACAATGACTCTTCCTGGTTCATCCACAGGATCAGATAGCAAGGGCCACTAAGCAGTCTTGTGTCATCTTAATCTGACAGCAATGGCCACCCAGAGGCTTGGCACTACATTGAGAATCCATTTTGCTAAAGGGTTTTTCCAAACATTTGCTATTTGCAGAGGACTCAAGATTCCACTTGAGGTTTATTAAAGGTCCTTACTCTAAAGTATCATACCACCAGCGTCACATCAAATCTAGTTCACTTCTTCTAGTACTTTCCCCTCCAGCAAGTATTTTCTTCGCAAACCTCTCCTTCAGCTGCTTTGTTCTTATTTCTAGGAACCTAGTCTGAGATATATTCATCAAGGTTCCTCCAGCAGTTTCAATTCCTTTCCACTGCTCCATGTCCTCGCCCAGTCAATCCCTGGTTTCCCTCAAGCACCAATGCTCATTTGCCCTCCCATAGCTTCCCTGAATTCCCCAGTACCAACCTAGCAGGGTGTTGCTTATGACCATTCATTACCTGTCAGCTTCTATCTTTCCCCAGACTACCCAGGTTGCCACATCAGAAATTACTGAAAACCCAAGTTTTCTTTCTCTAAAGACCAGTACTTAACACTTGCGACAAGGAAAGCTAAAAGCAGCAATAAGGGATAATATAAAAACACATATTCAACCCAAGGTGGAGTCTTCCAGAAGTTAGTTATCAGTATCTAACAATTCTCCCATAATACTGTCACAAAACTTAGCAACCCCATCCCATAAGGTTATTTTACAGACTTAACCAAAGGCTCTCAAAGACCTATCACTTCTCCAATATACTGGAAGATTTTGCTTCAAAGCACAGACATGCAATAGTTTCACACAGATGATTACAAACTTTTAACATGAGCACAGTATTTTCCTTCTACCCTTATTTTGCAACAGAAGTACTGGTTTGCGGAAGCCTTCACAGTCAGTCTTTCCTCAAGGAGAGTTCTGAACCTGAGCAATTACAGCAGAAAGCAGCAGTCAACTTTCAAAAGACCTGACAACTGACACCAACAAAACAATGGAAGATACACAATGAACCACGATGGAAAGGCAGCTTCAAATTTCTATATTTTAAAATGCAGACTGGGTCAGGCAAAAAATAAGGAAATTCCACAATAATCACCAGCAAGACTAAGCACATGAGAAATATTTTCAAAACTTTTGGAAAGATACCAATAAACACCATCTCCTCTCCAAAGCTTTACTGGACTACGCTGGCCACAACAGCAAAAACAAATGATTGCCTAGAACAGATACAAATAGATCCAGCTGCCAAACGCCTTGATCTAATCTTAAAAAATGAACATTGCTCCCCTCCACCAAATCCCACCTGCACTTCTAACTGCTCTTTAATAAAAGAAAACAAAAACTCCAACAACAAAAACAACCAAATATTCAGAGGTTGTTTCATTGGTAGTGACATTAAACAAGTACTTTACTCTTCATACATACCTATTTTGCTTATGTTGAGATTTGTTGCAGTTAACACAAATCTACTTGAGTTCAGAATGGTTGTATTATAAAGACAATTCTAGTTCTCTTTTTTTTAAAGGAAATTGCCCAAGTATTCTTGGAATTTAGAGTGTATTTTGCTCATCAGTCATCTTATATTCCAGGCATCAAGTGGCTAAATGCCTTACTACTATGCCTCCACCAAAGTCCCCTCCAGAATAACTTGTATAAACATAGTTAAGCTCACATTTCAAGTTAACTGTGAATACTCAGTTCCCACAAGTTTTATGGTATAATTATCAAGTTCTTTAAGAAGGCTGTACTTAACATTCACAGTGTTATTCTAGAAACTATGTAGTTTTTCTGTTTGACTAACCAAGTATGTTCTACTTCTTGTAGTTGTAGTATATATTAAAAAAAATACCTTTGGAGTTAACGTTCATGGAGCCTTATAGAAGTGCTAGGGCATGAAAACAAAAATTCAGTACAGTAAGTTTGCTAAGTATTTGTGAAACTGATTTACATGGCATACAAGAAACTCTGTACAGCACTGATGGGCCTGCATTACCAGTCCAAAGCACACTCAGAAATTTAAGTGGTCAATAGTTCCAACTCAAAAGTGTACTACAGTATACGTTGTGCTGTTCCTCAAGGGATTTCTGCATTTTCCAGCTGATGTTATGACCAAACACACCTCATGAAAACTGTATCCTCTGAGAACAGGAAGTATAAAATTAGGGGCCAACGTCAGCCAGAAAATTCCATGAAGAAGCCTCTTCGGTAGTTAGGAAAGCTTGCCTCAGCTTTCCAAAAAGGAGAGCTATTCTTTCTCAGGCACTAGCTTGTAAGCACTCTCTTGCCTTTGCTGTCAATAAACAAACAACTAAACAGAAATTCTTCAGGTCAGTAGGACAGAATTCCATAAAGCTCTTCTTAGATTCAATAGACCAAGGAACAAGCCAAGTTTATCATGTTGATCTCATGAGGGATGTTTCAAATTAACAAACATTATCTCAATGTGCTATTAACAGTTACTATAAATTCAAATATTTTTGACCAAATATATCAATGTTTAGTTGTATAAAACAACATGCAAAGAAACATCTTCAAGCCTTCCTTTCCCAAATCCACTGACAAGACAACCTTGAATAAAACTTGCCATACTAGCACTTTCAATTAATATAAGGCAAGGTTTATAGGGAGAGAGAATATCTTACAAGACATAGCTGGAACAAACAGACAAGCTCTTCAATCCTGTCTTCAGCTCTGAAACAGAAGCAGCAAATTCCAACCCAAGCTCAGGCCAGGAACAATTTTTTTGAGCTTAACTTGATTAAATTGTCAAAGTGCTTAATTTTTAAGAGAAAAGGATGGTTGGTCCTGTGGAGCAAAAGGGGAGGTAAGCAAGAGGAGATAAAGTTACCTATCTACAGGTGGTAATCACCCCTCCCCCAAAAAACTTAGATAGCTAGACTGAATTACATGGAAAACTAAAATTCCATTAAAAACCAGTAATTACTGACTCTGATTTCTGATATTCAAAAGAAATCAGAATTTTCAGCTCCTGGTTTCATCCTTTTAGGGTATTTCTTACAGCTCCTCTTAGAATCACCACTACCAGCAATTACAATCCAGCATGTTAAGGTATTGCCATATGGAAAATACAACTATAAAAATGCTGAAGCTGTTACCTCTTTTAATGTAGAGATTAATTCAGGTCTAACTCACTTGCTTATATGCCACACATACATATTCAACATCATCAGAAGGCTATTAAAATTTTCAGCATAAAAGCTCAATCAAACCGGTAGTGACAATATGCTAAACAGTTTTTATTATATACTTCAGCCCAGGAACATGAGCTATACACACTGAGAAAAGCTTACGTTGATATTTTCTAATTGCAGTAGATGTACTGTGTAATAGGATTTGACGTCTTCAGATACTAGCCTCACACGGAAACCTGTTTCACTGAATGTCATAACTTCTTCTTCTTTTGTTGGCCAGTATTGAGCACACTTCACCTAATTAATTTAAAAAAAAAAAAAAAAAAAGGCGGGGGAGAGAAAAAAGAAAAATCTGGTTAAGTATCCTAGTATTTTGGGCTTTGCATGAGCAGGTTCTGAGACCCCATTATTCAATACAGTAGACTCAAGTACCTGCTCCTGATCTGAGGAATTAAAAGTCCACAGTGTTTACAGCCAAGTTACAGCTGTTTCAATGGCTATTACGCATTCCAGCCTTATCTGTTTATACTTTCTTTCATCCCAGGGTTAGCATGTTTTGAGATACATTCTTAACCCTTCTCCCTCTCCCCCCTCTCGCTCTCTACAGTGAACAGAGATCTTTACTCAGCTATTTCAGCAACACCTCCCCCTCCATTTCTGACATGCACACCTGCACATTTACATAACTGATGTAACATACAGTTTTCCCAAGGCTTGTTGAATACTGGCAGATTCTAGCGAAACAAAAGAAAGAACTAACAAAGCAATGCAAAACTGTCCCTTGTTCTTTATTCCTCTTGCCCTGCACTCCAACTTTCTGTAGGAAAATTTCTGCATAAGAAAATAAGTGACTTTTTAATGGACTAGTCAACTCTTCTTTCACTTACAAATCTACTCTGGGGAAAAACCATAAACCTCAAATGACATGCATTTATAACTAGAATCCAGTGGTTTTAGGCACATTAGCAGAAAAACTACAGAACAGAAGATTCCTGTATTCTTGCATGCACATATACCACCAGCTTTAAAGAATCAAAAATAACTACATCAGTTTGACAGTTGCTGGGAAGCAGCTTGTCTTCACTGTTACAAACAGTTAAGATCACTATACAACAAATACATTACTCTCTTAGATTTGGCAGAAATAATCTAACGATACTTTAAATCAAACTTGTTCTCCCACCTTCCGTTTTGTTCTAGAGCATCTTACACTGCTTCTATTACACCTTATTTCTGTCTGTACATGCTCCTTTCTCAGGATGTTACTTTCACCTTTCTGGATGTATTAGATGCTGTTTTCACCAAACTGAATTTTGTGTCTTAGCTCCATCACTTTAATGTTATATTAAACACATGTTACACTGTACACCAGTGAGGAAGTCTGTTAGTTCTTTTAACATAACAATCAAATATTGTTCAACTGTATTAATACTATGTGGCTTACTTTACAACTTTAGGCCTAATATTACTTACCGATTCTTTTTCAACAATTCTGTTCAGCATGACAACTGCTTTGGTTTGTTGTTGCCATACCATTAGCCAAAAATGACAACATGTATTAGGCAGTGGACCCTGTGTAGTGAAGAAGAAAAACAGGTGTTAGAATGTATAGGCAAATCAGTCTGAACACAGTTAATCGGTCACCGTCCTCTGAAAAAGTTTAAACAAATTATTAACAGAATAACAGAAATGACAGGTAAGAAAGTAACCACACTACACAGATCATTCCCGCACCTGAAAGTTGTTGTGGGGGTTTTTTTGAAAAAAACAAACAACCCACAAACAGGAGAACAGTAAGAACTCAGGGGAAGGGATGTTTCAGTTTGGGCATCAACACTTATTGTGCTGTGAGAAGAAAAGCTACTGTTCAGAAGGTCTAAGTTGAAATAAGGGGTAGAAATATTGTTGCAATCCATTTCCAAAACAACTGAAGAAAAAAGCAAGAAATATTTGAAAAACTTCATATGCAGTAAATTTGTTATATTCAAATACTCCCTTTAGCTTTTTATTAAAATATAAAATAATGTGCTCAAAACTAAAATAAACAGGCAGTTAGTATGTGATACATACAATTCACAGGGAGAAGGAACCATCCAAATACAAATTACAACTTTATAAATCTCTCCTTCCCCAGATTCTCAATTCCTATAATAACCTAGCAATTGGTACTACTTACCTGTGTTAAAATATAGTATCTCTGGGCTTCTTCTATGACCACAAGGCTGGCATTGATATAGTCATTCTCAGTGTTCTGCAATTTTACACGACTATGATCATCTAAAATTCAAAGAAAATTAAGAATTAATGATGCATCCATCCATCCTCTAACAGGCAAGTTTAGGTCTGACAAGCAATTGGAAATAAATTCTGCAATACTAAACAAATGGTAAACTACAAACATACATTAAACTAATTTCTCAAGTAACTTTGATAACTGCCTGTCTTATTCTCCCCTCAGCAGTCCATCAGAGTAATTTCAGCTATTAATAGAATTTTGAATTTCATTAATTTCAGCTATTAATAGAAGCTACTGAGAAAACTGGAATACCCAGTTTTCTTTAAAAAACAACCAAACAAAACAACCCTCCCACACATGCCAAAAGATGCTCACAGCCTTCCCTCAACAGTTGCATTTCCTTAATAGAACAGCACCACAACCCACACCAGGCAGCACTCTGTCCTATCACACCAGATCACTCCACTGCATGGTTTCCTTTAAGTGCAGAATTCCAAGATTTTTGGTGAACTGAGATTTCACAGGTTGAGGTAGAATCATGAAGTTAAACTCACACAACAACAACAACAAAACAATCAAAAACCACAAAAAACCCTACTTGTAATAACTCAAACCAAGCTTTAATCAATTTAGTTTCTCTGTAATTTATTATTTAATACTATACAAGTTAAAAATACTAAAGAAGAGGCATATGTACCTATTTAACAAATTTTTCCAGTTAAAGGAAGCCTAATCTAATTACACATTTTCAGTCTCACAATTACACAGGCAAGACAGAAGATTCCCCTATTTATGGCAGAGGCAAGCAAAGGACTCCTGTTAAAATTCTAACATTAATGTGAGAAAGATTACCAGACTGTCGTACTAAAACACTGCATAACAAAAGGTCACCATGGCTATTCCTAGAAACTTAGTATCTGATTTATCACCCTCTAGGAGACATTTAGGTAATCAGACTTGTTCACATTAATTAGAACTGCATTAAACAAACAGCATTTTTAGTTCAAAATTTGTACCCAACTGCATGCCAAGAAATGAGATTCAACTGACTGCAAATCCCCTGAAGCTCAACTGCCTAGATGGGCTGTTTATGAGAACAGTAAATAAGTCGCAAGCTAAAATGAATTTAAGAGACTTCCAACACATTTCAAGAAGAGATGGAAGAGATTCCATAAAGAAGCTGACAGAGCTGAGAGCAAATTACAGTGCAGTGCCTGTTTTCAACCTACATTCACCTGCTCTAACCCACAAAACTAATTTGGGGTGCAGACTGATAGCACAGCTGCTGTTAAAATACTAGTCTGCTTTTGCCTCTCCCATCCCTGCACCAAAAGGCTAATTTCCTTTTGACAAACAAAATTTTGGGAAATGCACAAAATCCATGGGTTTTGACATGAGCAACTACCAAGTATCACATTCAGTGCGGCTGTGCTAGCTGAACTGAGATTAAGTCTCTATATCACAGCCAGTCTATACAGCATAAGGCTTATCTAAGAAATCCATGAATATGGCCCCAGATAGGCAAAAAGCTGACAGGAATTAAAAAAAAAACCAGTTACTAAATAAGACTCTTGTTCTATGGACTGCTTATATGATTTTATAAATACTTTCTACGTGTTTGGAAACCTGGATAAAGTACATTTACTAGGTATTGATCTGCTTTTATATTCTCCCTCATCTATCTGCTATTGACAACTGTCAAAGAGGATCTTGCTGGATTCAAGGAAAGAAGTGAACAGTAAATTTGGGGTTTTTTGGGTTGGTTTGGTGGGGTTTTTTTCTGAAGGGCTGAGATTTGGGGTTGTTATCCTACCTCCTTTAGCTGCTAGCTTTTATATGCAGTCACATACAAATGTGCAGAGTACAGAAATATGCTAAAAACCTATTTTTAATATAGAAGTATGAGAAAGTTACTGGTTTTGTCTGTTTTCATTAGCATTCCAGCTATAAGACAACACCATCTTGACTTTCAGGAGCCTTAAAACAATTTATGATACATATGCATGAAGAAAAAAGTATTATCAAAGCCAAGACACAGTAAAATTAAGACACATGCATTTTAAAGTAAAATGTATCTCCTTGTATTATTTTGTCTGGACAGGAAAGTGTTACTTTTTCCTTTCATGTATCACTTTATCTGAAATGTTTCTACTGGAGAGAAACCAAGACCTTTGTAAATATTACATGTCATTTGCCAACAGGAAAACCTTAAGATCTTGTTATAGTAAATCACACATACCGGTACTAGTGTTCTCGGAAACATGACATAAGCAAGCGCTGTTAACAGTTTAATCACCCAGCAGCAGCTGCTGTATTGCTGCCAGGAGAAGATAACTGCAGAGGCTCTAATGAGGTTTCCTACTGTAGTCCTTACACACATATATAGCCTTATTTTTTCCTTCTTATAAATTCTGCTTTGTATACACGACAAATTAAATTCTGAAAGTTTTTTTTAAAAGCCCCTTTAACAACTAGTTCTATGTACAGCCAGCCTCCCTTCTCCTCCCCAACTAAAACAAGAGTCGATCCTACATATACACACACTGGCATACATGCCACAGGACAAAGAAAGCCACTAGGATATATTGATTTCCCTTCTTTCAAGGGAAAACGTTCCTAAAGGACACAATGACCTAGAAACCTCATTCAAGCTTTAGCTTGCTCTTCTGAATTAAAATGAAGCAAGCCAACTTTTGACAGTGAGTTAGCTGTAACATGTTTCCCATATGTAAATCACTTCCAGTTACAAAGTACTTTGGATTTATATGAATGATTAACCTATCTTACATCTTAAAAGATTTATCTTAAATGTTGCCATGCCCAGAACAGCTAAAATCTAGTACTCATTTTCTGAAGTGCCAATTCCCCTATTTCAACAAACCATGCAGCCTGAAAAGGAAGTGGCAATCTTAAAAATGCTTCTCATTCTGGCTCCTGCACTAAGAAAACTACTGTCAGAACGACCCTGTCTGAGATAAGCAAACTCTTATTACCCACTTAAGTGAAACCCTGTCCCATGGGTATCACTGACAACACCCCGTGTCTCAAATAAGGCCAAGACTTCACATTACACACCAATTTTCCCACTCCCTGCTAAAAAGAAAGTTACCTATCCAGTTAAAGCCAAGATACAAAACATCTGGCACTTTATACAGTTCTTGCAGTTGGTTAATGAAAGGTTACTTGAAAACAACTGCATTTCTAGAAGTGAAACCACTGTATAATTGAAAAATTATCTTTTATCCAAGAAATGTCTCTGGCTCCACAAATATAGAGCTATTAACAACAAAGGAGAGTGAAATGCTACCTAGTGGATTAAAGAAAGTAATAAATAAAACATGTAGCCATAAGCCATCCCAATGACCCAGTATGACCCTTTCCCACTTAGCAGAAAATCCCCTTCATTTCACTAATCTCAATCTAGTCTATCTGAGCTACTAAATTATTCAAGTTACAATATTCTGTCACCATGCTTACAAGCCTCAAGTTTCAGAGGTAGCTTACGGCACAGGAAAGCAAAGTGACTTTTCCCCACCCTGTCACCAGTTGTAAGCAATGAATGCCATCGTACCAACCATGGCCTAGCTCCTAACTGAAATGTATTCATACTGAAACGCACACCTAACTACTGCACAGGATCCTTACACTTTTAAGGACTGTGAAAAAAACTTAAGATACAATAAATTTTAGATCAGTTTGTGCTCTAAAACCCCCCTCTTCTCCAACCTCAAAGAAAGAAGTATCTCCAAAAGCAGCATATTGAGTTTATTTATACCATGTTTCTGGTAACAAGATGTTTTAGAGAATCATTAGATAATGTCATAAATATCATCAATGTCAGCTTCTAACATGGACAACGAGAAGTGCAGTAGGCTTATTTTGGACAGAACATCTCCCTGTTCTCAGTACGTACACTTGAAACACAGGACAGAAAGGGAACATTTTTGCAGTGATAATTAATCAACACTATGTGCAAAGCCATCCACGTCTGGTCCAACTCTGTTCCCTGTAAAGAACAATACTCTTCACGTTCCTTTCTCCCTAGCATACACTCTAAGTCAACTGTAAGCCTATGGTTGAAAGGTCCGACACAAAGTCTACTAAAGGCCACAGGAAGAAGACAAGAGAAATCACTACCTTTCAAGATCATCCAACAGCAACACCTTCTATCAGGCAAAAACGTTCAGATGACCTAAGATACTGGGCTACAGACCACGTTACAAAGGCAGGCTAAAGATAAAACTGCAAAAACCCCCATCTACCCTCCAAAAGCAAAAGGAAAAAAAAATCCTGCCAATTTTGCTGAGGGGATTTCCTTCTTGCCTCTCAATCTGGGAACACAGTAAGCAGATCTCTAAAGGTGTTTACAGTCAACCTGAGACACTAGACTCCCCTGATATCAACTAAGGATAAGATTTAGAAGGTAAGTAGTAACAGAAATCTTAAGAGTGTCATTAAAGTTATCAATAAGGAATAATAACCTCGCAAGTTATTTTCCTCTCAACAATGTTTTCTGAGAAATGGTTCCATCTGTCAGGAAATGACTGGTTGTCAAACCAAACCTATTTCAGATTAACTTCCTGTTTCAATAGTACTACATAGCCAAAATATTCCTCTCCGTATTCTAGACTAATACCAAACTGCAGGACTGCTATTTTTTTTGGCTAGGCAGTAACTCTTGAGGGCTTTTACCCAACCAAACTTATACATACCATAGCTCTTTAGACAACAAACCCGGACACTAACAAAAATATTTATGAAACCGGAGACAATGTGAAACTCAACTGTAATGGGCAAAGATGATTAGTCTTTTCCAGCTAACAGAAATCAACTTCTACCTAAAAATGTACGTAATGGACACAAGTTGGTTTCAGCATACCTATCCTGTGTATTATGGCTGAAATTGGGCAAACCAACTCAAAGCATTTTTTCCGGCACTTGTAATTGACATCTTTTCTGTAAGGCAGAATAATCTTTGCATTTCCTCTTGCAGACATACCACCTCAGATTTTAGACTAGCTTGGCCACTATCTAGATTAACAAACCATTTTCTTACTGCTATGGAGAAGTAAAGCATTTTCATCAAATTATATCTTACAGTATGTTTAAGTAGCAGTTAAAGAGCAGTAAAATTGGTGAAGGACCGAGTTGTTAAGATTGCATGAGACTGAGTTCTATTGCACTTCTGCAATGCCAGATCCTTGCATACATGCACCACAATTACATTTGTTCACCCCAGTGACCAAACTGCACAGCTTTTACTGCAGCTGCTTTGAAATTTAGGTACTGTTATCTCGGAATGTTATTTATCATATATTCCCTTCCAGGTCTCTTTCTCCTCCCAATTCTCACCATCATTACAGAAACAATTATGAGTCATATTTGAAAACACAAAGATGAAAATTCAACGGGAATTAGTTCAGACAGTGTTTTGTTCTGTTTGCCTCATACAGTCCTGCTCCTAGTGCCCAGTTCTGCAGGCCATCCTGGTGCCCCAATTCAAACCTTCTTTCTTTCATAAATACTGAATTCATAATTCATAAATACTAAAAATGGAGACATGCCTCAAAGTTCACCATCTTAGCTCAGCCATCACGTTATATGTCATGTTAACTAGCACATAATGACCTTAGCCCTTCCTATGCCCAACTACTACTTCAAGACCAGATTTTATCTGCTTCTGCTCTTGCACAGGGTCCAGGGATTTACACAACCACATAATTAATTTCCTCCTGGCTAAACGAGCATTTCAGAAGCAGGCTTTGCCATGACTGAGGCAGAGGTGTTTGATGCTCTTCACTATTGGAAAAGGTGTGCCATGATTAAGGAAAACTTTGAGCTACAGGAGATGGATACAAGTCATACCTCTAAGACACTACTGCAGGCATTTTTAGATGCTACTTAAATAACACAATGGGTTTTTATTTTTTTTTAGAAACACTCTTTGTAAAAAGAAAGAAAAAACCACAAATATGTTGAAGGTATGCTGCTGTTCTCTTTGTAGTAGTCACTGACTAAGAAACTGATGGAATTCCATGGATGGAATAAGTGGTAAACGCATGCTTATAGCTTCTGCCACAGGAGTTGTATAGGATATTGCACCCAGGAACAGAACTTGGACCTCATGGGCTCAAATCCAATTTCCTGCCTTCTCTCCTTACAACCCCCATCCCAACTTTGATATGAAACAGGAAGTAAATAAAACACTATCTACTTTACCACTGCTAAGATGCTAATGCTGTGCTGTAACAGGACAGCAAACCTGGGACACCTAAACACCTCTGCACAGATCAACACAGGCCCAGCAGAGGCCCATCTCCCTTTGCTGAGCATACAGCGGAAGTTCGTAAGCCTTGACTAACTTGAGATACCTTCTCAAACTGACCACACCGGGGAATGCCATACAGATGCAGCCAAGAGGCTGTGTACTGAACTCTTAAGTTCAGTTTCATCAGAGCACAGTATTGAGATTCAGCATCAAGCCAGACTGGATCCATTTGGAGTGAATACGCTGTGCAACTTAGCATTCTGTCAGCAGTCTGACGAGCAGCATACAGCGCTGCATCTGACCACCATGACTCAATCAGAGACCCTTTCTGTGTAATTTTGAGAAGTGCTATGCACATGCTGTTACCACAACTTTCAACTGGAAACAAGGAGTTCAGCACTTCTCCAAATTTTACAATAGGTATTCAGATTAGGCTGTCAAACAAAAAACCCAAATACACCTGCAACCCTTCAGAAATTCTAGATCCAGTAACAAGGCGGCTTTTATGAGCCTTTGGTGTTCTGGGAAACTCCACACTAAAGAACACACGAACGTTTAACCTGTTGCAACATCAGTATTTTGTAGAAAAATTAAGGCTGTACTAATTTTTTCGCCTAGTCCTTTTGAAAGTGACTTATGATAGCTTTCTCCAGCTCTAACTATGTATTGGTAAACTTTTGCTCACACCTTTTTATAACAATTTTGGATTACAGTTTCTAAAGCAAATGCTATCGAAAAAAAGTCCGTAACACCTCAGTAGCAAAGAAGCTCATAAAAAACCAAAAAGCTATCTTCACCCAAGATATAAGATCATTATATCATAAAGACCATTTTATGGCAGTTAAGCCGTACAACGCACTTCACAAGAAGCACAAAGCACTTCTTACTGTATCTACTCACACTGAGAACAACTTCATGCATACATTCTTCCGAACAGACAAAAATAACAATACTCAAGTATTTTTTAAAGCAACAGTAGAAATCAAGAGGCATTTATGCACACAGTCTTACAAATATGCAGAATCACTTAGCCCAAAAGGAAACTGTTTTAGTCAAAGCTTATTAACTTAGTTTCTGTGCTCAGTAGATGTTGACTTTTTTAATGACAAAGCAATATTAAACAAATAATTTCCTTGTAAGAAAAAATGTTTAATATTTTACTTTGCAGCTCACAAACACTTCCCTACATACCAATAACAATGATTTGAAATCATCTCTCATTTACTATCCAGCACAATGAGTTTAAACCACCAGCTCTTCTCCCTTCTGTTATATACATTTGCATATGTGTTACAAAAAACATATTTATCATAGGATACTTGTCTACAGAAATAAACAAAATACAAAACCTACAATAACCATGATTTATTAGCTACAGTGTTTAAATGTAAACTGGGTAAGTAAAAGGTCTAGAAAGTTTACCACTGTATTTACAAAAAAAGATACTTACACGGACTAACATCTCTGTATCTGTTTCGATTTCTGTTTTCCGGGTATTTTGCAACTCTGTGAGGGTAGTCGCTGGATTTATGCCGAATTTCCTTTAAAAGACAAAAAAATGCAAGTCACTTATAGCCAGTAAGGTGATTCAGGTTAGTGTTATACACACCCTATTTTAAGACTTTCAAGCTTATTCATTAATGCAGGTTATTAATAATTAACATTTTTAAACCAACCTTCACTACAGCTAGTGGTATTTTCACGCAGACAATGTGTGTCTCATTCACGGCCAAGCTGTTGCCATTTAGATCTTCCCACACTTGGTTAACACCACCAAACTAACATAAATGCAGTTTGGTAAGGGACTTATGTAGCAGGATCAAAGGCAGGGAAAAACCCCAGATATTTATTATGTTTGCAGTTTACCTCAGATGTGCACATTACCTCCCACAGTAATAAGAGACTCAGACAGATGAAACTAATAGCAGTACACTGCTAGCTCCTTTACACCAACCGGCAGCATAAATCCCCACATAGGTAACCAGTTAATGATTTTATGGCTGCTGTTAACAGCCACAAGATTATTCTTGGTGGTTTGACAGTTCAACCCAGATAGCTGTAGTTAAACATGACCCAGTACTATGAAGGAACAATTCTAAATTCAAAATATCAATGTGAAATCACAGCCTGCTTCTCCACAGGCATTAATACACACCTTCCAATAATCTGCATTTAGAAGATATTCAAACATACTCATTTACACACTATTTTAAGGAGCATACTATACTGTTCATGTACTCTGAATGTTCAGTTTTACCCATCTTTTGCCTCTGAGTGTATCTTTTCCAGCACTTCACTAATATATACAGATTTACTTTATGTAGACAACTGAAAACACAGCCTAAAGAGCCAATGACAAACAGCCTCCAATGAACTGAACTATCCCCTCTACATCTCTGTACTGATGCCACCTCAGCAGACATGTTGTACAATACAGAAATAACAATATTTTATTTTGATTTCACCTTTTGTTTTTAGATTATGTTGCTACATGTGATCAGTATGTCCCAAAAAGCATTTAAAGGTCTCTTATAACTAAGCATTCTTTGGTCTTTTCTATGTTTCCACTACCTTCTTTGTCTCCTCAAACTTCATAAACAGCCTACATATTCCCAAACAATGAACACAGCCAAAAAGGACTCTGGTGGCAATCTAACATACGTAAGGAAGCTCCATTTTGTAGTATCTGGTGTGTGACACTACTTAAGTGCAGCGCCAACCTGTAAAGAAACTGAACCACAACGTGGAGCAGCAACTGTCAAGCACCAATGCTCTACGTATTTGTATAAAAATCTCTTGATCTATTAGACAATCAGGTTTTTTGTTTTGATACAGCACACTGAAATTCATCTTCTCCTCTAGTTTATGTGGCTTACAAGCTTTGGGAGCAGCCACTTGCCCACTGAATACATGTATCTGTGAGGCACTCACAACCAAGTTCCCATGAAATATAAATTATGTATTATTCCATAACTGGATACGACATACTTTGTTTTTAAAAGCACTGGCATCCTCTGTGCACAGAAACAGACCTGTAATTTGGTCAAGAAGCAATAAAACAGCTAGAAACACCACTACAGCGGGGGGGGCGGCCGGGCAGGGGGGCTTGCTAAAAGTATTCAACCTAAGGAAGCTTAATGACTAGTTCTAAAATTAGTTTTTCCCACGTATGATCCAGCCATCACAAACTGGAGAAACAAACCAGATGCTAGATGTAACACAAGGTATATTATACAAGAAAAACTTGCACTGGAAAAGGAAAAAGTGAGAAATCAGTATCATTTATTCAGTCATTAACTCAGATTGGATAGGAGCTCTGGGAGTCAACATAACTATTCCAAGATTCATAGGGTTCTACCACAAGTCTTGGCAAATTCATGGAACTGAAGGGCAAATATACACAACCGGTCTCAGCAAGAAATAAAAAAACCCTAATACCCGACTTTTTTCTCCTTCAGAGAAATTTAATACTTCTCAGGACAAACATGTTATGTTTCTTATACAACACTATAATAGGAAAATACCTTCCTAAACAAAAACTCAGTGTAAAAACAAGTAGTCCGCAATTAAGAGTATTTTCTACAAGTCTGTATTATTTAAAACCATCATTTGCTATTTTTTCTACGCTTTTAAGCAGATTTGTATTCTCTGGTTTTAACATAAAACAAATGTGTTAAGTACCCTGAAAAAATCCTTGAGTTTGCAAAAACTGCAAGATCAGGGAAACATAAGATTCTAATATTAAGCACCTTATTAAAAATATTTTATGGCATAGCCGTAGTAAAATTAGGAAATCCACGAAGTTTAGCAGAGCTTAATTTTCTCTTCAGTTTACTTCTCCAGGAACAACTAGGCAATATTAAAATTACTCGGGAAAACTAATTTGTTCAGTCTGGATATACCACATGTAAAGTGTGTGTACTTTTCTACCTCACAGAAAATACCAGTTGCAGAATTCTTCCCTTAAGACTTTTATCTTGTTATCTCAGCACGGTTTATTTCTGCTATTCCCCGTTAAATTCAAACGACAGTTCAGCTCCGGAACACATGCCTAGCGACAGTGTATTCGAAATACATGTAGAGCGGGGGCGGAGGGGGGGGGGGAAGT
>JAVJGI010000040.1:61460984-61481052 GCA_035590275.1 Ibycter americanus
GCGCGCGCTCCGCCGTTCGCATGCTGCTGGCAGCCCCGTCGCTGGGCCCCTGCTGAGGCGGCGTGCCGGCCACCGTTGGGGCAGCGCAGCGTGAGGGGCACCTGGGCGCCAGGGATGGCGCCTGGCGTGAGCGTTGCCCGCCTCACACCTAAAGGCCACAAGCTGCACGCTGGAGAAGTGTGGCCTCAGTGCTGAGTGAGCGGAGTTCACGCTCCCCGCCGCCGTGGTGTTTTATGGCTAGAAAACGGCGACAAGGCTCGCTCAGCGTGATGCAAGAAATGGACGTGTGGTTACACAGGTAAGGCAGATATTTTTGGAACAGACTTTTGGCTTTGACATCCAAATAGCTGTCATCGGCTGTTGTGTTTCCTTCCTGTCTGCGCACTGCAGTGGAGTGGAGTGCTCCGAATCCACTGGCTGACGTGCTCCCTCAAGTCCCACAATGAAAGCTGGTACCTTGTACACCAGGGGACTGCATGATGCAGCTCTGAAGCATGGCTGATGGGACACTATGCATCAGTAAGTTCGCAGCATGTTTTTCCCGGTAACTCAAGGAAACATTGCGTAAGATTTTCTTGAACTGTGGGTTCAACCTTTGAAATCAATATAGGGACTAGCTTTTCTGCTAGTTTTTTTCAGCTTTTCTGGATTTTTCTGCCTGCACAGGCCATGTATGTAGTTCTACAGGTGTTCTCTAGTTAATCAGTGTGCTACACGTGATTAGTTATGAAATAAATAAATAAGACATTTGTGAATTATGTTTATGATTTAGGAGTGCAGAGCAGAATCTAAATATCCATCCTCAAGGTAATAGGTCTGCTTGAATTCATGTTTCAATGAACAAGAAGTGTTCTTAACCTCAGAAAACTGATCTTGCACAAGCTGGGTGTAGGAAAGTAAATAGATACATAGAAACTCTCTGCCAAATAACAAATTGAAATAAAGAAATTAAAACATACAACTTCACTGATTTTACTCTTCAGCAGGCTTTTCTCTAGATACAAACTGGCTGACTTACCTGTATTTATAGCATTTATTATTACAGCCTTTTTTATCCTGTGCTGGAACTACTTGTAGGTCAGCGACATTGTGATGCCCATGAAGCCATCCAACATGGATCGCATCTAAAGGAGGCCCAGTCACTGACTGTCCTGTCGGTCCAGAGAACAGAGAATGATGCTGCCCGATGACATGTCAGTTTCTCTTTATTCTGGTGCAAAGGCCAGGGAAGACCCGGAGGCTGCTAGCTGTGCAGTGTGAGAAGATGATGTGCTTGAATTCAAGGACAGCTCTATCAGCTAAGGAGCACCCCATGTTTATCAGCTGAGTGACCTATTGAGACATCAGTGTGTTTTGAGAAGCATGCAGGAGAAGTGGTAGTTTTGATATGTAAACACAGAAATGTGTATTCTGCTCTTCTAATTAGCAGCTGTCATGCATATGAGAAGCTTGTGCTTGTCATTGCTTGTGATATTTGGGGATGTAGTTCATATTGGCAAAGCAATGTAATTGTGTTATCAGGAGAGGGAGTTTTATGGTAGCAGCTATGTTTAGAATCTGTAACGCAAATCAGTGCCTAGAGACAGCTCGTGAAAAACTAAAATAAGTGTTCATTAATTGTGATTTACAGCTGGCTTAGAAGAGCAGTAACTGGTAAATCAGGGGGTTCCGGAGAAATTGCCACTGTTTACTTTTTAGTTGTTATATTTTACTGCAAATATGCTGAAAATGTTGTACCAGTTCCCAGGGTTTTGGGAATTGAGCCCAGGATAGGCCCAGGACTACAGTTATAATGGTCTATGAAGGAAAACTGTATATACAACATAAACCAAGTGCACTCATTAGAAAACTTTATTTATTCTGTTGCCAATAGTATATTCCAGTTCTGTATTAGCTGTGTAGCCAAACCCAGATGAACTACTACATAAACTCTTAAACCCTTGAGATAGAATGAGACATTGGCAAAGCAGGATAATGGAGTTGCTGGAATGTGTGGTATATTGTTAGCGTTTTCTGTCTTAGTATAAACACAAGAAGAATGGAGTACTGCATTCAGATCTGGGGCACCCAACATAAGAAGGGCATGGACCTGTTGGAGCGAGCCTAGTGAAGGGCCAGAAAGATGACCAGAGGGCTGGAGCACCTCTCCTGTGAAGACAGGCTGAGGAAGTTGGGGTTGTTCAGTCTGGAGGAGAGAAGACTCCAGGGAGACCTTATAGCAGCCTCCCAGTACCTAAAGGGGGCCTACAGGAAAGCTGGAGAGGGACTTTTTACAAGGGCCTGTAGTGATAGGACAAGAGGTAATGGCTTTAAGCTGTAAGAAGGTAGATTTAGATTAGATATTAGGAAGATATTCTTTACAGTGATGAGGCACTGGGCCAGGTTGCCCAGAGAAGCTGTGATGCCCCATCCCTGGAAGTGTTCAAGGCCAGGCTGGATGGGGCTTTGAGCAGCCTGGTCCAGTGGAAGGTGCCCCTGCCCATGGCAGGGGGCTTGGAACTAGGTGATCTTTAAGGTCCCTTCCAACCTAAACCATTCTATAATTCTGTGAAAATGTCTGATAATTTGAGAAGCCCCTTGCTGTGCTGACAAAACAGTCACCTGGCAGCTGGTATCTACAGCAGTTCTGTTCTCAAAATTGGTTTTGGTGCCCTTGCTCATCTGAATGAAAAAGACCAATCAGCTTAACTTTAAGTGGTTTTCATCCAGCAACCTTGGCCAAACAATTAACTTTAGTACCAGTCTGGAATGGACTAACTGCTTGTTCCTCCATGTGTACAGTTTTTGGGTCATTCACTGGAATTACTTAAGTATCATTTATTGGAAATGATCTGTTTTGTGCTGCTTTTCTGAGAACCATTTTGGATATTGGTAGATGAAGAACAAATTCTTCCCTGCGGTGGTTTTATTCACAAATACACTCCATATCAATCTTAGCTGTTAAGGAAGAAAGCTGTAATGTGCTTAAGCTTGCCACGATGTGAAAGGTTCAGAACATACCATTCCTAATTTAAGTCTTATAGCCCCAAGCCTGAAGGAGAAGAGGATCCTCCCTTCCTCCACGCACTGGATAGGACTGGAAACCCAGAAAGGCTGGCCACTCTTCTGGCACCTGGTAGGGAGCAGGAGAAGCTGAATGAAAAGGTCCAATGGTCAAGTCTGTGCATTTACAGTGGAGTCCTCCTATTTCAGACTTTTAGGGATTGCATTCCTTGTTCAAGTGAACATTAAAATTCCTGTTACTGAAAGTAGGTGCCTGTGCAAATACCTGTCCTCAGCTATATTATTGATGTCCTCCCCCTGCCCAAAACTGTATTTTGGCATACAAAAAAAGGGAAAAAAACCCCAAATGTTGAAAGATACCTAGCAGAATGCAAACCCTTGTAGCAGCAACAGTAGCAGAATTGCAAGGGGCCCTAATAGGTTTGCATTCAGCTAAGGAAGTCTGTCACATCAGTCACAGGTCCACAACAGTCGGATTCTAGTGTCCAATACCTGTTAAAAAATGGCTATGTAGTAAAAGTAATGGAACTATGGAAGCTGTAATTATGTTTTGAAGAGAAGGACAACACAGCTGTGCCCAGACTAAATGATTACCCGAACTGTAGTTTGGAGTTCTGGGTAGAAGAAATTCCTGGCCAAGGAAGAAAGGAAAGATTAAGGTCTATTAAGGAAGTCTGTTTTACAGCCCAGAGATCTGTGCCAGTCTGCACAGCGCTGGACTCCTACGGTGAAGCCGAAATAATTGTGGAGCGTGAAAAGAAAACAGCAATGGGCAGAAGTGCTGTCATGAGTGAATGAACACTAGCTAGCAGAAAAGGCAGCCAGCCAGGATGTCTGATGGGTAGAACAACTTTAGTCTCTGCTGTGGCTTTGTGAAGCAGCACTTCCAGCAACCTAAGCTGGGGTGTGCAGTCAGCCACAAACCCTAATGCCTATGAGTCAATGCAGGGGGTGTGGGGTATGGCTACAGGAAGAGGAGAAGAGCCAGTTGCCACGAGAAAGATGACTCCCAAGTTTTTATTTTTGTTGCTTGTAGAAAGGATCTTGCTTGCTGGGCACTGTTTGTATATGCTACTTGATTTTCTGTCCTTTCCTTTTCACACCTAGCCACAGTAACATTAAAATCATAGCTTTCAAGTAAGAAAGTAAAATTGAGTGAGTGTCCAGAGTGGCTTTGGCTTGATATCATTCAACGGTCCTGGTTAGAAGGTCATTTTTTACTAGAAACTCCATCTATAGAAACTGCCTATAGCTGACACAAAGTTTTCACATTGAGCATTTACTGAGACTTGCATTTGATTGAAGATCACTGGTTTATTAGATTTTAAAATTGTTTTCCTCACAGTTGGAGTAGGCCTTAGACCATTTCTAATCTCACAATTACTGTTTCAAAGCATCACCTTACATTACTGTATAATGGTTAAAGAAGTGTCTAAACTGCAGTTCTGGAAACACCTTTATGTTGGCTGGTGAGTCTTTAATTCACATTCTGTCATAATTTTGAAATCATGTTATCATGATCTTGTAACTTGTCTATAGCACAGATTCTGTGTTTTAGTGGCTTCCATGCTTGTATTGTAAGTATTTTCATCTGCATTCAAGCTTATCTTCCAAATTACAAAATTAAGGGCATTCTCTGAATTACAGCTGAAAAGGTTGCAATGTACAACTCATGCCACTGTTATTTGCTAGAAGAGTAGCGGTAAATGTTTGTTACAGATTTCTGTTCTCCATTTTATGTTCCAGTTTTTCTTTGGGTTTCCCAGCATCTGAACAAGGCAATTATGCCTATTTTTGTGTGTGTAAAAATCCGCAAATTGTGTTTGCCTTCCCCCTGCCCCCAAATAGTTTGAAATAAAGCAACAGAAGTCTTTTTGGCAATGTAATTTAGGATTATAATCCATTTTGTAATTTATGTTTCTACATTAGACAACCTGAAGTGCCAATAACAGGAAACGGGTTGTTTTACTACTAGCTGTAATAATGATTTAAAAAATCTTGTTACCAGCTTCATAGAAACTTAAATTTACCAGGTGGTGGTAAGCCTTCAACATATATTACGATAATTACGTCTGTCTTTTCTATGCTAGCATAGGTAGATCTGTGAAAGATTTGTGATATCTGTGCCTGTTTTTAAGTTGACATTAATATATCTGATTTCATACAATTTCCCGTATAAGCTCGTCTTATTGAGATAATCAGCAGCCCTGTAGGAGCCACATTCTCTGAGTCACTGTTTTGATGGCAGGGTTCCATGAATGTGTGGCTGGTTTTGTCTGCTGAGATGTCCTTTGGTATGTTATGTAGGGCAAGGTGTTCACAATTGTGTCACTATGTAAAGTCATTGAATCTGGTAAGGACCATGGAATACTAGATAAGAATTTGCATAGCTACATTTACTTGGCAAGGCAGGATTGCAATAACTGACACACCTCTCTTTTTGCCCTCAAAGTAAATCAGAAAGCAAGGAGGAAAATAGATTTTGCCTGTAGGTGGCAGAGCCATGAAGAAATTGTTCATTTTTCAGGCAGTATGATTTCCTAACAAAAACAAATTAGTAGTGCATGTAAAATTTATCTTTCCTTCTATTCTTTGATAATGTCTCTCATAAAAATGGCTTTGAAACTAATCTACTCAAGTAAGGAGTCTTGAAAAAATATGTTTTGCATAACAACTATATTAGTTTCTCAATGTATGCTGTGTTTTCTTTGGTCCAGACTCTTAAAACCTCTAATTCATACCCTTATGGCATATGAAATGCTGCAACTGCTAAACCAATTTGTTTGTTTTCTCAAAGAAAATAAAAACTGAGCATAATGTACTGAAAGAAGGATCCATTACACAAGTTTTGCAATTGGAATGCTGTCAAGGTCTTTAACATCTTATTTTAGCCAATGGAACAGTTCCAGCAGCTCAAGTCATGACACTACCACTTACTGGAATTAACAACCTGGGGAAGAAAGCACCCTTGTACAGAACGTGTCCAGTATCAGAATGGGTGTGTGACATTCCTGGATCTTTTGAATTTTAGATCTTTTTTCCTACTATTTCACTGCACGCCAAGAGACATCACTAGTCATCAAAAGATAGTCTTCTTTTTAAAAAACTCTGTGGTACCACTTCTCAAACAGACCACTGCAGCTTCTTTAGTGGCAGACAGTAGTACCCTCTAAATACACTGGAAGCGATCTGTCACAAAGAAAACGGTCCTGGTACACTATTTTCTTTACTTTGCCACCTTTTTATATCAGAAATGTCTTCGTTGTGTGTTAGATCACTCAGAGTCAGATTCTTCTCAAGATTTAAGTGTAAAATAATGTATTTGCTAACACAGATTTGCAGTAATGGAACAATAGTACGAAGAGATAAAGAAACAAAGTATGTTACGGAGACTGTATTTGTCAAGAAATATCCTCCAGGGTCACTTTACCATCTCAGCTAGCTTCTAGCTCCCATTCTCTTACACTAGTGTTGGAAGCTTTATTCACTCGAAATGGATTTTCTTCGTCCAATATAGCTGTTTTCTTCTTACCAGCCCTGTCCAAAGCACTACGCAGGAAAGGCAGGATGCAGAGGAAAAGCAAAGTTTTTTTTCCTGTGTTTAAGCAAGACCACCTTAGTTTTGCCCTTTGTTTTTCTTGATTAAGAGAGAATATTTAGTTGGGTCTGGTGATTAGGTTCTTGAAAGTGATTCTGCGAGGAGGATATTAGGATATATAACTGCCATAAGCCCCTATCTCTATACCCTAACAAGTTGTTACATTAACATTTATATTGCAATCAGTACGCTCCTGATTTCCTATTGCTTCTCAACACATTGATAAAATATTCATTGTTATATATTATATATAAAATATATATAATATATTTCATATAAAATTATATAAATTATATATTATATGTAAAATATATATTATATATATTTATATAAAATATATAAATTATATATTATCTATATTGTAGATAATGTATTCAGAAGTTATAGATGCACAATCTAATTTCTAGATTCAGAATGTATTTTGGCTGGTGAATACCATATAAGGAATAAATACGACAGCAGCAATGGTGAAATGGGAAGTGGGAAGCATTAGTTGTGAAACTCTGCCACACATACACTCTTGGTTCTAGGGGTTTTCTCTGGGCAACGTCACAAATCCCGTGATTCCAGTATTTCTTGGTCCCATAAAAAGGAATAAGGATAATTCTCACTTAATTTCCAGAGTTTCAGCAACCTTGGAAAGTAGGATGAGGCAGATAGCTGAAGGAGGTAACTGCATTAGCCATTACAGCTAAATCTGCTGTCAAATATGCATCAACAGTGAGAAACACTAATATAGAATTTACACATATCTGCCACAGCAAGTGGAATAAATCCTGACTATCTTTGGAAAGAAGGTTCCAGTGAAAGAATGCCACGATTATGTTTTTAAAACATAAATAATATATATGCCTTTCAGGGTGACATTAAAACTTTCTTTTACCTCTCACTTTCCTGAGAGAGGAAGTAGTTGGGAGTGCCTTGTTCACACAGAGGAATGACTCATTAATAAGTTCAATAATGAATTAGATCAGTGAAATCTATGCTGCAAGTTATACACACACACACACACATACGTACCCGTTGCTCTAAATGGAAACTTGCCTGCACAGCATTTTATGCAATTGGGTTGTAATGTGAGTGGCATATATGTATACTTTTAAATCTACCAAGTGTTACCAGATGTGATGGAAATTAAATTAGCTAGAATTACCAAGTGCTGAATTATATTTTTCTCGATAATTTAAAAATATATCTATAAAAAGTAGGGCAGATACTTTTAATAATCATGCAGATAACTGCATGATTAACTCTTGAAGTTTACCTCTTTCAGCATTAGAATATAGCGTTATTGGGGGAAAATTGAAATAATATTTTTGTTTGGCTAATCTGTGTAATTCAAGAGACAGTGGATAAGTAATCCCCATGCACAGAACATTTCTGTGCAGCATTTCATGCATGTGTTTATACTCCGTGCATAATACTTGTGTATATAAATATAATCTGTTTCTGCCATCCTCCCATAGAGCACTGCAAAGTGCTGTGTATTCTCTTTGTATTTCAGATGGCTGAAGGACATAGACTCAAAAGTTATGCTCAGTACTTGGTGACAGTACATCAGCCACTTAGCAAAGATGCACAAATCTGAAATAATTATATTTCAGTTTGTTCAAAAGCAGATATTTTTTGTGAAATGATGAATAAATTGTGTTAGTAGAAATAACGTCTATTAGCTATACATCGTTTCCTCCACAACATGGCATGTGAGTTACCTTCGGCAGGAAGCAACTGCTGGTAATTAGCACTTATCTGACCTTTGCTGAAAGGAGTACTCACTGTTCAGCAGTTGCTAATAAGCCTCCACAATAGAGCTGTGTAGGACTGTTCAAAGTGCCATTAATCCTAAAGCACTATGTGAACATGCCTTAAAATACTCGAGTGCTCTTTTCGGTGTTCATATGGTGGGTGTGCTTTTAGCTTTGGACTGTGTTTGTTTTGACATGTGTCTAGAGTTTTCAGTTTAAGTATCTGTCACAGCACAAACATCCCTTATTCCTGTAAGGCCAACTAACCATGCTAGTTGGTACAAGTCTGTAGAAAGGAGATTTAACAATATGCAGACCTGATTCTTGTCTTGCGACAGTGAAGTTTAGAAATAATTTCATTGAAAATATGTTAACGTAAACTAGCACCATACAGTTTACACAATACCAAAATTCTGTAAATTCTTTGCTGAGTCTAATGATGGGTCCCTCGGGTAATCTGTCCTTACAGCAATTCCTGTTGGAAATTTCTCCTTGTTATGATTCTGATCTAACTGTACCTCTGGGTTGAGACGTGATGAATAAAGTGGTTGGTGACAAGTATAAAATCACCATACAGTTTCTCTTCGAAGGGAGTGCACTCTTACAGCTGACTGTACGGCAGCATTTTTGTTAGTGAGAATTTCACTGGCAGGGGAGAAGCCTTAAGTGAGCACAAAAAAACATTTTCAAAATGTCCAATGAATGGGAAATTAGCTTATGTAGTCATGTATCTCCTGGAAATTCAAGTATGCTTCCCCTGGAATCTTGTCTGGGATGTCATTACGTGTTCTTAATCCAGATGTTTCAAATGTTTTTGGAACAATGAACTATTATTATTCTCAGAATAAATTAATCATCTTTGCTCTTAGAAATGTCGGAGGGAGGAGTATTTAGCAGACATCTAGGGAACCTTCGGTGTTTGCTCTACTGGAGTCGGAAACCTTCCTAGACAGATGTGTTTAGCTTCTCCTAATGGTGGTCAAAATAGAAAATTACTCCAGCATTGTCCATTTAACATTTGCTGATATATATTATCAGGACTATGTTGCTGGACTGTTTCTTAGTTAACTCCATCTTGTTATGTCTCACAATGATATAGAGGCTATATATAACATATATAACATATGGCATTCATAAATAGGTGATTCCAAATCTATTACATAGTCTACCCATACACCGTGTGGAAATTTGAAATCTGAGAGGGAGACAGGGTCTATTATACACGAGAAGAGATGAAAGTGTCTTCTAACAGTTTGAAAACCTTGGCTATGCCCTTTCACATTACCCTTTCAACAGGATTCCTTGAAGTCTGAGGTGGTCTGTAAGTACAGCCACTTGCCCTAGCTGGGATTCCTGTTAGCCCTGGAGCACATAATAGATTGTGATTTCTTAAGCACGCACTTTCAGATACATGAAAATGGCCTCAAGGATTATTCTTTTACTGGCAGTCAGAAGTATAAGGCTGTTTTTAGGATGGGCCCTGCGTTTGTTAAACTGCTGCCCTTGTAGATGCAGAAATATATTAATGCCTTTGCATAGCTGCTTAAATAATTTTTTTTTTTAAATGAGTGATCCTGTTGGGTTTGGGGAATATGTGGTTTTCCTAAAACATTAATTTCAAAAGCTCTTTAGCCTATTATACCTAATAGCATTTTAATGAAGCATGTTTGTTACACTTACTGACAACAGAAGTTTTGATCATGTAACAAGAGAAATGAGCAAGTTATTTCCACACCTAATACTGCAATGATAACATTGCATTGTTGTCATCTTTCCAACTGTATTATACCACCTCTGCTGCACTATGAATTCAGATTTTTACCAAATGTTCATATATTATGCCCTAATATAAGAATGTATTCTTCTTTTTCCAAATAATAATAATAATAAAAAATTCTTAAAGACATTTATTTCTATGGACAGGCAATGCTGAAGTCTCCATTTTAACTTTAGAGTCTTTCTTTTATTTGAATAGAGAACAGCAGGGCCAGCTGCAGGTATAGGCGATGTGGGCAGGTTGTCTATGGATGCAGATGTTCAGGGTGGCAAAATGGTCCCAACAAAGAGCAGCCAAGCCCCACTCTTTCCTCTGCCAAGGCCTTTCTGCTGTGGAGAGGAAGACCACACATTTGAGCTGTTCATGCTACATGAACAGCTGATTTCTACCTCCTGTTGGCAAACTCTCTAAGCCTGAGTAATTTATACTTTTATACTGTATATATATGTGTGTTATACTGTATTTATATGCGTTTTATACTCCCTCTCAGAGTGAGTATGCACCAGCGGCAGCAGCAAACCTGGCTCTCCTGACTCAGTCGTGTCTCTGCCCTTCCCCTTTACAGGGGCAGCTGAGCCCTGGCAGCAGTGCAGGAGGTGTAAATGATGACTTGTTTGCTGCTTGAGAGGTAAGGAGTGTGGGCAATGAGAGGCACAACCTCCTGAATCTAGAGACTGGAGGGCTGGGATCTAGTGATGGATGAAGAGGGCCTCTTCATTCACCTCCTAGTCAGCCAAAACCCCACTTAGTCTTCTCAGCCTGTCTCCACAGTGGGTATCTCTGCACCTCCCTCTTTCCTCCATGCTTTTCACAGAATCGTAGAATCATTTAGGTTGGAAAAGACCTTTAAGATCATCCAGTCCAGCCATTAACTCAGGACTGCCAAGTCCACCACTAAACCACGTCCCTAAGCGCTGCATCTACATATTTTTTGAACACCTCCAGGGATGGTGACTCAGCCACCTCCCTGGGCAGCCTGTTCCAATGCTTGACCACCCTTTCAGTGAAGAAAGTTTTCCTAATATCTGATCTAAACCTCCCCTGGTGCAACTTGAGGCCTTTTCCCCTTGTCCTGTCACTTGTTATCTGGGAGAAAAGACTTACTTTGTTGCCCTTCTCTGGACACACTCCAGCAGCTCTACATCCCTCTTGCACGGAGGGGCCCAAAACTGAACCCAATATTTGAGGTGCGGCTTCACCAGTGCCGAGTGCAGGGGGGACAATCACTTCCCTAGTCCTGCTGGCCACACTATCTCTGATACAAGCCAGGGTGCTACTGGCCTTGGCACGCTGCTGGCTCATGTTCAGCCAGCTGTCAACCAACACCCCCAGGTCTTTTTCCACCAAGCAGCTTTCCAGCCACTCTTCCCCAAGCCTGTAGCATTGCGTGGGGTTGTTGTGACCCAAGTGCACAACCCGGGTTCTTTGTGCACCTCCACCTTCCACAACCCCCATCTTATTTTTATACAGACTCTGACTACTACTGCTGCAAAATTCAAATTTTCCTATACATGGAGAAGTCTTGAGTCACCTGCAGTAACCAACCACTTAAATAAAATCTTCCAGTCTATTAAGCAGATTGCATCAAATTGTATACTCACTTCAAAAATGAGAAAGAAAAACTCCAAATAAAGGAAAAAAGAATTTAAAGATATACCTACAGTAAATGAAATGAAGTCACATTTGAGGTGGGTGGCATCATTATGTGTGTCTGGCATGAAATTGTACCCTGTGAGAAACCACCCTGTGTAACATGGCCCAGCCCTGCTTTTCCTGCCCCACTGCAGCTGTGCCCCTGCCTCCACCTCCTTGGAGCAGGAGGATTGCCATCTGCAGCGTCTCCATCCCCCAGGCCAGAGGCCAAGGAGGAAAGGCTGTAAGATTTGCTCCTTCCCTCAGCGGCACTGCTTTCCCCCTCATGAGCAGACTGCTGAAGATAATGAGAGTCGGCTCACATGTGGTGTTACTGAGGGAGTAGACTCTATAAGGCAGAAGGGTGTTCCCTGGAGACAAAAGTGCATGTTGGAGGGTCCTCCGTCAGGAGGGGGACAGGTGGGATAGTTCAGTGCTATGCTGCAGCTTTTGACATGCAAAAGGGCAGGCTCCAGGCCATAGGCAGGGCAGGTCATCCAGGGAGAAGAAGACTTGGTGGCGTAAGGTCCTTCTTCAAACACAGTTCACCAAACCCTGTCTGACTCTGCTGTCCAAATGACTAAATATTACTGTGGTATCTGATGGTGCTGTGAAATCTTTTTTTAAGGTGGTGAAAGATACATGTTACCACCCACAAGTAAAGGCATTAAAAGCTTCCTTAGCTTATAAACAAGCATAAATAGCCATTCTGTAAGCAACAGCTTCAATATTGCATTCGATAGTCTGCAAAAATGGTTTAACGGTCAACTTTGTCATCAGTTTATACATCGTCTTCTTCCACTTTTGCTGTTTCTTTCCACACACCCCAAAACAGACAGAGGAAAGCCACTGCTGCTAAGTTTAGACTTTTCTGTCTGTTCTTACTGTGAAAACTCTCAGGGCCAGCTATTTTCCATTTTTACTCCTACAAGCTCTGTTTCTGTTTCCCAACCTTAGGCCACTAGTTTAAAGATAGCTCTGATGTAGTTACACAATCTGAGACCAACCTTCGTATTCATCTGTTATGAAGCCGTTAGTATTCCCTTCCTAGCTGTCAGTTATGTTGCTTGTCAGTCTGTCATTAGAATTTTCTCTTACATTTCTTTGCACGTTCATATGACTGAGAATAGTTTTCCATCCATAAGCCACTTACTTGCATAACATCACTCCTGTTTCCCCTTAACTCATCTTTTACGTGCTGCCAAAGCTATACTTGATTATGACGGGGTAACTGTTTTGCTTGAATGGCATTGCTTGGGCTAATCAATTACTATTTTGCTTACTTCATCTTCCTATACTGTTTTTTACATTATGTGGTAAAATGTAATTCTATGGAGTTGGAGCATATATTTTTCTTGCATCTTTCTAATAGTCCTTTTTTAGGTAAACTGAGTTTTAATTTCAGTTTGGGGCATTCTATTGATTTCCTAGCAAGACAAATATTAACATGTTGTAAGTGGAACACTAACTGCAGCAGCAACAAAGCAGGGTGACACGTAAAGAAAAGGTCACTCTTCTGCTTTCTTTAAATGCCTGTAGGAGTTTTACTCTCAGTTTACTCATGTAAAGACTTGGGGACTTTATTTACCCTCATTTTTGCCCATGAAATCTAATTTTGCTACTAATTTCTTTACATGGTCTGCCAGTCATGCCTGGAAGTGGTCCTCTTAATTTGACTTACCCTTTATAGCAATAATTGCTGGTATTCTTTTTCCTAGACAGGAATTCATCCTGTGTCTTTCACACACTGCTGTGATTATGAGTGCTTTCCTCTGAAACATCCACCTTTAGATTCCTAACACAATATGTTACACGCACAAGACCACTTGCTGGCAGCATGCCTAACATTTTCAAACTTTCTAATCGTTAAGCTTCAGATTCTCAAAGCTAATCAGCCTACTTAATGACTGGATTTACTAGATACTTTTTTTCCTGAATCTAATTGCTTGATAATACCACTCGGTATTTCTAATCCAGGAATCTCAAAAGAAGAGATATTATTTTACTGCCTATGGAATATTATGAATTGTTTGGAATCCAGTTTTTAATTTAAGGAAAACATGGTAGAAAAAAGTGTGCGACTTTCACAGGGTCAGACAGGTCTTTCCTGTCAACAATAATATTTTTAAATAGTTATCAGGAATGGAACCTTTAACTGTTCTGTAAACTGCTGTTAGCATGATAATCCGTGATTGTCTGTTACAGATCAGCTTCAGTATAGATAGGACTGAAGCATATGGTAGAGGTAGCCATATGAACCACGCTTCCTCACCCTCTGTCCTATGCCAATATAAACATCCTTAATGCATACAGTTAATGATTTACTTTCTTTTGGGCAGGCCTTTGTATCTTCTAAAATCTCCCTCTACAGGCAAGAGCATCTTTTACTTGAAGAAGGTCAAAAGGGAAAAAAGAAAGTACTACCCGTATTTTCTTTAAATCCAAGGCAGTGTCAGTTATAGTTCACTTGGAATGAGAATATCTCCACCAATGCTAATACAGTTACGCTGAACTTCCAGCAGAAGTAAATTCAGTTATGCGTGTTTATCCAGTCAATTTGAGAACAAAATTGCCCTACTACGTCAAAAGTGAAAAACTGACCTTATTATAGATACTTCTCTTTCTTCTCCTACTCTGTGGTTCAATTTAATTTAATCTAGAGATAATACTGAACCCAAATGTTAAAAAAGTATCAAGATTGTCATAATTCAGTATGGTCTTCCTCTGCACATGATCAAGAAAATAATGTTAAAATACAACTGTCTGTTCCACCTCATGCACACCATCCCCATGAACTGAATGTTTGTCTTTACTGTTCAGCTCCAGCAGTAAGAGGAATACACTGAGGTTAGCTAATCATTGAATTCTAATTCATGGCTCAATAACTGGAAGCTGCAAATTTCCTGGGGCTTCCAGTGAGTTCAAGCACGCTTCCCGTTATCTTCTACACAGCACACAGTGTTCTGGTTACCATCAGTAACGAATGATGCTTATGCCCTCCTGACCGTGGCCACGGCGGCTGCCACCGCTGCTGTGCAGCTTGGATCATCCGATGGTGCACCAACTTCACTACCCTCTGGATACTGTGGAGTGCAGCAGGGAGCTGCAGCACTTCGCAGCACTCAGTGCCTTGCTTCCTAGATTTGTTAACACCATTCAAAGGGGAATGGTCTTGCTAGGCAGTAATCTTGAATTCATTCTTAATTTCATCTAAATTAAGATAAAAAGAAATTGAAGTATTTATTCATAAGATTAAAATTAGGCAACAGAATCAGAAAAGTTTGTTAGACCTAGGTGAGGAAGTAAAACATTTAAACTACACACACTATTCACATTATTTCCATCTGATTTACCATTTACTAGATGTCAAGACTTCTGTGGTTCCAGGTGTCTTACGCTCATGTTACATCATTGGAAAATCGCTTTTTTGCTGTTAGCTTTTATAGCCAATTTCTTTTATAGCATTTGAAATCTTCCTGAAGAGATCCAGAGAGATTTGATCTTATTCAACTGATTTTATTTTACTTATAATCCAGGACATAGTCTGGCCACTTAAAAGAATTTAAATAAGCATTGTTTCATTTCCCAGAAGATGCAGATGCCTCTTAGTTAGACCGGATGCCACCCACTCCACTTGATTGTCTATTTAATGACTGCTTGCCTTAACAAAGGGTGTATCTTGTCCCCTCATCCCTTCACTAATTTTGGTGTTTCACTATGAAGCATTTCCTCTATTGAACCTTAGTTCTGTGTCAGTCTTTCCACTAACAAAAAACACCTGATACAAATGTCTACGTGAGGTAAATGTATTTATCTCATTCCTGGGTATTGACTGAAATCAGACACAATGGTAAATTAACATTCTGCGATGACAGTTCCCCATGTTTCCCGGATTTTTTTAAGTAAGCGAGGATTATTGACCCAGTTTCTAAATAAATCTAAACTGACTTACCTGCATTGAATCTAGAGACTGAGGACAGGGGTAGATTGTATTTAATTGATGAAATAATTGTGTATGGGTATATGTTTTTTTTAAAAAAAAGACAGGGTTTTTGGCTTAGTGACCAAACTAGAATGTAGCAAAAAAAGCCTAGTCTTGATTTGAAGTGTATGTTTTTTGTTGTCTTGTCGAAGACAATGAACATTTTAGGTCAAACAAAAACTTGCATTTGTGACACATTTATTTATATATTATTCAGATGAAACAGATTGATGCCAATTATTTCTGAATCTGACAATTTTGCCCTGCTCCAACTATACTGATATTACTGGCTGAAGAAATAAATTTAAGCAGGTGAAAAATATGAATTCACTAGTTGTAACACACTCTGAGTCTTGATGTCACTGAAATCAGGAATAAGAAAACTCCTTAACACCAATGTAGTATTAAGAAGCAGGCATTCCTTTATTGCAGTGCTGGGTGCACGTGGGATTGTTCCACCTAATGTGCATGCTATATGTTCATTTAGGCAAGATTATATAGACCATACATATGTTTATGCATACATTTCTCAGAAAAATCATACATATTCATTCAATAAGCAGTACTAGGTTAATTAAGCATTGCGCATGCTCCTTACATGTACTTTAGAGTCTTCCAGGGAGTGTCAAAGAATAGTAGACCCTATAGTTACAGCTGACCGAGCACCAAACTTCAGTTTGCTTCCCGTATATGGACTGTCCATGTTTGTTTTGTAAGTTTCCTATACAAGTCTCCTCAGTGACCATAAGTTTTAGATGACTCTTTTCCTCTTGGCATGAAATTACGCAACTAAGGTTGGTTAGCAGTTTTTCCATAGTGATTATACTGAAACAAACAATAATACTTGGTAACATTGACAAAATCATTACATTACTAAAAATTGCAAAAGAGCAGGTTTTTAACAGCTGAATCACTGGAAAAAAAAAAACCCAAATGAATTTTTTAAATAAATATAATCAATGGCTTACAGTAAAAGACATTTCCCAAAACTAGCTAACAAAATCAACCGTTCAGAGACACTGCCATGAACTAAAAAAACCCAAACAAACAGCTTTAATGTTTGTATTAGGTACCGTCTCTCCAGCTATTTGAATTAAGCAGTAACTGAAATTTCAAAGTACAAATATCTCTAATCATGCTGAAAGAAGATTAAAAAGAAATCTTTCTCCTTATCAGTCCAAATAGATGCATGAATATTTATGTTGGGGTTTTTTGTTTGTTTTATTCTTACATATGAGTGTTTTCCTTCTAGCATGAAAAAATTAATACCTCACTAATTACAGCGCTGGAACTATCAGGAACAATCAAGTTTGCTTGCTTCTCATATTGTATTACTTAAGTTTTATCCATTATTTAGAAGATACTGAAATTTCAACCTCCAAAGTGATTGCATGTGATTGTAGCGTGTGTGGGTGTGGGTGTACACGTGCGTGTATGACCATGGCCCTACAGTCCAAAGTGAGGTTCCCTCTAGGAGAGGAATTGTACAATACCACCTTCCAAAACAAGAAAATGTTTCCTCCTTCCTCTCATTAGCTCCTGATTTTTTAAATTGCTTTACGAATTTTCTGTGTTATTTACAAACTCCAAACCAAATTCTCCACTGATATAAATAGGTCTTAATTTTCTTGACAACTATTTGCAAATTCCTCTCTTCAACTCAATCTCATGTTCTCCATTAAGATTTAGCGCTACAGTATTTTTTAAAAAATACCATTTTTAAACTACCAACTTATATAAGAATGTAAAACCAGATGGTAATTTCTCTTTTAAATCCTTCCACATTTTCCATTCTCTGTTATTGAAAACATTTTTGTCATATTCCCTGTACTTGGGTAACAAAATATTTTTCAAAATGTTAACTTCTCCTTACCCAGTATCATTAAAATAACGAAAGCCTAGCATCTTAAAGCCATAGTGTCCCTTCAAGTCTAAGTTTGTTGTCATTTATCCCAATCTATTATCATTAATCTACTATCACTCCTTATCACATTTGGGTACCAGCATATCTAGTCTTAAGATGAGGTCTACTAATGAAACACATGCGTTAGTCTGTTAAATGCTTGCATATTAGGTATGCCTGCGAATTATGCAGAACACAGTGAAGTGATCTCTGTAGCATATAGCAGCAGCTCCGTCAGTTGCTGTGGAATGTAGTTTAGTTTGTAAAAATAAACGAATTAAACATCAAACCCAAACTGCCAGGCTTACTTCACAAGCAGTTAATGATTTCTTTATAATTCCGTTAAGTATTTGGACATCCCATAACAAAATCTCTTCATCAAGTGGACAGAATTTGACTCCTTATTGCCATGACAAAACATGATAATTTTAAATGAGGTGAGAATCAAAAGTCCTTTTGAAAATGGTAGAAGTAATCTCCTGATGAAGGTGCAGATAGAAAAAAATGTTCTAGAAAAGTTCTGAATCGGACATGAATCAAGAGAATTTGGATATATCTGATTTCAGCAAACTTTAAATTTGATTTTCTTCCTTAATCACTTAATATATGATCTGGAAACTGCGTCATAGCTATAGGGCAGTGAAGGTGTCCTAATGACTTGAGTACTGTTTTGGAACAGAAATAAAGCACAGTTAAATACAAGCGTGTTTGCTGTTACTTATTACCACCACCATAATTTCATTATTATTTCTCTCTTAAATCTACTAACTGCAGTATTACTGTTTGGACTGTAGCAAATTTGTCAATATTTATCAGCCATTGTAATTAGCTTCAGAATAGCTAGTCAATACCATGGCTTAAAGATGAAACATGCCTTAGAAACAAGACAATGGACAAAACTTGTGCTCAGTGACATGATGAATGGATGGTATTTAAAAAATATTAGCACTCAGAGCTGCGTGATCTGGTGTGTGAGCTGATACTGCAGGATACAAACTAGAAGAAACGGCTTCTGCTAGTGAGGGACTCCCTGGAAGTTGGTATTTCAGTGGTGAGAGTATCGAGCCCTCAAGAGTCTCTGGCTGCTTTGGTTAATTTGTTCGGTGCAGCCTTCTGACTACACACTAGTCGTTACTGGTCTACAGCTCCTGCCCAGACCTCAGTCACTTGTGATGTGTTTTCTGCCTCATGCAAGTCGCTGTTCAGCTTCCTCTGCTTCACTGTCAGTGATGCTACCCAATACCTACCATGCCTCACTTGGTGTTTCCAGCTGGACCGCGGATTCCCTCGCTGTCTGCATTGTCTATCATGTGCTTCACCCTCCCTACGAAACCTTCCAATCTGAGCCCCTACACACCTCTCCTCGAGAAGCAGGTCTCAATCTTTTGCACCACAGTATTCTGGACAGAAGAATTGTTTACTTCAAAGAAGAAAAAAATGTAGATATCTATAATGAAAAAACAGAAAATTTTAAAAACAGAGGATGTTAGTTAAGCCTTGCAAATAGTTAACAAGACATGGCCTTGGGAGGAGTAGACACCATAAATAGGTCAAGCTAACAAGGTAAGCTCAAGGAGAACCAAATAGTTAATGAGACCAAACAGAAAATTACTTCAACTATGGGTGAGCTACCCTGATTAACACACTAAAAGATCCACCCTCGAGCATAGAGAGCCCCCTGCGCGGTGGAAAAAAAAAAAAAAGAACACTGTACCTTTAAATGGAGACGAGGCTCGTAAGAGCCAATGATAATTTTGACTAAACGTAATTGTAAACGATTGTTCAAAGCGTATAAAATGTTTTACGCTGCGTTAAGGGGTGCGCCGGCTTTGTGGATTCCCGCTTAGCGCCCACCTCCGCGCAGACAGGCGTCTGCGTGTGGGTCGGCGCTTCCTCGCCGGGCGGAGAACCCAGATTTGGGGTGACGTCCTCAGGGCTCATCTGACGGTACGCGTTAGTACGGTCAGTCATAAATTATAAGCCAACGATGTAAATAATACACTGCCGTGTTGGCCGTTTCTTCTGCTCGCTTATTGATTTGCATTATTACAGTGAGCGCCAACACTGTAGCTAAGGTAGGGTACGGTACGGTGACGTACGGAGCCGGCGCAGCACCTGCTCGGCGCGGGAAATGGCCGTGGCCCTGGCGGCAAGAGGGGGGGAGACGGAAACGGCAGCCGCGCCCCTCAGGCCCGAGCGCTCCAGAGGACTGGGGTAAAGGGGGGGACGGCGGCAACAGCGCAACCGCGATCATCTGGGTGAGCTAAACGGCTGCGCAGGGTGCCTGGGGCGGCGGGCGCTGGGGGGCGCTGCGGGGCCCGCTCAGCCCGTCCCCCGCGTCAGCGGGAACCTGTCGCTTGCCGCCACCTGCTGGCGCGTAACGGCCCCGCCAGCCTCCCGGCGCCCAACCGCGGCAACCGGCCGCGTC
>JAVJGI010000040.1:61482105-61495347 GCA_035590275.1 Ibycter americanus
GGGGCTGCCGGCAGGCGGCGGCTCCGCCGGCCCCTTCCCGCGGCGGGGAGCGCATCCTCCCGCTACGGCGGCTGCAGCGGTGCTGCGTGTTTCGTGATTCAAGTGAAAATCCGTATTTATTTACGGGCCCAGGGGGAAGAAGCTACTTTTTCGTAATGTAGTGCCAGTAAGCAAAAGGCTGAAAAGTTCTGCGTGTTCGCTGGCACGTTAGGTAGGGAAACTGTAGAATACTAGAAACCTTTATTTTACATCCCTTTAGAGGAAATAAAGTAACAGTAAATGAGAAGTTAACTGCTTTTTTAATTTTCTGTGCATAGTGGGAAGTTAGGACAAAAATTCAGGGGTTACAGAGTTAAGATCTAAGAAACATAATTTGCAGAGAGCAGTCATATCTTTTCTGAAACCAGAGATTGAGAATGTTGCTTTTACATAGAAGGCTATGTCAAATGTATATCAGGTTTCAAACCAAGCAAGCAACCCCTTCTTCCTGATGATATATTAAAAAGTGACAACAAAAAGTCCCCCCAAAAGCAAGGCAGAACGATGCCACTTTTTGGTCTGGACTGACCACGTAAAACTTGCAGCCTGAAATGAATGTTCTTAAGCAAGTTGCCAAGAGGTAGGTAGAAATCAAAATCTATATTCTTTAGCGAGATAATGTTACTTTTGCATTGTTAAAGTATACTTTGTGAGACTGCCTTCAGAAGTTTCACTGTAAACAGAGTTTTGCAACACTTGTAAACCAGCAGTGCTATTTGTGGCATAGGTCCTGTTCTCACTAGGTGGGCCCTGCAGAATAGCAGGCCGGGAGAAGTTACGAAGTTGGGCCGTGATGGTAGCAACCAGGGTTGTGTTAGAGATCCAGGATGGCGCAAGTGAGGTGACTTTCAGTAAAGTTATACAGTGAATGAGTTACAAACGGGAGTGGATGCCAGGCTTCCAAAGGTGTCTTTCATCTGATTACATTCATGACTGACTTCACAGTTTTTCAGAAAAGAAGTCAAAAAGGTGATAAAAATATATGGGAATTCCAGAGAAAGGAACGTTAGGTGACCTGTGTGGGGTTATAAATCAAGGCAGAAATATCAGTAACAGAAACAAGAGCTGTTCCCCCACTAGTGTCACTTTGTTATCCTGCTGTCTCCGGGATAATTGCCAGGAGCCACATCAGGGTTTTGCGACCAGACCTGAGCACGTGCCGTGGTGAGGTCTGTGGGAGCTCTAGACTGAAACTGGGCAGTGCTGCTCATGGAACAGAGTGAAGTGTTGAGAACTGTAAAAATTTGTCTTCTATGAATAATTTATTGTTTAAAAAATGTAAGATTTCATACAGTAGTGGATTTTGCAGGTGTATGCCTCTTCTCCCTACCTGTAGTAGGGATGTTCCTGAGTGAAGTGCAGTTGTGTACTGAGCCAGGTAGAGTTTTCCAGATGAAAATGTTTAGTGATGTGTATATATATAGATACATACTACTTTTTTAAATGGCTGTGTTTTGTAGTACTACTTGGTAAGCTTTATATACAAATTGTATGAGTGTATTTTGATTTCTCAATAGGTGTGGGACAAAAGTGAAAATGGGGATTGGCATTGCACTGCCAGCTGGAAGGTTTGTATTTATAAAACTTACATAGTTATAACCATAATCTCTCCTTTGTTTTTGAAAAAACATGCTTAATTGTTGCTTAGTAGAGCAGAAATACTTTTGATTTGTTGTAGATCCTGTATTTCTTATGGTAAAATACTTTTTCTCTGCTTTTATAAAACAGCTCTAATGCCTCTTATCTGAAGCAGAAGCTAGCGTTCAGTCTTATATTAATAGCACTTAGGTATGTTGGCAGACTTTGTATCAGTAAACATAGTAGTAACCGGTGTTTAGGGAGTTGGAAAACAGTACCTTAATTTTTAATTGAGTATTTCATTTTTGCTTATTATTAGACTTGAAAAAAAACCCCCACAAAAAACCAAAAAGGAAGAGGTCTGGCTCTCAAATGTTATGACCTCAGACCTCTGTGTGTGTGTTGGGTTTTTTTCTTTTTTTTACCAAACCTGAGAACTCTGTGATGTAGACACTCTATTTCATCAGGATAATTAGTGCATTCAGCTTCTGAATTGTTTTCAACTTATATTTAATAAGACCACAATACAATAATTCCTGTAAATGGAAATGCAAGTGAAGTTTTTGAATTTCCCTTCTCTAAAAAGAAAAGCATTAGGTTGACTAGGTATGAAGGGGGAGTTTCATGTAAAAAAGAAGATAAGTTATGCTTTGGAAGAGTATAGACAAGCTAGAAGTGAGCATGGTAATGGATGAAAATTGAAAACAAAGCTGTACTTTTGTGTCAAGGCAGAATGTTAGCTTGGAAGTTACGGTTAAAAGGAGTAATAAGAAATGCCTTGAAATACACTTGTAATAATAACCTTTTAGCCGTTAATTAATAGCAACAAAACTTTGCAGTGCTTAAGGAATAAATGCAAGAGCTGCTGTGAAACTTTGAGCTTTATAAAAGAACATAGGTTTCTAAGGAGTAGTCTTACTACTTCCTAGAATTTAATTCTGCTTCTGCAGAAAGTCATGAAAATGTATGATCACTTGGACTAATACAGTAAGTACATTTCTCTATAGCGTTTTGGTGTTATTTTGCAGACACATAGCGGATCTGTGTGGCGTGTGACATGGGCCCATCCTGAATTTGGGCAGGTCCTGGCTTCCTGCTCTTTTGATAGAACAGCAGCTGTATGGGAAGAAATAGTGGGAGAGTCAAATGATAAACTCCGAGGCCAGAGTCACTGGGTGAGACTTTAATATATTAATTACAGTTTCAATATGTGCTCATATAAACAGATTTGCTGTGCCTTACTGATTTGTTTGCTTATCATAATGAGCTGAAGCTGCAAACTGTTTAAATTCCAGAATTAAACAGAAGACTGAATGTGCAAATTGTTCTAATTACCAAGTTACTAGACATTCTGGTTTTGCAACATATTTTCTATTCCTGAAACAGAAAAAGCACACTGTTTTCTTCTGTTAATAATGGAGTGTCCCTGATTTTGCATGTTTTGTTAATTTGTGGCAATATTCCAATGTAGAATAAGTATTTTTAAAGCATTTGGGGAAAACAGCTAAATGACAACATTCAGGCCCAATTAGTGTCACTGCTATTGGTCTTTCTTAGTAAGATGTTCCCTGGCAGGCAACTTGCAGACATGAATTTCCATCTGCAGTAGAATTCAAGTTGTACATTTTTTTCTGTGACAGGAGCGCATTTGAAACTGTCTCATGCTATTCTTTTTCGTCTTTCAAACAACACATCAGGTTTTGAGGGGAAATCGTTTGCTTGGAAGTGGATTTTCTAGGTAGCATCTCATCAAGAGAGTTTTGGATCTAAACAGATTATGTTTCAGCGGTTCTTCATGTGTACTCTTATATAACTCAGTATAATATTCCTGCCTCAAACGTTTTGTTTTAGGTTGCTAAAATATCTGCAGTTTTCTATTTTCTGCTAAAGTTTTCTAATATTAAAATACATAACTGTGAAGAGTTGGGTTGTCAGGAGCTTTGGGACCTGGTGGGGTATGGAAGCTCACTCCCATGTGCAGGAGGCAGTTGTGATGCAGTTTTCAGCTCAAACTCATACTTTCTTGGCCGGGAGAGGAGACAACTTGAAAAACAAGTGTTTATAACTTTTTCCTCTTTCATAGTAAACTTCAGCGGCACTGAAATTACAAAGCAGTGTTGATAGGCATCACAGTTAATATTGTCACCAGTATGAATGAAGAGGACAGTTTCAAACTGCCTGTGGCCAATACGCTTGTATTTTATGCTTATGTTACATGATTGGGGTTTTTTTGCTGAAAACCATAATCTAAACAACTCTTTTTGGTATCAGAACTTTGATAACCACTGTGAGTATATTTCTTGATGCTTGAAATTGCATCAGTGCAATGATCTGTCACTTCTCCACTTCATTGGTGTATAAAGACTTTTTTTTTTTTGAAGTTCTGGATGGAAGAGGTGAGTGATCCTATGAAATGGTGTTGTCAGACTTTCATTAGGTTTTCTTAAGGGATAATTTTTTAATGGAAATTTCTAGCATTTCCTTCAAGAATTTCTGCCTTTCTTTGCAGGTGAAGAGGACCACTCTAGTAGACAGCAGGACATCTGTTACAGATGTGAAGTTTGCTCCCAAGCATATGGGTCTTATGTTAGCAACCTGTTCAGCAGATGGAGTTGTAAGGATTTATGAAGCTCCAGATGTGATGAACCTCAGTCAGTGGTCACTGCAGCATGAAATCTCATGTAAGCTAAGCTGCAGTTGTATTTCTTGGAATCCTTCAAGGTATGCTATTAAAACTGTAGGTTTTGCTTTATGACTGTTTAAGCAGAATATCTAAAGTTAGTTCTGAAGTTTTGTAGAATAAATTGTAAAACATTCATGGAGAAGATCCGAGTGTACATTACTCGGATCTGAAGGAAAGCTGCTAACAGTTCTTTTAATGAAGCAAGAGCCAGAGGAGTGTTTCAGAAAGCACTCTTGTGCTCTGTGAGGTAATATTCCCAGCTTAATTATTTTTAGCAAGTAATGACCTAAACAGCTATGGAGTGCTCTTTATTTATCCCACAAAACTTAACTTGGATTTTCGTAAGAGAAAGTGTTTATAAAGGGACAGTTACATCCTTAGGGGCTCAATGATATAGTTAACCTTCTTGAACAGGAAGGAATCAGAGGAGTTTGGTTGGGTGGTCCTCAGCCAGAAGAACACATACATGTAGAGGTTCTCTTTAGCTTTCCATCTTGTATCCTCCCCCAGCAATAACAGGAAGGGAAAAAACAATCAGAACTCCTTTGGATTCTGCTTGTCCAGAAGCGCTTAGTTGGCTTTCCCTATAGACGTAGTGGTCTGTGGCCTGCTAATCCAGTTACTCTTCTATTCATTGATAGTCTGTGCTGAAGGTTGAGAGTACAGGCTTTCACTTTAATGCATGGGATGGGGTTAAAAGTTGATATAACAACTAGAACTCATCCACGTTTAGCTTTTGTAATCTATCTTCCAAAACCTGAATGAAATCCCACTAAATCAATCATTAAAAGTACTGCGAAGAATGCAGACTGTGCCATGAAACTTGTGGCAAATACTTGACCGCAGATGCATATATAAAATCAATCCTGTTCTCTGGGACCATCATCTTGAATTGCTAAATAATGTTTCCTAATGATTTCATCTTAGTGGGTGTGTAAAGTGGGCTTTCAAATCAACAGAATGGAGATTGTGCTGGTAACTGTGAATAGCACTTATTTCTGTTTCCTTGTGATCCCCCCACCTTGTGATATTTTTTTTTTTGTTATTGTTTTGATTTCTTTATAGATTACATGTCTAAAATTTAAAACAAGGATTGGTGTACTTTCTGTGGAATCACTTGTAAATATAAGTATTTATTTTCACCTTTTAGCTCTCGAGCACATTCTCCAATGATAGCTGTAGGAAGTGATGACAACAGTCCAAATATATTGGCTAAGGTTCAAATTTATGAATATAACGAAAATACCAGGTATGCTAAATGACAATATATAACACTTCTGGGATCTTAAAGTAGTTTTTAATTTATGGCCTTTCTTTTTTTTCCTGTTACTAGATGTGGAGGGGGTTAGTAAATAATAATAATAATACATTAATTCTGTCTCTGAGCTATTGGATGGAAAAGGAGAGGGAGACCTCGGAATGGTAACTGATGTTAATCAGACATCATACTGGTAATTTTGTTCTGTCATGGTGCAGAAATGCCAGCGTTCTTACCAGCAATTTAACGGGAGACTTGTTCTGCTTCTGCTAATTTATATGCTTAATTTTGCGCAAGGAATTAATAGGGCAAAGTTGAAATTTGAATTGTGTTGCACTTGGCACTGTTTTGTTCAAGGCAACCTTAAAATCCTTTTAAAAGCATGTTTATAATGACAGAAAGTCCTGTGAATTACCAGTATTCTGTGAAAGTTCATTCTGTACAGTTAAGAATTCAGAAACCGAAAAGGCCAGGAAGTGTGTGCACAACCACTTTCAACTAAATGATGACAGACAACTTGCGTTTCAGTCAGAATGACTGGTGTGGGAAAGGAGCCAAAGTGTCTTGTGGATTTTTATGCCTAGCTTCAGACAATGTTCTCTGTGCATTAACAGTAAAGAAAAGTTGTAACTTACCTGGTAGTAAATAAGAAAACGGAACACGTTTATGATACAGTGGAGGAGGCAGATAGTGGTCTGCTTACAAGCACAGAAAATGTAGTAAGTTACTGAGATGCAAATTTCCTTTAGATTTGTGAATGGAAGAATGTCTATGTCCCTTTTTCAACTGTAGACAATAATGTTCTTTGTTGTATGATTTAGCATACTGTTGTTAGTAGTTACTGTATCTGATGTATTCCATTTCTGAAGAAATTGGCTTGCAATTGTTACTTAAATTTATGTTAAGAAACTTTTTATTTTTACAAGTCTCATCATGTATACTAATCCCTTTTCCCCTGTTCTACTATGTCTGGTTTATATAACTTGCATCACTGGCAATTTTGATGGCATTAAGGTTAATTTCTTATGCCGTACAGGAAATACGCAAAAGCAGAAGCTCTGATGACAGTCACAGATCCTGTACATGATATTGCATTTGCTCCAAATCTGGGAAGATCTTTCCACATCTTAGCTGTAGCAACTAAAGATGTACGAATTTTCACACTAAAACCTCTAAGGTGAGCTTAAAAGGAAGATCATTTGATGCGATGTCGTGCACACTATATAGTCTTATTTTAATAGTATCTGCAAAGTAATAGTAGTAACTTATGTATGCAGGACTGTTTTTAGCAGCCTGATTTTTAAGATGACAAGACTGTGAGCAAGTCTGTAATTTTGTCTGAATATCTCTTAATACTCCTAATGTAGTAATAATTGTGACATAAACTCCTTGAAAGATGTAGTCCTCTCTTTTTGTCATCATGTTCAAGTCCAGACCGTTGAGCAGTTGTGTGCAGAACTGTCACTTTTCTCTTAAACAGGAAAGAATTGACTTCATCAGGAGGATTAACAAAATTTGAAATTCATATCGTGGCACAGTTTGATAACCACAACTCGCAGGTGTGGCGAGTGAGCTGGAATATTACAGGCACAGTGCTTGCCTCCTCTGGTGACGATGGCTGTGTTAGGCTCTGGAAGGGTAAGGTCATCCACCTGAAATACATTAGCTTCGTTGTATGCTGAATACACTTGAGAAATTTTACTCAAAAAAATAACCTTGGAGTAAAAGTTCATTTTAGATTTGTGAAAGATAAATATTTTTGTATTTCTATTTACATTTCAGAAAAAAAGGAAATAACTTTCTGTGCTGGAACACTTGCATGATTTAGGCTGCTGTGAATAGTTTTAACTGTACCCTTAAATTGTTTCACCAAACTATGTAAAATTGTAATTTTAAAAATTAACATGGCTGCTGCATTACTGTCTGTGCCTGCTGCCAAAACCAGAAAATCTACATTCAGTCACAGTGTTCAGGGAAAATGGCTTTTTTCTGTGTAAATTTCCAAAATCAACAACAGCCACCCAGTGGCACTTTCCTGGACTGTTCTCGTTTGTTTTGCAGTATTGTAATAAAGGAAACTAATTCTTGCCTGCTGAACAAAACTGAGTTTTAAATTGTGGATAGGCAGAGAATGTCAGACAGCTAAAGGGCCAGATCCTGAGCTGTTTGGAATTTATATATTGGTATTGAAGTTCAAATCTAATTCACACCAGGTGCAGAGCAGTTGAAACCTCATAGTAGTATCAAAAGCTGAGCTTCAGAAGAGAAACTAACAGTTCTTGTATGTCTGTATTTGCAGCTAATTACATGGACAACTGGAAGTGTACTGGTATACTGAAAGGTAACGGGAGTCCAGTGAATGGTAGTTCTCAGCAGGGAATTTTTAATGCGTCTCTAGGTTCAGCAAATACAAGTCTACAGAATTCACTAAATGGATCATCTGCCAGCAGGTAGGTTAATTAGTAGACTTAATTTCAGTAAATAGTCTCTTCTCTGAATCTTCGTAATTTTACTTAGCTTTCATATTTGTTTTATAATTTTTTTTTTCGAAGTGCAGTGTGATTTACTGCATGAGTAAATGTACTTCTACAGGCTGTTCTAGTATTGCTCTGTGATGGTGTCTGTTATGCCAGTGTTAAGAGAAAAATGAACAAACCCATAAGCCGTACTGAATCATTCTGTATAAATAAGCAATGTAATCAACTATTTTCACTTTGAGACCTTTCACATTATTAAAAGTAACTTTTCTGAAATAGTTTCAAACAAGGAGAAGCTTCATCGTACTGCTGTGTAACTGCCCTTTTGTTTTAGATGCATGTTTAACAGTGAAGCAAAAATACCAGCAACAAATTTCTGTTCTTCACTGCGATAATGTAGCAGAAAGGAAGGAGGAAAAGATACTCCATAATGTATGGCTTCAACAATCATATATTAATGTTAGTTTACTTGCATTTTTGCAGGTGTAATATCAATTGAATAAAAGTTTTGGGTTTTTCAAATCTTCCTCATATGGCATTCTTATTGCAGATAAACTTGTTTTCTCTGTTATATTTTTATTCTGTAGTAATTGCTGTTCAGTAGGTAAATTTCATTGCCTCTTCTGAAAACCATTTTGATCTGTGCACACTGAAATCCTGATATCTGAGCCCTGCATTTGTATGGTGGAGTGTGTACCATCAGCTTTAAAGGATGTGTCCTATGTAAGGACTAGATGTGGCCAAATTCCATAGCAGCAGCTTCCCAATTTTGTGGCCACCTTTTATATCTTTCAAATGCCTTGGGATAGCCTCCATTCCCATCCATACGGAGCTACTAAGATGGCTTTTTTTGAGTTTAAAGTGCTTATCTGTAAAGTACTACAACAGTTTGCTTTTGGAGAGTAGCCTTCACCCCCTGCCCTTCAGCAGTCAGTCCCAAATCACAGTTCTGACTTCCAGATCCCTAGCTGTGTTGAACAGAGAAGGGCTTTCACATTTTCTTCACAAGATAAATGGGAGAGTGAGAAGTGGTAGCGGGCCAAGCCTCCATCAAGGAGGCCAAAATGATAGTGGTCATCTGGTGGTTCCAGGTGCTACTTATAGTGTAGCAAAAAAATGCTGAGATGCAGTCCTGTCTTGGAAGTGTGATATCCAAAGCTATGTTACTATTTGCTTGGGCTCCCATAGGGAGGTACAGGCTACTTTATGCTTCTCTAGCACAGGGTGTGGTTTCACAGTCTCCTGATCTAAGACTGCTGCTGCCAGAAGGGCTCTCCCTGAAGTGGGTAGTAAGCCATTGTAAAACTGAAACTTCTAGCATTATTTTAGGCTCCTTCTGTTGCACTGTATTCTGAAAGTGGGTTTTTTTTCTGTTTTTTTGTTTGTTTGTTTCATAAATTATTCTTGGCTCTAATTTGGAATTAACATTTTGTTACAGAATTAAGTCTGTGTCTGTGGAATTTCAAAATATGTGGTGTCTTGTCCTAGGATTGAGCCTTACTATAAAAAAAGATGCACTTAACTACATTTTCTTTTGTAATCACATGGGCTTGAATTGCATAAGCACAGTTGCTAACTTTTGTCTTAGTGTATTAACACTTATAATAAAGATTTATGTACTGACACTTGACTAAATTGGTATGCTACACAGCATTTATTTGGTCTGTGACTGTGGATGCTATGTTTCAGTGCCTAAACATTTAAACACTTAGAACACCTAAAGTATAGGCAGATCTGGAAAACTTTCTTAAAGCACAGTCACCAAACTGGATTTGTAATGAAAATAGTTTCAGAACAGATGATGTAGAGTGCTGGAAAATAAGTTAGTAGGGCTATATTGTTATGTTGATGTAATTGTGTGTCTAGATCTATGATACAATTTCCATTCTCCATTTGTATTATGTCCTTTTTAACAGAAAGCAGAGCTGATACCAAGCTAACTGGAGTAACTTTGGTGTTTTGCTGCTTGTTGCATGCACACAGGAATGGAAAACGAACTCCTTTTTCCCCTCCCCAACGCCGTTTGACCTCTCCCAAGACACCAGCAGCCTGCTAACTTCTAAATGCTATTCAAAAAGGCTTTTTAAAACACATTGTGTACGTTTTTTGTACTAGCCTGCACAGTTTGATACTGTTGGAACTCCTGATAGAAAAATACTTGGAGAGGCTTCTTGTTCGGGGAAAAAACCCCCACAACCAACCAACCCAAACCCCAAAACTTCTATCAAAACACTTTTTTTGAAAGCTTGTCAAATTAAAAGACTAGTTCATGACTAAAAGTGAGATTTATTTTTTTTTGTCCTTAATTGGGATGGGAGGAGGGAAGTGACCATTAAAATAAATTTCATTAAAATTGTTTTGATAACTAATTTGTTTTGCATTTCATAATGTTCACCATTTGATTAAGATTCCTAAACATCACAAGTTTGTAACTGCTTTGTAATATATGCAGCTGTTAGTTTTAAAGGAATAAGAAAACTGTGTTTTGACAATTGTACAGATGGTAGCTTTTAATAGTTTGGTATTGCTTCATTTATACCTTAGTATGACTTCAAATAAATGTTTTGTAAGTACTGTCATACTTTCTTCATCCTAAGAGAAGTACTTTTTCTGATATGTACTGGTACATTCCTATGGTAATAATTCCATGGAGTAACTAAAATTCTCTAAGCATAGTATCCTAAAAAATGCAAACACTTGAGCCATACAAAGATACAAACCAAAATGCAGCTTGTTGTGAATTGTCCCATAATGTCATTAATCGTATAGCTGTTCCTTTATGTAAGTCCACAGAACTGTAAACAGGACAGAAAACATCTGTAGGTATCTAATATAGTTATACTAAAATGCACAAGTATTACGGGTAAGTTCTAATAAAAACAGCAGAAAAATGACATGAAATGGCATAATTCTGAGCCTTGCATTCACCAGGAATCTTAAATTTACTCTGAGGATTTTGCAGAAAAATGTAAATACATACAAATACTGTATTTCATTGAAAGTAGTTATCCTCTGTAAATGTATATTATAAATTTAAAAGTATTGTAAAAACAATGATGTTTTTACATTATTCTGGAAGTGCTGTGAAGTTAATCTGAATTAGATGCATATGCAGAAAATGTACTTAATATTTAATGTATATTTTGTGTCGCAAATGAAGCGTTACTAAAAGCTCTGTTAACAAATTGCAGGAATTTTGGGAGAGTGAAAGCCTGTTAATAGCTGTGCTACAACATCCTTTTGATTTCCAAAGCAATCTGTTCTTTTGTAAAAATGTATACTAGGATTCTTATTATGGTATTCTTTTCTATAAATTTCAGTGGAAAAGACTGTATTATTTTCCTTTGAAGAACAGTTTCCAGATTTGTCTTGTTTTGAATTACAAGCCTTGATTTCTGCTATTATGTTCTATTGGTTTTGGCATGGATATACTAAAGCCTTTTTTTTTTTTTTCCAGCATGTCTTTTCTCCTCTTTGGTTCTCCTTGTATTTACTACCTTTCTCTTTTTCTTGTTTTGTTTTTTGTTTGGTTTTTTTTGGTTTGGTTTTTTGTTTTGGTGTTTTGTTCCGTTCTTAATTGTTTCAGGTATTTCTTTCCCCCTCTGGATTCCCCACGGGCTGGATCGAGATGGTCCAGTCATGCCCAGCTCCTTCCTCCTCCTCCTCTGATAGAGCACTCTTGCGATGCTGACACTGCCAACCTCCAGTATCCTCACCCTCGCAGACGATGTGTATCTCGGCCTCTTAATCTATTACCTGAGAATGAAGGGGTTTAACATGTTACTTTAAATAAACTCTGAAGGGCCTTATTTTGGTGTTTGTGAATGCTTCCATTTCTGGCTAGCTTTGATATTTCTTCTCTCATACAGAAGACTTAAAAAATTTGGGAACTTCATGCATGTTTTGCAAAACAAACTACAATATTTGGAATATGTTATTTATGCTTGTGTATCAAAAGAACATTTTAATTGGTACCCTTTGAGCTATGGCAACACATACAAACAGTGTTAACCACAAGCTATTTATGGAGTAGCTGACTTAAATGTGCCTGTATTTTTTTTCTTTTTTTTTTTTCCTTTTTTATTTTTGGAATCAGTTTAGTATGGTCTTGGATTTTTTTCTTTTTGTATATTGCACTGACAAATGTGAAACACTCTCAAAATTAAACATGCCTTCAAGAAGTTGCTGAGTAACTAAAGGATGATATTGGATCAACTTGTAAAAGAAACAAAACCATTCCTGTGTATACTGCAGCAAAATAGTTGCGAGTATTTGGTGACTTAAGAATTTTCCATCTTGCTATATAAATATTTAAATTTTATAATTGTGGTTGATTAATAAACTTATTCTAAAAGGTCTGCATTAGTATGCTTTTTCTTGTAATAGGCTTTTTTTTTAATGGGCTTCTGATCAACGAGCTTTTTTTGATCCAGGTGTCCATTCTCAGCTTTGCTTTTGTGAAGTCACGTGCCATTCTGGATATGCCATTGCGTATTCAATTTTCTGCCACAGGGTGTGCTCTTGACTTTTCTCATGGGTGAGTTGGAAGATCTGCAGAGACTACTAGCGTCTTTGGGTTTCAAATTGCCGTGTAATTCTTTTCCTGTGATTGAATAATTTACTTAGGACATTTTGAAGAAATAGTACTGACTTAAAAGCAGTCTTTTTTGATGTGTCAGCACACGAACATCATTGCTGTGGATCAGCATGCTGGCACTGGCTCAAGTTTTGGCTGGTGTGGGACAGGTGAGAGGCTGAGACTGGACAATGACTGCATAGTATTGCTAGGGAGTAGCGTTACTGTGCAGAGTGTAATTGCTGAGCTTGTTCAGCTAGATCTTGGGGGAAGGAAGGATAAAGGTGGGCTCTGTGCAGCAGAAATCATGTATTTCCATGTGCCTCAAAATGGGGTCATGCTACTTTGGGCTATTGACCACTAGTATAAAGGGAATGGAAAGGGCAATGTGCATTCCTCCAAAATGATAGCAAGTTCCTGGGAATTTTACTTGTATTCTGAAAACTTTTATTTGCTTAGATGCTATATTTTTGTTCAGATACACCACATCTGTTTCTTGATTTATCTCTTGAGGAATCTGAATTTACTAAAAACCTACTAGAGGTAACAGTGGTGTTACAGAGTGTTTGCTGACTGTGTGGAGGTAGGCTACTCATAGTTTTTGCCAGTAGGAACAGAACTGGGGGGGGGG
>JAVJGI010000040.1:61499448-61512512 GCA_035590275.1 Ibycter americanus
CCCGAGCCGCGGCGGGTGGTTGTGCGTGCGCGGGGTGCTGAGGGGGTAGGGCCCGGCCCGGGCCTTCCGCCCTGGGGCCAGCAGCGCTGGGCTGCCGCCTGCCAGGTAGCGGCCCCGGGTGATCGCGTCACGGGGTTTGTAGCTCCCCAGGTACTCGCCGCTGTGGGGACGGAGGAGGGCCGTCTTGGTCCAAGTGGCTTTACGGGCTAAATATAGGCTGGCGCGTCGTGCAGCGTCGGTACTCTAACGTGCAGCGGTGTTGCTCTTTTTAGAAAGTCCAAGGAGGCTGTAAAACTGTGGCCCCCACAAGGCTTCTGGGGGAGGGGACTGGAAGTAATTTTTAAGCACGTTTGTGGACAAAGTGGGGCGATTGCCAAAGAATATTGGCTGTGATGTACAAATAACGTACTGTGACTTGTGTAACTGCATAGCTGTTTTGTTCCAGCTTTCAGATGTTGCTGGACCAGGGCTGACGGCGTTGCCAAGCAGAGTGCTATTTTGAGCAACTTGTGCAGGATGATGGAAGGCTTCAGAAATATTGCTGATGAGACATTTCCAAGCTTCTTGGGCCAGTCATTGAGTAGTAGTGCAAGTGTCATTTTGGAAAATGTTACTATTTCCTCAAACCCTGGCTTACCTGTTGCAGCTTCAACTGTTGCCAGGAGTAAAACGGGCTGTGACAACAGGTGAGACTATCAGTTAATACCTCTTAGTATAAAAAAACAGTTGACCAGGTTGAAACATTTCACTTCGGAAAGGAAAAATTCTTTTCACAGATTATTTGGTAGATGATTAAAACTATTTGGTAATTAGTAGCATACTAATCAGCAAACATAGAATTGATTGTATTAGTGGTGAAAAATCTGCATTAAATTCATAACTTATATAATACTTACATTAAAATTACCCTTTAAAAGAGTAATTTAGTTTTTAGACTGATAACAGTCAAGTTTAACTCGACTCTTCAGCTTAGTATACTCAGGTTTGAAGCCATATAGAGAATAATACATTTTTTACATGTGTGTTCTCTTAGCTCTATTAACTGCTTATTTAACTTACCTGGATCTGGCTCATTTTAGAAAGGGTAGAGTAAGAACTAGTGTTATGGATACAAGTTAAAATTTAACAAAACTTATAATGATTTGTTCAGCAAGGAGTAGAGCGAAGAGTAACAGTTTGAAGCATTTGCTTACTTAACTACTGTCTTGTGACTTGACAAAGGAGTAAGATCAGACTTTATACCCTTTCTTTCCGGAAGTGTGTGTTCCAAATGGGACTAGCCACTAAAAAGGTAATGTGGTATTTCACTAAAGAACTACAGAAGACTGGAGAGGATCATTCTGGGTACATATGTGTACCTTTAAATACAGTTTGGCTAGAAAGTGCTAAAATATTCAAATCAGTGAACTTATAGTTGATGAGTGGCCTTCAGTATGATTCCCCCCCAATTCTTTGGAAAACAGGAGCAGTGTGTATTAGAATGATTCCGTTTTGTGTTCCTTCTCGCCCTTTACAGGCTTTCTGACATCTGTGCATCCTATTTAGAAGGGAAACGTTCACCTCTGTCAGGATCTTCTTGCAGTAGTCAGTCAGATCTTGAGCCAATGGGGAGATTTGCCCTCAGCTTCCGTGAAGACATGTAAGTGAAATAGTTAAAATCGAATTCTGTCCTAAAATGCACATACCAATATATAGTATGTAGATTTATATGTACTGTAAGCTAATTATGGAATACTTCATAATCAAATTGCCCACCTCAGCAGCAGCTTCTACTATTGGCCTTTTGATGGCAGTAACTGGAGAGCTCAGCTGTGCATTAGTCTGTTAGCTTACAGTGTTTGGCAGCCTGGGCAGCTTTTCCTGCTAAAACCCTCCATGCTTTCAGAAGAGGGATAGTGGCAGGCTATGTGTAAACATCCTGTGCAATGCTACAGCTTGTATAGCCCTATGTAAACAGTGTTTGGCTGTTTAATTGACTCATTGGGCTTCATGTACATGACAGGAATGAATCTTGAGAAGTGATTTTTTTTTTTTTTTTTTAACTGTGATGTTTTATTTTCTGTCACACTAATTAAAAATTTCCTAAGCATGATTAATTAATTGACTCACTTGAATCTGGCTTGTATTTACCTAGTTTACATTCCATAATCTAGAATTAAGCTAAAGTTTCTGGTTCATGTCGTGTGTATGAATAATAGTTTGCTCTGATTTAAATCTGTTCCAACTAAATATCATGCAGTGTGCATACAGAAAGGAGCATCAATTTCTATTAAATTTAGCTTCCTTATAGCATCAGTGATTGCTATTTCTTAAGAAATAACAAGTGTTAGAGAAATACTTTAGAGAGCATTACTAAGTGTTGGAAGTTGTTGCATAGGTTATTCTAATCAAGGTCAAATTTGTTCCTATTGTTATGATAGAAACTGCAACATGTTTCTTTTTGATAAAATTGCATGATAGCCAGTATGTCCCTATAAAAACAATATACGATTAAGTGAGTCAGTGTCTTGATTGTACTCCAGTGAAAATACTACAAAGCATAGAATAATTGCATTTTAGACTTTTTCAAATGTTAGTTTCATTTATGTATCTAAAATATTACAGCAAAAGTATGTTTCATTTCTCTCAATGTGGAAATTTTAACATCTTACGTGATTATCTTATCTGCCTGTATGGAAGTCCTGTGAAACCAGAGGTGAAAAATAACTTTTAAACAGAATTATAAAAGCTGTTATTTAACAGAACTATATGGAATTTCAGCAAGTTGTGTTCTTTGTGATTTAGTCACTAATTTAATGTTGCAAAAGGCATGCTGATGTTATGGACTAAGGAAAATCTTGTCTAAGGTTTGACTTGCTCTCAAATGGATCATGGAACTCACCTGGAATAGACCCTTTTCCCCTTATACTTTTCCCCCTTTTTGCAGAAATGGGAGAAAGAAACAAACAGAAAAAGTAGAGAGACATGTTGCATTGTATTTCACTACTTGTTTCACACTTTAGATTGTGAAACTGAAGCCTTTGTAATCTTGATGTTTGCTCATTTATTGTAAAATGACAGGTAATAGACAGGTAGAATCTGTATTAATGGGAACAGCCGAGTTCCTAGAGACAAAGGCATTAAAATCAGAGAATTTATCAAATCTTTATATATATAGATGTTGTATACTAATGTTGATATATATATCTCACAGTGATTTTTCATTGAAATAATTGTATTTCTAGGGAAGTTGCTACACAAGTTAAAGAGCGAATATCTCAGCCAACATCTGTTAGTTTGAAAGAACCCCATTCAGTATATGGAGAGCAAGATCAGAATGTCATTGAGCATTCAAATCGCAGTCAAGATACCTTACTTGAGGTGTTGCCACTTGAACGATTGGAAGGTATTAAAATCTGAGGAAAATGGTATACTTATTCTCAGTGTAATTAGCTTTTTATGCTGTAGATGTCTTCTCTTGACTCTTTCACTGCTTTGTGGCATAACGTAAATGGGTTTTGAAAAAGAATCTCTTAATTATGAACAAACTGAAAACAGAAAGCTTGTGGTTGACATTGTGTTCTTAGATTTCTTCCTAAAGTACAAAGCTAGACAGGAGGCTGGTGAAAATAATGTTTGCTGTAAAATACCAGAACTAGTATGCTAAGTAGGAATCCAAATTAAATTCAGTAACTTCACTTGTAGAAAATGTGTATGTAAGCTGTTTTCTACCCCTTATCTTTCAGGAGGTTTAAGTCTATGAGACTAGGTTTTAACTTACATCTCTTTTCTTGCCTTGTTCCAGCCTGGAATAAATGGTTTTTGACAACAGCTGTAGAAACTGGAAACACGCATTTCTAGTGAGATAATGCATGAAAAAGTAGTTTGGAATACTTGCTGTGAACACTATGCTTTTTTTGAAGTATGAATAGCATAGGGGAAGCAGAATAATATTCTGTAACTTATTTTAAAAGATTGGCTAGTAATGTTAAATTTGTTAGGGTTTTTTGCTGATGCTAGTCCTGTGATTAAATTCTGCTCATTCCTTAAAATTCAGTAAACGTGAAGTCACTACCAAGTATATTTACTCTTTTCTAAGCTTTATCTGAACATTTACATAGGTTTTTGTGAGTTGAGTATTAATAATTTAATGGAGAACATGTTCGATTAGAAAGTACTGTAGTTTGTAATACAAACGTGCCCTTATAAAACATATTTCTAATGGTGAAGTATTGGCTTCAGTCGCTTATTGTAGTCCTGAGGAAGTAGCAGTAACTATGGCAACAAAAGTAATGATACTTTGGAAAACTGGGACTGCCCAGTGTTTGGACGTGATAGCACCTGGTCATATTTAGCTAATTGGTTTTAACTTGTTTAATCAAGGTTTAGGATTCTAGTCTGGAAATTGCCTTTTATTTCCATCTATTACTTAAGAATTAGGAACTTCTTTTGCTAAAACCTGTATGTGTATGTCTGAAACACTCTCTTGACTTGTGGGACTTGCAGTTGGATTATAGGTGGATATAACACAAAGACAAGTGGAAGCTTCTTGCAAGCGATCCAAAAAAAGAATTGGCTTAGTAGGCGAAATGCAACAGTGGAACAGAACACTTGTTTTCTACTTCTGCTAGTCTAACCTGGGACTCCTTACTTTTTTGCACTGCCTTATAGAAATCCTTAAGGCAGTAATTGTCTTTCATAATTTTTACAGTTCTAGCCCTGGTGTAACCCTGCCTTTTTAATTATTCCCAGATACTTTAGGTCATTGCTGTATCAGCATGTAAATTTTGGCATTGCGGTAACGTGTATGTTTCAGAGTTATTTTTGTAGTGTATTTCAAGACCTTCAGGAGGCCCGGTTTGCTATCTTGTAGAGTAGCTTAGTATTATAGTATAACATGAGAACATAATAAAATTATTGATTTGATATGAACTGATAACGCTACATTGTTTTGTTTCAGATTTGTCACCTGGAATATGTTTTCTTCCAGACAGTAAGAATAACAAGGTGAAAGCTTTTCTAAATACAGTGAAATTAAAGGTTTTCTAATATTAATCTCGTAATAGACTTAATTCTGTGAGAGGAGGAGGGAGGCAATTGAACTGTGTTTATTGTCTTATGTATCCCTTAAGTTTGTAACAATGCTAGCATGCTCAACGTGTGGTGCCTCACTTTTGCCTCCTTTTTGCAGATCATTTAACATAATTAGTACCATGGGAGCATGACTCCATCTAATCTTTCTCAACTGTGAAAATTGTTTACTCCTAGTCTCTGCTGTCTTGTAATTTTTTATCAGTGTAAGGACTTTACATTTTATCCCTGTTGTAGTTTAGCTTAGTGAAAAGCCAGGTTAAACTTGGTGAAAAGTGAGGAACTTTTTGGAATGCTTTTGGAAATTGAAGTAGACAATATCAACCTGATTTGACTTGTCCCTGTACTTGTTAATTACTTTGAGGAATATTAGTTCAGATGACTTCTTCAGTGTACTCAGCATTAAAAACTGCGCCATTTGGAAGAACACAATCTTCCTGCTGCCTCTGTTTCTTTCTCTGTGTGTCTGTCCTAGAGCTAGCAAATAGCTGCAGGTATTGACAGGTAGGGCTGTGCTTCAGCTGTTTTTACCTACTGTGGTAGAGAAGCTGACAGTTATGGGCACAGAGATACAAGGCAGACAGGAATGGAAGATCTCGTGGCCCTTATAGAAAATGTGCCTCAGGCTGCAGCCAGATGCTGTCCAATATGTACTCCTTAATGTGTCAGCTGGTGTTTACTAAAGTGATTTTGTTTTCTTTCATTTGATTTTTCTAGGGGCCACAGTTGTCAGTGAGTTGCAGCTGAATGCTCACAGATTGTCATCTGAAAACCATAATTCAAGTTCTTCTAAAATTCTTTGCTTTCTAAACTTTGACTTATTTGCTGTCTGTCAAATGTGATCTGTTTATCACAAAGAATGTGAGACTAAATCCAAAACAGACATTACATGGTGCTGTTTTTAAAAATCATTCAGGTATATAAAAGATACAACATTTACAGATAGATTCAGCTGAAATACTACTTTATAAATGATTTAGTACACTCATTTGAAGACATCATCAACAAAGGCTTGATCTGGCTGTACGACTTCTGAAGAAGCACTGTTTTAGCAGCATAGGAAACTATTGAGAGTTATTTTTGTACTTTTAAGTTGTGATTGCAGCTTAACGAATGGGGAGCAGTGTTTTTCAAGTGTAAACTCTTTAATGCAATGGTTCAGTACTTTATTTCTGAGGTCTTGTAAGTTTGGTGTCTTTCAGATGCTTTTTTCTTCTTTCCCCTTTATGATTCCTGTATTTCTTGCATGTATCCACTCTGGAAGCTAGCAGGCAAAGTGCATTTGAACTAGAATGTCTGCTGGAATGAGTAGGAAGAAGAAAAAAAGGGGGGGGGGGAGTTTTGGAATATTATTAAACCTCATTAATTGTTTATTATTAACTGAATTTATGCAATAGCTAGTTAACTCCTAGAAACATTTCCGTATGGATGGTTTTCACAGGTTAGTCCATCTGAACCTTCTGAGAAGCTGATAGAAGGTGAAATTTCAAGTGATCATCTTGGCAATAGCCTTTCAAGTTTTTTGGAAAATGAGAAACTCTTGTCTCTTGCAAGCTCAGCAGAAGATTCCACTGGTAAGTGTATTTATAACTCTGGGTGTTTGAGTCTAGAATTCTGACTCAATGTTACTGCTTACTTGAGAAGAAAGGTATTGTTTTACTGAAGTATTTAATATAGATTTGCAGTTGTTCAAAAACTACTATTAGGAATATTAAAGAAAACTATGTTCCTTTGGGAAACTGGCTGTTCTAAAATTTTAATAAGAGTAGTTGGCTATGGAATTTGTCAGAGAAGATCAGAATTGGAAGTTTAATCTCAGAAGTTAAAGAACAGTCCTCAGTTACTGTGAATCAAAAATGCAGGTGGAAATGTGGTCATTCATTTAATGAAATGGTAACCCTAGCTGCAGTATCCGTTTAGATTAACAGAGATAAACTTCTATGATGAACATGTACATGCAATTAGAATTAACTTTTACTTGAGTTTTAGTTCAACTCTCTTTTAGATGTCACACATGCAGGGTGACACCCAAGTTGGAAGTCTAGCTTACTCGCAGGGCTAAAAGTGAGAGCTTGAGTTGTGTGTAACTAAAGAAAAGTTCTGAAATTTCTGTGGTCTTGCAGTGGCTGCTGCTGAAGGACAAACATGCTCTTCTTCATTGATGCAGTTGACTTTGCACATAATGTGAAGGTTCACAGGGTATGTCGTCAGATGCACCAAGCATGAGGGGCGCAGTGTGATAAATAAGTTTACTGCTGTCTTGAGATGAAGCAGTCCTGCATTCAAGTAGGGTTACTCAATTTCTCCCATGACGTCTACAGATGTCGTGACTGTCTTTTGAAGTCATCTTGTTCTTTCTTGTTGCATAACTTCACTTGTGCATTAAGCATATAAAAATGAAGTCAATAGTTTGCTGCATAAAAATACTGGGTTTTTTTTCACCTGAGGGGATGGAATTACTTTTAACTGCCCTCCTAAGGAGCTGGTAGTCGTTAGCTGGAAGTATTTGCCTATTCAGGGCTCTAGTACTGGTGAAGCTAACTGATCTTTTTATTTTTCCTGGTCAGTGTGCAATGTACTAATTTTTATCATGGAATTCTGTATTCAGTGTAAATTTGGCAGCTGATTGTTTCTAAAAATAAGGAGGAAGTCTCTACTATCTGAAGTAAAATACATTAGTCTACCTTCTTGTTACTTGGAAGATAGCAGGTTATTATTTCAGTTTCACGAAGAAATCAAGACATAGATAATGAGATTAAAACAACTATTTGTGTTGTTAATTTCAGTTTGAATTGTAGGTCTTCGTCTACCATTCAGGTAACTAAATAATCCTCCTATAATTTTTAAAGCATTCTATGGACATTTGTTCTGAGGATACGTATTAGTCCTCTTTCAAAGACTGAAGAAACTTAGCCTGCTGCAGTCCCTCCACCTTCTCCAGTATTATATATGGAGACAGAGCCATGATTCAGATTTTTCATTTATTGACTCTCAAATGTAACAGATGCTGATTGCTTTCTGTAATATCAAAGTGGCTGAGCATCCATACCTTCCAATTCAACTAAATCTCATTTTATTGAAAGAATGTGCTTCTGTAAATCAGGCTCTGTACAGGGCACTGGCAAAACGGAATGCAAAAGTAATGATGACTTACCTGTGTGTGTATAGATGTACTTTCTTCCTGTACATTCTTGGCATTGTACAGACCTCTTTGGCAGAAGGAAATACTGAGAAGATTCTTCAGAATTACCTTTTTGAGGTGAAGAATTGAAATATACTCCAAAACTGAAAATTGATGGAGAATACTTAAACCATCACCAGCAACCTGAAAATGAGCGTTTCCTTAATTACATGAGGAAAAAAATAATGTAGTTTTGAATTTATAAATGCTGAGTTTATAATGTTTGAGTAAACTGGTTTTTTTGTAAGGAAAAACTCAAACAAGGTACTGTTTCCTAGAAATGAAAGACTAAAAAGTAAAGATGTCAAACTTCTTGGAATATGTTTTACAATGGTTTTAAGAGTGTTTTTCACCATGCCCTAAAAAGCTGACCGGTGTTTGAGACTTAAAAATAAACAAACAAAAGCCCTGGAAACTCTCCTCTCCCCCAGCCCCCACAAATTAAAAAAAACAGCCCCAAATGAAGAAAAATCGTGTCTTGGAAAATGTCTCACTTGGCAAATAGAAATAATATTGTTCTTAGTAATAAAACTGAACCTTCTTTTGCCATTGAAAGATAGAACTACGCTTCAGGCATGTTCTGTGAAGTTCAAAAAATGTTATCTGTATACATACTCATAAATGAAAAGTGAAATACGATTTGTTAGTTGGAATGTGGTCGTGTATAGATCATGTGAAGGAACATGAGTCACTTGAGATCCTGGGAGTTTAAATGCTCGTTTATAGTCATCTTGTTTTACTGTATATTACTAGTCACAGAGTAAGACAATTACATGTTTCTGTGACCCAGTTATTTAAAGGGAAAAAGAGGATAATTCTGGTCTGAGTGCATGTGTGTGTTGTGAGACTCAATGTATTAAAAATTATGGAGTTAGTTTGATAGTATGTCAGGTGATATAAAATGTCCATGAAAGGTGGCGATTAGGATGCTTTCTTCTCTTTCAATAGATGATGATATTGATGATGAAGAGTTCTTTGATAACCAATTAGAAGCCTATTTTGAGCAGCTGATACAACCAGAAATGACAAGAGGAGACACTGACATACAGAAGCTCTCGGAATGCAGTGCAGCGCAGAAGCTTTCTCAAAACGGCTTACTTCAAGTAGGTTTAAAGTAAAGTTCAAAGCTCAGCATGCCCAATGGCCCTTAAACATGTTAGCATTATTGAGGATTGTCTGCCATGGTCAGCTAGGTTTTATTTCTGGCAAACCCAAATACTGTCCAACAGGTAGCCTGTAGAGCAAAGGATTCTTTTTAAGTTTAAAGATGGCAAATACAGCTCTAAACTAGAAGCAAAGCTGTTTGAGCTTCTGACTTTTCCTGTTCCCTCAGCAAGCCTTTCCCTGGGAAAGAAAAAATGGAAGAAGCTAGGTAGCTATTTTTGTATTTCTTTTCCTTTTCCTTGTAGTGCAGAGCTAGCAGCTGATTCATCTGCTTGTTACAGAAGGTCTTGCTGTTTATGAGATAAGGTGGAATTAGGTAAGTAGCTGGCTGTCCCAAGAGTCAGGAAGGTTCGCAGCAAAGCTGAAGAAGTTACCTATTATGGCATCTCCTTTAAGCCTCCATTCAGGTTTCCCACCCCTGTCTAACCCTGCTCCTCACACTCTTTGTGCTGTGCAGTCTTCTCCTTTCTTCTGATAAGTAGCTGTGGTAGAGAACCTTGTGGAGTCAATTCTGTTATTTGATCTTGCAAAGAGGGGAAAAAAAACCCCAAAACCACCACCCCACCCCAAACTCCTAAGACTGGATTTCTGCCCTTTCTCTGGGATGATGGAGATTTGTCCTCGGAGAAATCCTGTAATTAATATAGCATCAGTAGTACTTCCTGAAGATGGACTTTTTCTGCTGGACTACTTACTACTGTATTTCTTAGTTTGCATTAGAAAAGTAAAATTGCTTTTAGAGTTTTGGATTGTTTATGTTTATCTGAACTTGATGTACCTCTGAGGCATTCTCTTGAATGCTTTAAGGTGTGAATGTTTCTTACACACCTTGCTTCCCATCTCAGCTTCATAATGGTGGTTTTTAGTGTCAGAGATGGTAAAATATTTATAGATAAGCATTTGGGATCCTCTCAAGTCCACTAAGGGAAATTAGTAACGAAGCAGAAGCTTCTACTGATAACATTGTCTTGTGATGGCATGATACTGATTTTGATTAACAGCTTCTGAACTCAAAGAATTTTTGATGAAAGATAAATGTAGATAAAAAAGCTAATGCCCATAAAATACTTGCTTTACCCTGTCCCTTCCATCCCCAGCAAGGTGATCAGCTAAACTGAAACTAAGGTCGTCTTTTGATCTCGCTTATAACTTGCTTGTAATAAATATCCAGGAGATGGGCCTATTGTCTGTGTAGGAATTGCTTAATTTTAATGTGATAGTTCTGTGACAAAACTACTTTCAGTAGTTTAACTTGTTCCTACTCTTAATTAGAGTTACAGTTTTAACTGTAACTGATTCTAGTTTTATTTTTTGTTTCTATAACTATTAACATGCTGGCACTTCTTTTCTATTACACAACTAGTTTATAAAATCTTTTTGATCACTGGTTTATTATCTTGGATAGCAACGTCCAAAGTTTTAAGTGTATAGCATCACAGAGACTCGGTTTTCCAGGAGAGTAAATAAATCTAGATAATGGGTCTGTGTGAAAGATAAGCATAGAGCAGCAACTAGCTGGCTTGTGGTTTGCCTTTGAGCAGCAGTTAGCTTCATTACAAACAGATTGCTGGGGATTTAAGTGCCTTTTCATTTTCCTGGCTTTGCAACAATGGATGCAATCCTGGCAGTTGCATGCTTGACCAGAATGGGAAAGTGTGATTTATTTAAACAATTAAATGAACTGTAGCTTCTGAAATTTCAGAAATTTCCCAACTGACATCAGGGTTTCCAAGCTGTGGGAAGTGATATGTTAACCCTATAAAAGTAGTCTGCATAGGCTGCTAGTTGCTGATCTATGGCTGTATGTGAAGAAGGGGATGAGTGGAGGTTTGAAGAGTGAGAATAATACAGTTCTGCTGTCTGACCTCAGGTCTTTTCTATTTGTGTAAGATGTTCCTGCTTCTCTGCTATTGTAGATAAGACAGTAGGGTAGGTACAACAGGTTCCCAGTTAGATTCGGAGTCCTCATCCAGCAGTGGGTCAACCAGAATGGGAAGAGGAGTAGCATGGTGCCCTTGTTAAAGGGAATGAAAGGATGTAGAAGGAATAAGAAGGGATCATCCATCTTCTTGCTGTGTATGCCTTTGGAGGCAGATGTGTGGATTGGCATAGCCAGAAACTGTTGTCCTTGGTGGTGGTGCTAGCAGCTGGAGATGCCTCTGGCAGTGGCACATAAGCGAACAAAGTATGGCAATTTCTTTACTAGTGAATTTTTTAACATTGTAAAAACAGCTGTAGTGTTAATTTTTTTTTTTCTTTGGTATAGTTGTTCTAGTGTAACTTGAATTTTTTTTTTCTTTTTTTTTCTTTTTTTTTTTTTGCGAAAGGAGAACTTTCAGGTTCCTGACACTTACCAGGCTGTGACAGGAGTAGATTCTGGAAATGCTAGTGATGAAGACTCACAAAATCAAGGGATAACTGGATGTCCTGCGCAAAGAGAAATGCTGCCCAGAGCAGTACAGCAAGTGGTATGAAATTGTCATTTAAATTTCTGTTTATCATGTAGAGTAAGACTGTAGTAGAAGATGGCAGTTTTCTTGAAAACTTGTTAGAGGTTGAACTAACCACCCAGCCTTCCTTTACAAAAAATTAACACCACCACTTTTTAGGTGTATTTTTCATACATAGTTAACTTGGACTATTTTGTACCTAGAACTGTTAGCACAAACAGTTAACTGCACTTTTGACGCTTTTCAAATTATTATTGTTTGCTAAGAATTCCATGACTACTGGAGATGTGCTAGATTCCTGTGCTGCTGCTGAGTTTCGCTCAGATTCACTGTATCTTCAGTGCGTGGACAGCCATAAAGCTGATGTTGTGGATGTCCTTCCAAAGCAAGAAATACAGTCCTCCGAGTGTCAGGCTGCTTCTGAGGCAGAAGTACTACATGCAGCAAGAGGACTTTTGGGGCACTACACCACTCCTAAAGTTCTTGGTGCAAATGCACCACAGACAGATGCAACTGAATGTGAAGTGGGTCTTCCTGATACCTACCTGTCGCCAACTGTAGACAGCTGTGAGAACACCAGTTCAGCTACAACAGATAAAGGTATGTTGCTTTGCATATAACCCATCTATGCAATTGTGACAAGACTCAGTTGCATGAAAAACAAGTAAAATTGTAAGCTATGCATTTTTCTTTAGTTGTGCAAGTTGGTGATAAAAAACAATGTATAATGAATACATTTTGGCTTGCTTTTGTTTTAAAAATACTGACACTGTTTTATATTGCACTTAACTGTTGTTTATTTGATGATGAAACCAGTTTAAGCTTGCAGTTGCAGCAACTTGAGCTATGTTTTTTTTAACTTGTTGCTGACTTCTGGCAAGTGAATCTTAATCTATTCTTAATCTAGACTTAAGAGACTTTGCCATATTCCTTTTTATTTTAATCAACAGCGTAGTATTTGATATGTCTTTTAGGTGACTTACCACACAGTATTGTCTATCAAAATGAAGAGGGCAAATGGGTGACTGATCTTGCATATTATACTTCGTTTGATGAAGAACAAGATCTAAATCTGTCTGAAGATGATAAAATAAATGAGGAGTTCATTACTGGACGTATGTAATCTTTTTCCTTTTTAGTTAGCTGTTGTTATCTGTAATAATGTTAAGTAAACTTTCTTCCTTTGGGGGGGGGGGGGG
>JAVJGI010000040.1:61512563-61596887 GCA_035590275.1 Ibycter americanus
CCCCCCCCCCCCCCCCCCCACTTTAACAAATCAGTATCTGGTGTTGCTAAGCCTTCAGGTTTTACATTTACAAATCATTTGAAAGCTGATGTTGATAGTAGCCTATAATGATATTATCATTAGTTATAGTTGATAGTTTCTTTCCATGTTTCTTACTCTTCCCATAAAGAGTCTTTTGTTTCAAAAAGCATTCTAACGTGCGTCACTGGTACCTATTGCATGAGCAAAAGTAACTCCTGTAGCTGTCATTTCCACAGTTTTTCCTTTGGACTAATCAATTCCTTAGCACCAAAATGTCATCTGTTTTAGTAGACAGATTCAAGCAACGTGTGCTGCAGCATTTCTCCTAGTCTCTAAAGTTGACATGTGGGTGGGCTAGTGTATTTTAAAGATATCTGTGGTCCACTCAAGGTGGTTCTTTCAAGAAGAATGCTGTGTATGTTGCAGAGTTTATTTTGAATGAGTAATCAAACAGGGTTGGTGGGTTGAAGTAGTTTTTCAACAATGTAGTGGTTTTCTGCTGGAACAAGCAAATATGATTCAATTTGGTAGAAACTTCCTTATCTACTATGTCAGTAAAGCAGAGCTCCTCCATTATTTTTCAAATGCCAGCATATTTCAGACACTTTCCTGCATCTCAGACTCAGGTTGTCGAGTGATTAGAAGATCATATTAGAAGATAGAGATATTAGACTGTTGTAAGTTTTTCCATGGCTGTTTAGCTTTTTCCCACCTGATGGGTTTTTAAAGTGATTCTGCTTTCAAGCAGATTGGCTTACCTCTTCACACAGTAGAAGACGTGCTTACAGATTTAGTATAGTTAGCATTTTTCTGGCTGCTAGGTTGCCTCTCTGCATTGCTCAAGCATGCTTGACAGCTGAGAAATTTTATTTGTAGGGACAGAAAGGAAATGTTACATCTGATGCTTCTGAGTCTCATTTATGACATGTCTATCTCTGTTAGCAAACTGTGTGCACAGTGTATTCTTGTATAGAATAATGCAGGATTGCTCACTTGACAGAGTTTGTTGCTTCAGCAAGTCTTCAGAGAGCTGTATGGCTTATGGAGAGGATTAAGTAAAAACTGATACTGACATAAAGTGCAACTGTATATAGCAGTGTGTCACTGATGGTGCTAGGTTGCCTTTAGGAAGTACAGCTGGATTTCTCAATGAAGATGTATTCCAACTTTGTCTCTTTCCTCAGAGTATGTATTGTGACTTCCCATAAGTAATTTTATGGACAACAACTGTATTCACTTTACGAGTTTGTGTCCATTCTTAACTTATTCCTCCATTTGCTCTTTGTCCTATATGACTAGGGATTCTGTATACACAAAGCTACGTATTTTATAAATTTTGATGGGCTTAATGATACATTAACATTGAAATAAGGTGGTAGAGCAATATTTCTTGATCAGTAGTTTTCCACATTGTTTTGGTGAAGAGATTTTAAGTGTTCATAGTTCTGTAAATGGTAACTGTGGAAATAATCCAAGCATTTGAATTTAAAAGTATTGATTTATTTGGCCTGTTAATTTGCACAGGTATTTAATGAACTGGCACAAACCAGTTTGTTGCTTTTGCTCCAGTTCACAGGTACCACTTTCATGAAAATTTCAAAACCAGATGTAATGAAAGTTTGGAAGTAGCCATATGATGCTCAATTCTAGCTAGGTATGGGTAGCATAACCCATGAAAAATTATAGTTTGGTTTGGGGTTAAGGCTGTAAGGGACTTCATTCCTCACTTGGTTAGCTGCATGCTGATCTTACTTCGGCCCCTGAAGATCCAGGAAGTACTGTTTTAAAATGAATTTTGTATAAACTTTTTTTACCGTAATGGGGTGGAATAACTCTTAGTGTGTCCCAAACTCTCAGATGTAGAATTAAATATTCCAATATCTGTCCCTCAAAATTTAGTGATGGAAAATAGTAATGACAGCAATTAATAGCTTAAACCTTATTTTAATAAATGTTCTCTTTGGTTTTAAGCTGAAGCAGCAGCTATGATTGCACAAGACCAGGAAGAATTTGAGAAAGCACACAGACTTGTGCAGGTAACTAATTATCTCAATGGTAAACAGAATAGTTTAATTTAATTTATTTGCAAGTTACAACTTCTGAAATCTCTTTGTCTGCAGGCAGAAAAAGCAGACATTCTAAATGCATCTGAAATAGCAGATACTTCATGGAAATCTGCCAGTAGCTGCATTTTGCTGAGAACATCTGATCTTGATAAAGATGCCAGTTATTTACGTTTGTCTTTGGGGGAGTTCTTTGGTCAGAGATCTGAAGCTCTTGGTTGTCTTGGTGGAGGCAGTGATGTGAAACGGGTACGTATTTAATGTTAGTGTTAGGACACAAGGAAAAGACAAGAACAACAACAACCAGCAGTACGTTTGTTCTTTTAATATTGTAACTAATTCTTTCTGAGAACTACTTTTCTGAGTTTACTTGCAAAGAAAATTCTCTGTGTGACAGATATGGTTGGGCTTTTGTTTCCCACCTGGAATTTCTGATGTGAAAGGCTAGCTGGTGTTAATGATGAATCTTGATCTTTGTCTTTTGGTCAGGAACTAATTATGTGTAGGATTAGAGAGAGAAAAGTACACCATATACAGGGTGCATGTTGGAGGTCCGAGAAAGGGATTCACATAATGGAATTAAATGCTGCTCAGACAGGGGTATTTGAACAGTGAGAGGATATCTTTGAATGACTGTTGATAGCTGACGTGCTGTCTAGGCAAATGCCCAACTTCAGTAAAAATGTCGTCATCTAGACTCTTAACTTACCAACATACTTCTGTATGCTTCTTGCATCTCTCTGATACTTGTCTCTTCTCTTATGTGCTGTTGGTAGGCAGTATCTCATCTGTGTTGCAGACAAAAAAGAAATGCGGGGAAGTGTGTGCAATGGGAGGAAGAAGTCGAATATGTTTGTGTATTTCAGTTGTGTCCTGGTGAATTGGTAGAGTTGGCATGTTCTGTCCTGCTGCGTTCAGAGGCTGAGCAGCAGAGCATGCCTCCAGGCAGAGGTCATGAGAGCATATGTACTTTCTTTTGTCTAACATATAAGTAAACTGTTAGTTTATTTTATGTATATATTGGAAGTGTATGTATTTGGATTAGACATTTGCAATGGTAGGAGACATATGTTATTTCTCAGTAGTACGAGAGCGAAACAACAACTGGGGAGGCACTGTGGCTGAAACTGCTTTGCAAGCCCACTGAACCTATTTATTAATGATTAAATTTACTCATGCTGTATTCTGGGCTAATTTTTTTTTTTTAGCCATCTTTTGGTTACTATATTACATCTCCGAAGAAAAGGGAACCTGTTGCTTTGCTGAGGCAGTCTGATTCATCAGGAGGTGACACTGGCCAAGAAATTTCACAATTGTCTGAGGTGTTTCAAGGTAATTCTAGAACAGAAGGGTCAGCCCTAGACAGTGGTTATAACAGTAGTTAAGAATTACTTGTGTATAGCTATTAAAGACTAATAAGAGTAATCTGGGATAGAAAGACTCTAGTTCTCATTCACCAAGTATCTTTTTTTGCCATGAGCACCTCCCCCACCCCTCTTTCCCCCAGAAAAACACAGATCCTAAACACTTACAAGACAGAACATCCTAATACCAAGTACTACCCTAAATTGTCTTGGATATTTCAGGATATTTCAGCATTTCCAGATAATGGATAATTACCAGAATGTCTTGTAATAATTAAAGTCTATTCAGAGTTTTCCTGTTGAAAAAGTTGCCAAAAAACCAACTGACAAACAAAACCCCCAGAAAATTGGTCTGTTTGCTCATATAGGTATAGAGCATATAGAGAAAGAAGGAAAACAATTTGGGTTGTAGCTGAGCTGAGAGTGTGTGCGTAAAACTTAGTCTACATTTTTTCCTGCCATCTTAAAAAAAAAAAGAAGTTATACTCCCATGGTATCTGCGTAACTTAAAGTAATAATTTCGGAGATTCCTCCAAAAGTTTATATGTAAACATCACAGGATGCGTTTTGGTGCATATCTATGCTTATCAAAATTAGGTATGTTTAGGAAAGGATGAGTTCGTTTTAAAGCATCTCCACTGTGCCTGATAGAGCTGTGGCAACACCAGTCTTTGTAAACTTGCTTGTACAGTCAGTGCAGTGACTTACACTTTTTTGCATTGGTGAAAAATACCATCAGGCTTTTATGGAGCCCACTTCACAGGAACAGCTTTACAGCTGTAATTTTCCTCAAATATTTTTATATTGCAAATATTTTTCAAGGATCTCTAATGATTATTATTTCTTTAACTCTAGTGTTACTGTGCTTAAATTCACTGTACAGTAGTCTGGATTTTTTTCAAAAAATACCCAGAGTTCATTTGAGTTCATGATCTCTGTCCGGTTAAATTATAGTTGTAACTGTTGCTTTGAATAATAGAAAAATATACCAATGTAATCTGCAGCTCTTTTGATATGAGGTTTGCTATAAATGCTAGAGAAAGTAGGTATTTGGGTCACTTTGTGGCCGAGATATTAATAGTTACCTGCCATTTGATTTTCAGTAGCACTGGCAATAATAATATTTATCAGCAAAAGCAGTACTCAATTCCTGCTTAAGGAGCAGCAGATGGTGAGGAAGCTGAGAAGTCAGCAACCTGAGGAGGGTGTTATTTGAAATACCAAGTATGCCCGAACTCCAAATATCTACTATAACAACAGAAGTAAAGAAAACCAACCAACCAACCAAAAACCCAAGCAGAAAAAAAGCGTCCCCCCCCTAAAAGAAAACCAAACCAAAAATGTTTGTTGTTTCATACTTGTTTTCTCACTGATCATAGCATCTTTAAAAGTTGATTTTAGTGTTCTAGGGAGTCCAGATGTGTTCCTTCAAGAAGGAACTCATTCGCTGAAACAGTAGCCTCTAGATCTCATGCGAACCATACCTCTTAGTTTGGCTTTGATCTCATAATCAAGGAGATCGTTTATGGTTTTGGTGGTTTCAGAAACATACCTGTCCCTCCTAAACATAATCCTTCAAAATCACGAGTTCAGTGCTCTCTACCTCAGTCAAACTGTCTCCAGCATAAGAAAATTGGCATTACTCAAATTTAACTGTTCCAGTTTTCTACTGGAGTTTGGTTTAAGTTCATGTTACTTTTCAAACACCATTTTATGAAAAGGTGTGCTTGTCTTATGATAATATGATAAGCTACCTGAAAATAAAATTGGCAGGGTGTGAGCATGGTGTTCATAATGCCAGCCTATTTTGTGACTTGATTGCAAACTTGGAGTACTTTACAGGAAACAATTGATGCTTGCAGTGTTTGAATTTGTGCCTTTGTGACAGCTTTTTTCTATAGACCATTAAGGGAGCATGTGTATCCCAAGAATGCAGGTGTTTAGACAACTCATTTACTGTAAATTAATTCCTTGTCTTTGTTCTTAGATGACTTAGAAGCACAAATGAAAGAAAATGTAAATTCTGCCAGCTGTGAAGATGCATGGCATAGGATGGATACTGCAGCTGGAATACATGAAAGCATTAATACAGAAGCTGCTGCCAAAAGTACAGCAAAGGTATTTCTCTTGTATTTTTTTCTATTAAGTGAAACTATGAACTTGAACAAAATTCAAGTAACTTCAACTATTATTGTTTCTTTGAATATGGCTAAATTTGGACTCCTATATCAGCTCATTGCTTTTTATATTGAACATTTGAATCCTAGCAGGTGCCACTGTTTGTTAGGGTAGTTCCATTAGAATGCCATGATCCTGCAGTGAGTCAGGTCTTACTATCATCATCTCATTTCCCTTTTTCTCCCTGCTTCACTTTTGGAGTTGCTTGGTCTGTCAGCCCATAGTTTTTCAGAGATTCCTGGGCTGTTGATGTTCTGTGATTAAGTTTCTGAATTTCAGCTGTGGCTTTCACTTTTGTGTTTGGTGTTTTTTTTTGTTTGTTTTTTTTTTTTTTAAATTAAGTGACTCGTCTTTAGCATGGGAATAAAGTCTTTTACTTGATAAAATTAAAAAATATCGGCGTGGTGTAAGTCTGAAAAAAGCGTGTGTTCAATTTGATAACCCTAGACACCTACATTCTCTGCCTCAGCACATCATGTTCTTTTTCTGATCAGACAGAATATACACAGACCCATTCAGTTACAGAAACAGCCCTTCTACGCAGTCACTGAATGGTGTCAGTAGCTAGCAAGATTGGCTTGGTTTAGCAGATCAGATGATGAAAGCTGCAGACTTAAATGCAGAAGGACTGGTTGGATTGCTCATCTGACTATGTACTGCCGTAATTGCTTTTCTTTCTAATTTATCCTTACCGTTATTCTAGATAGAAAATGAGTAATTTTGGGTTTTGATGGTGTATATCCACATTCTAATCTACCCTACCCTAAATTGGTACAAGTTTAGGTCACCCTTAGTCTGATATGGATGCTAAAATGTTCTCCAATAGAGACAAATCACAGAATGGTTGAGGTCAAAAGGCCCTCCTGGTGATCATCTAGTCCATCCCTTCTTGCTCAAAGCCAGGTCAGATAGAGCAGGCTGATCAAGGTCTGGTCATGTTTTGAATGTCTCCAAGGATGGCGATTCTATAGTCTCTCTGGGCAACCTGTTCCAGTGTTTGATCATATTGACATTAAAAATCTTTTCCTTATGTTTAAATAGAATTTTCTGTATTTAAAACTGTGCCCTTTCTTCTTACTGGATACCTCAGAGAAGAGTTTGGGTCTATCTTCTTTACTTCTCGCCTTCCTGCTCCTCTCCCCATCAGGTATTTATACACCTTGTTAAGAATTCCTCCCGAGCCTTGTTGTCTTGAAGCAAAACAATTCCAGCTCTCTCCTCATATGACAGATGCTCCAAGCTCTTGCTCATCTTTGTGGCCCTTCACTAGACTCTCTCCAGTATGTCCATGTCTCTCTTCTCTTGGGGAGTCCATAACTGGACACAGCACTCCAGATGTGGTTGCACCAGTGCTGAGTAGAGGGGAAGGACCACCTCCCTAAGCCTGCTGGCAACTCTTTCTTACTGCAGCCCAGGATGCTGTTGGCTGCCTTTGCCACAAGGACACATTGCTGGTTTGTGGTCAACTTCTTGTCTACCAAGACCTCCCAAGTCCTCTTCTGCCAAGCTACTTTCTGTCTGCTTGGTCCCCAGCTTGTATGGATGCGAGTGGTCATTCCTCCCCAGGTGCTGATCTTGGCATTTCCCTTTGGACTTCATGAGATTCTTCTCAGCCCATTTTTCTGGCTTGTTGAGGTCTCTGAAAGACGGCCCACTCTTCTGGTGTATCAACTGCGCCTCTCAGTTTTGTATCATGATTGATCTGTCTGAGGGTGCACTCTGCCCCATGTTCCATGTCATTAAGGAAGATGTTGAATGGTGCTGGCCTCTTTCTTGATCCCTGGGGTGCTCCACTAGTGAGCAGCTGATTTCCTGCTGGACTTCGTGCTGCTGATCACAACCCTTCGAGCCAGTTTTCAGTCCAGTCATGGTCTACTTACATGCTCCATACTTCATCAGTCTTTTTACGAGGAAGTTGTGAAGACATGCCTGTGTATCTACAGGAGGACAGATGTTTTCTTTTCTTCCATATGTATATCTAAGGGAGGTGGGAAGAGATTGTGGTCTGGACGGGACTGTCTACTTATTCCATGCCCTTTGCTAAGAATAGCCATTGTGAAAACTGAAGAAGAAATCAGACCTGAGTGGTAGAGAAAACTAGAAATATCTTTGTCTTCCCTCTGTAGAAAGGCAGATGATTTAAAGTTAATTGGGAAGATACTGTATTCGGTCATAGTAGTTTCTTCTCTGCTATTTGTTCTTAATGGGATTTCACTCCCAGTTCTTCCAACTGAATTAAAACATTTTAGGATTCTGGAAGTTTTACAGGAACTAAGGCTTTCAAGCAGGCAATCTTTATTTAATCTTTAAAAAAACCCAAACAAACAACTTTGTGGAGTAGACTTAAAAAATCAGTACAATGAGAATTATGCTTACTGCAGTGTTTCTTCTTGACAGGCAATTAGAAATGTTAATATATTATCATATACCAAAAAGCAAAATAATACAAACAAAGCACTAAACAAAAATGTCTTGATTTGGTGCTTAACTCATTTTGGTTTGTTGTAGGATGGAATTCATAAAGACAAGTTTGAAGATGGCTTATCTACTAACTTTGACTCTGTCCTGAGTATTAGCATGATTGCATCTGCAATTGCTAATGCTTCTTCCAGTGCTGATCCTTCCCAGCTAGCTGCTATGATGATGGCACTCTCTAATAAAAGTGAAAGAACACATTTCCTTCCTGGAATTGTTAAAGAGACAGAAGTCTCTGCTAATCAGATATTATCCAGCAATGTGGAAAATAGTGTATTTGATATGGAAAAATACCTCAAAAAAACAGATGAGCTTGGACATGAAAGTGAATATGAGAGTATTGTGAAACATGAAGCATCTGTCCAGAACCTTATACCTGATACCTTTTTACTGGATAAAGATAAAAATACGGATACTCTTGCAGAAGACTTGATAAATAATCATAGCAATCAGCAAGAAATGGAGGAGAGAATTCTGGAATCTTTTAACGGAGAAAATGATATTCAGAATTTGTCTAGTCTGTCTGGTGTTCGCAACTATGAAGATGTAACTGCAAATAATGTTAAATATTCAGAAAAGTTATCAGATTTAGTAAGTAGTACACATTTACAGTCAATGAATGCTGATATTGGATCAGATATGTTTGATAACCAAGCTTCACCTACTGGAAATGAAGCACAGACGTGTGGAATTCCTTTAGCAGCAAAAATGGAAGTGGCACCAAGAAGTTTGCTTGCTCACCAGGCCAATGATCTCACTAGTAGATGTTGTATCAGGGAAGACACAGAAACTGTAGATCGAGCAACAAATGCTGTTCCTGAACCATGTAATGATTTGGTGGAGAGAAATACAGGAAATACTCTGTCACTCAACAGCTTAAAACCTGCCAAGCAATCTAGTAAATACGTCTTAGTAAGTCCTACAAAAGCAAAGTCTATGCAGAAATTCAACAATGATGAAAAGAAGCAAAATGCAGAAATAGAGAAGAGAAACAAAGATGCCAGTACTGCTTGCAGTGGGAATGTGAAACATGTAACTTTTGAGAAGCTCTCCCCAACTTCCCGGAATAGTACTGGTAAGTAAACCTATATAAATGTAACCAGTTGTTGAAAAGGCTTTTCTGGACAACAGACTTGTTGCCTGTGCTTAAATAAATACTGTTATTAAATTCTGTTCATTTACCAGAGCATAAACCCATTGTACATGAATGTGACTTGCAGCCGCTGGAGGATGAGCAGTGTAGCTTCAGACCTTCAACTTCACCACTGAATCATTCCTCTCCTAGTGAGGCTTCTGGAACAGCATTTTCAGGGTAAATGTCTTGGTGCAGGTTATAAAGAATTCTTAATGCTTCATGGGGATTTTTGAGGGATCAAGTTTTAGTTTGCATGTTGTACTTGATCTCAGTTTATAGAAGATCTTTATTAGGTTGAGACTTCATTCTTAGACTAAGCTTTCTGTTTGCTTTTATTATATGTGTGGGGAAGAGTATTAAGCAATTGTGGACTTTTTATTTTCCTCACTGGCCTGATGAGACAGAGACACTGGATAGGAACATTGTTGTTTCTGCTCAGGATTATCCAGTAATGTAAGAATACAAAATATTCAGCCTGTCAGTGAGATACATCCGATACCTAAAACTGTGTTGATGGAGCTATAAAATCCCATATTTATTAGTTGTTGTTCTAGTGTAACTCATCTATTACAAATAAAGCTGGCTGGTTGGGGGCTATGCTGTTAATTATATGATAGAGCTTGACATTGTGTAGATCAATGAAGATGCGGTTTTTTTAAAAGTTGTATTTCACTCAGTTTCTCTGATTCATACCACTGCTTGTTGTGAGAGAGGATGGGTAGAGATATTTGTATTGCTTTTGTCCACTTCTTATTTTGAAACCGCGACTTGTGTCTAAGATTTAAGGCTTTCTTAGCAACTGAAGGACAGTGTTTTTTTAAATGAGCTCCCATAACAGTAAGTGTTGTATAAACTATAAGATTACAACTAAGTTGATTACGTAGTCTTAAACATATAAACATGGCCAGTAGCCAATGGCTATGTATATCCTCATAAGAAGATGAAGGCAACAGATTGCTTTGCTTTAACTTTTAAGTTCACTGTTGGATACTTAACTACAGTTACTGTGTTGTACATGATGTTAGAATTACAGGCTGTCTGGCATTTCTCAGAAATCAAAATGTGCAGAAATATGTGAATTTTTGCAAGAGTGTTACATTAGACATTAGGATTTCCAGTTAAAATTGTCAGTGACTTAATTGTTTTCATGTAATCTCTTCTGGTTTGACAAAGTGGTGACAGATCCTGTGTTTTCAGCTGTGTGAAATTAAGATGATCTCAGTAGTGAATAGGAAATACTAATGTGTGATGTCTGGGATGATGAATGATTTCATTTGACATTCTTCTACGTAGTTACATACAATTATATTGATTCAGCTTTTTTCTTTTAGTAAGGTGTTGTGTTGTTTCTGTGACCTTAGCATCTGAGTTCAGTTGTGGAACTCTGATACTTTGCTTTATGGATTTATATCCCATGAAAATGAGTTTTATATACATCGAAGCCAGAACTTGTAAAGGTTAATTGAGAGACGATTTCTCATTTCTACTGTCTGTACTAAACAGAATGGCTAAGTAAGTTGATTTTTAGAACAGTGTGGCTAATGTGTAGCATTGATTTTCTTGGGGGCAGCATGAGAAATATGTTCTAATACTGACATACTCTGAATCTGTTTTTCAGGTCTGAAACTGATTTTACTTGCACATCACGTTATCAGGAATCTTCTTGCAAAGAGAGTGTACTACCTCAGTCAGTTTACTCAAGTCCCAGCATCAGCAGATTAACATATGTCTCTGCATCTGAAAGTACCCTTAAGAACACAGCTGTAATATCTAATCCAGAGACATACTGGGTAAGAAAATCTTGAACTGTAAATATGTATTAATTCTCTTTCTTCAAACCAAACGAACAAAAGAACACCTCCCTCTCACCTGCAAACCCAACCCTTAAACGGCCAAAATAATTCTAAATTAAAAATACATCAGGATTGCAGAACAGTTTAGGACATGCTGTGCATAGGGAAAAGGTATTGTGCTTCTTCACCACCCCGGAGTTTTTTTCAGAAATTTAAATTCTGAAATAGATTGTGTTAAATACACAATCTCAATGAATATAAACACAATAAAATATTAAAAAACTACTAACTTCTGAAAAAAGTTAGAGTTGGGATATTTTTCCCCCTCTCATTTTTTTCCTCAATTTCTTGTTAAGTCATTGTGTTCTTGGAGTGCAGTGTAGTATTCCAGTAGTAGTTTGCAGGATCTGTATCTGCTTTCATCATTCCTGAGGCTCCCTTTCTGCTCAGCTTCAGCTGTTAGGAGAGTATTCTCCCTGTTTTTTTTCTGGAGAAATGTTTATAGATATGTATTCTAGCTTTAAATTTTCAGGACTGAAACTGTTATTTTCTACCTCTGGTATTCATTCTGACGTTTTACTGCTTTAGCAAAGAGTATACTCTGAGAGCAAAACTTTTGTTCAGACTTGCAATCTTATGCTGGTTAAGATATTTGACATTCTTCTATCTAAATCCATGGGTTCCTTGGAATCTGGAATCTTTGTTATGCCTTCCCCCTTCAAAGTGTCTGGAGATGTGGATGGAACTTTAAAAACCAAACAAACAAAATCTGAAAAACCTCTCTTGAGTGCATCCATATATAATGTATAAATCTGAGTGGTTACGTTTCTTTTGTAGTATATCAGTTGTGGCATTCTCTACTGCAGGAAAGAGAAATGCTATCTACTATGCTTTTTTTTTCTTTGTTTGCAGAGGATGAGGCTCTTCAGACTAGTGGCTAGTGAAAGCTTTAGTGAAGCCTTCTCTTCCTCCTATAGGAACACCAGCAGCAATGTTCCTTCATGCTGAAAGCATCAGGAAGGAGGAAACGTGTGATGGCCTATAGCCCATTTTGTTCTAGGTCTAGTTGCTCAAGTTACAGAGGGAATATCTGTTCTTTTTCATCTTGATGTTTCCAGTGGGAATCACAGTCCCATAGGGAGGAACTCAGGGACAAATTTAAATGGGTATTTGTTTGCAGTCCATACTGACGTAGCATCAGCTCTTGTCTGTTTCACATTTGAAACTCATACGGTTCTGGACTCCTGTAATCTCATGCAAATGGGTGTGTCTTGATGCTTTTTTCTAACTGGATGCGTACTAGTTTGCCTCTCTGTCTTGGAGAGGTGTTACTATTCGAGTAGTTTATGTTCTCCAGGATAATTGAGCAAGGAGATCCTCAAGTACTTTACCAAAGCTTTACATTTGTATTACGAGTATGTTTATAAGTCTGATTTATAATGCTGCAGTGTTAATTTATTCCTTTGGGTTAGTAATCTTTTTATGCTGAGAGAGAGAGACACTGAGAGATCTTAATCTCATTTTTACTGATTAAAAGCCACTTTCATGTCCCTTGCCTGAAGCTTTTTACAGACAACAAGAATGTTTGTCTTGAACGTTATCTGGAATAACACAAATAAAGTTATAAAGAATATGGAAAGAAATAATCTATACTGCAGTTGGATGCTGCTGTTTAGGATTGATTCATGTGTTTTTAAATGTGAAAATCTTCCTGGTATTGGATCCAAACACAATAAACAAGACAACTCGCTGTAGGTCTCTGGTTTTTAGAATAATAGTATCTGTGTACCTGTTGGTGAGTTTAGGAATTTGCTCCATTTGTGTTGTTTTTTTGTTTTTTTTTTTTTTTTATAGTACAGTTGCCTTCCCACAGAATGGCTTTATGAAATCATAGGAAGTCAAACAATTTTGACCCTGTGGAAACTCTTGTAGTCAGTGGTAACTTCAGAGAGCAGAATATTATTCTGGTGTTAATGCCTAGTGTGGTGGGTTGACCCCAGCTGGTGGCTGAGCCCCCCTTCCAATTGCTTGCTCATTCCACCCCTGGTGGGATGGAGGAGACAATTAGACGGGCAGACGGGTGGGGGGGGGAACTTTTGGGTTGAGATACAGATGGTTTACTAAGTGAAGGGGGGTGTGAGTGGATGGGTGGGCGGGCAGGCAGAAAAGTGATGCAAAAGCAATCACTTGCTACCAGCAGACCAATGCCCAGTCAGTCTCCAAGCAACAGCTACTTTGGAAAAATGCCCCCACAGTTTTATTGCTGAGTGTATTATTTGGTATGGATTCTCTCTTTGGTTGGCTGGGGTTGGCTGTCCTGACTGTGTCCCCTCCCTACCTCTTGCCCACCCCCAGCCTACTCTGTGGAGTGGCTGGGTGAGAAATGGAGAAGGCCTTAACACTGTGCAGGCACTGTTCAGCAATAGCTAAAACATTGGTGTGTTACCAACACTGTTTTGGTCACAAATCTAAAAATACAGCACCACAGGGGCTGCTATGAAGAAAATGAACTCCAGACCCAGTACACTTGGCTAGAATGTGACTTTAGATAGCAGACAGGTTGAAGTTGCAGGTTTTCTTTTTCGAAGTGAAGAGCCACAGATACTATAACAGCAAAGCTTCAGACAGGACTTTACAAACTTTATTATTTATATTGGATGACAGTACTAGTATTAAGGTCTGTCTTGTTTTATGTACTGTATTGGCTTTTCTAAAACTTGCAAATCTGCATATTATTTTTGTTTATTAGGGTGAAAATGCTGGCGAACTGAGTACAACAATAATTCGAGCCAGCCCAACTTCTTCACTGGAACATACAAACAAAAATCTAGAAGACCACTCACGTCAAAGAAATAGAACAGAAGCACTGCTTAGTATTGACCAGAAATCAGAAGAAAACGCACTTGCAGGTCTTCAAAGAAAACTTGATGATGTACTGGGTCAAGAACTGTCCGAAGAAGGTTATCCGAAGAATGAAAAGCAGCTTGCATCTATTCCTTCAAATGTAGCAGCAAATCATGAAAACCTAGACAGTGTTAAATCAGCTTTACCAAGTAAATTATGTATCTTTCAGCCACTTTCTGTTAATGTTGACGCAAAAGAAGTGTGGCAAGATCAAACAAGCAAAGCACAGAGACAAGGGTTACCATCCTTGAATATATTACCGGTGTATCCTGGATTAAGCACTTGTATGCCATTCAGTCAAAACTCATCTGGTGAACAATATGTCCCTATTTCAAGCTTTAAATCCCACCTCGCTACCTCTGAGAGTCAAGCAATTTCTTCTGTTCCCACATTGCTTACAGGAGGTTCTCTTGCAACGACTCCATTTGCACAACAGCATCTGGGAAATATACCATCTACTGGAAATACTGTTTTGTCTCAGTTTCATGGCTGCAACTCTGCAGGTTTTGGTCTTCCAGCAGGGCTTCTTTGTTCGGGTATCCCAGTAGGACATGCTGAGAATCCAGCGATGGTAGGAATCCCTTTAGGTTCAAATACTGGTTCTGGCTCTTTGGGTGCAGCTTCACTTTGTAATCCACACTCTACTTCCTGGAACAAGAATATCTTAAATATAAAATCATGTACTGGACAACCTCTTGGAGCTTGTAGAAATGAGTGGGAGTTGCCAAAGTCACCTAGTATTGGTAAGTGTGTTTTTTCAAGTGTGTTTAAAATACAGCTATGGACAAGAATGGCGATAGTATGATGCCAATATTACAGTAATTAAAATTAAGATGACTACTAACTGTAACCATAATTATTCTTTATGCAAACTTTGTTATTTTAAATAAAGGTATTACTAATTTTCCTTATTTAATGAAGTCTCTGAATTCAATGTCTATTCTTATACTCCCCCTGATGGTCTTAAAAGAAGTTTTTCATAATCGCAGAATTATTTCAGCATTAGTGGTTTTCTGTTTGTTTAAAGGATCTAGTCCTGGCTTTTGTAGAAGGAAGAGAAATCCTGGCCGCAGTTCATGCTGTGCAAGACAGGTTATGCTCTGGAAATTCAGTTGTATTTTATCTGGAAAGTAGATGACATTTCTGTCTGCAGCCTAATTTGGTATTAGTCAGTTAAGCCACAAAATCTGAGGAGGAGCGTGGAGGGCTTAAGCTGTTTTCTGGTTATGAAGGGGAAAGACAAGTGGCCAAGTGCCTTCGGTACTTTCTGCTATTTCTCTGTGTCTTGACTTAACTCTAAATCTAAGCAGTGCAAGTTACTTTTCATTTTAAAGACAAATTTTAACCTATGATCTCTTTAGGTATTTTTTGCTATACTTTTTTCTGGCTAATTCTTTCAGACAAAAGGACAAGCTAATGGGGTTGAAAGTTTGAATTTGTGGCAGTTAATAGGTTATTTTTTGTTTATTGATTGTTCTAGATCGTTGATCTTGCTAGTGCATTTTAAAATAGTAAAATCTGAACAATCTTACTCTGCCTATTTTTAATATACATAATTGCTAGGTTTTGTAATGTGTTTTTGAACTCTGAATATGTATGTAGTTTAAACTTGATTTTTAGCAAACTTGAGTTTTTGAACTTCATTTCCAGTGATGCTAGTCTTAGTTTATATTTTCACCTTATTTGTCCTAATTTTCTTTTTTGAGGGGAATAAGAATGTGTGTGTTTAAAATAAAGCTTGTTGCTCAAGTAACAAAAACTTCAGGTGATTATGTGTGTCTCTTTTTAATTTGGTATGAGTACCCGTTAGTTTGTTTCTGGATGTAATGAAGATTGATCCTCATCATGTCAGAGAACTCTTAACTCCACTTGACTTTTGAGTTGTCTCTGAAAGTTATTTTGAATATTTTAGAAGTAAGGACTTCCCGGAAGCAGGATTTCTTTTTGGTTCAGTGATAGCTTTTGATGACTGCACTTCTATAGCAAAAATCTGTTCTGGGAGTACTCAGTGTTTTCTGTAGCAAAAAATGCCTGAACACCTTTTTGGGTGAGAGTTATACTCTGTTAATTTTTTTTTTTCCTTGTTGTTGTTGATTGGTGTAAATATTCTAAAGATGTTGTAATACCGATACATTTTCTGAGTTGGGCTAGTACTGATTAAATTGTGAATACTGAGTATTTTATATAAGGTGTGTATTTATATAAATACACTCTGTGGGTTGGTGTCTGAATGGGATGTGCTATTTCCATTTAAGTGTTTTTGTTCATGACAATAGAACTCCAAGTAAGACGCAAATTAGAAATGACTGAAATTGAGTATCACACTTGTGGAAAACATCCTTATGAAAACTGTAGGAGTCGAACATTTCCTTGCCATAACAAAGCATTTGTCAAATGAGCTTATAAACTTGACATGGTGGCAGCCTGAGTGCTGATTTGCTTCTGGGTACTTGGACCTAACAGGAGTGTATTTTCTTCCAAAGGACATGTAAAAGTACCAGAAGAATTGAAGTTCCCTAATGCCTGTTGCGTGGGAATTGCATCACAGACTGTTCTTAGCATTTTTAATCCAACGGAACGGTGGTTGCAGGTCAGCATTGGAATACTCAGTGTTTCAGTTAATGGGGAAAAGGTAAGATATTTTTTTAAACAAATCTATAGGAATAATGCTGTATTCTTACCAGATGTCACCTGTAAAACTAGAGCCCTCTGTACAGATTTGTAGGGTTTTTTTCCCATTTTATAGTTAATATGCACGAAACCAGAGCTACCTTCTTTTGTCCAGGCCACCTGACTTATTCCAACAAGTAGTCATAGAGAGGTGAATGCAATATCATGGGACTGATGTTTAGAATTGTTTTGTGTGTGTAAAGTGTGGGAGGTTTGAGTTTACAGCTTATTCATGGCCACCTTTATTTGCAAGAAAAGTCTGCTCTAGAAAAGAAAGCGTCCATGCTGAGGACTGTTAATACTAAAACATTTCGTGCAGTTTGCTTCCATTTTTTTGAAATCAGGAGATCTTGACTGACAGCATGACAAATATTTGGAGCAGGCTTCAAGCTAGATGGATCATTATGTGTAGCTTGTAGGCCATAGACTGGGGGCATCTTGCACTTTAATTTTATGAAGTTCTATCTATTTCTGTCATCATAGTAATAGTTCCAGGGGTAAAAGATCTCAAGAACATGAGAATGAGTTAGATTAAAAGTTCATCAGTATAATTTAATTTCCTTTACTGGTGAATATTCTTAGGAGAGAAGAATGTAACAGAATGAGCATAGCATACTCTGAGCTTCTGGCAGTTTGGTGCCTGGGAACTTGAGCTAGACGTTATTTCTGTTCTTAATATTTTTTGGTGGACTGCTCTTTATCTAGTTAATCTTGTACATTGTTTGTAGTGTTGTCCACAGTTAGTTCAGTTGTGGATTCTGTGCACTACTGCTTTTTTCCTTTTTTAATGTGGTTCTTGCTGGTTTTGTTTGATTCTTATTACTGAGAAATAATGGGCAATGATTCACTTTTATATTACTGCTTGTAAGTCTTACAAATCCTTATCATATCACTCCTTAGGTATATTTTTCCAGCGGATGTAGCATGTGTCTTTCCAGGCATATGACTTCTGGTTTTACTGTCATCTTCTCTGAATGTTTCCTCTTCAAAAACCATCTAATCACAGTTCTGTGTTTATGTATACATACATGTATATACAAGAGTTAAGTTTTCTTATGTATTTTTCTAGTCACTCAGTATCATGGAGCTTTTATGTAGCTCTTCACCCCTGAGATTCTGTTGTACCAGGAGGTGATTTTTTTCATGAAATTACTTTACAGATGATAGTCCCATTTACAGTTGTTTCCATGAATAAATGTATACACTTAATTTGTTTGCTGCACAGTGTGATTAAAAAACATTTTTTTCAGTCAAGTTAACTCTGAGATATACTGAGTGTGACTTGCAGTCTCTTTCCTGCTTGAAGAAAGATTGTCTACGAATATGTTCACAACATAAACTTAAGGCATCTGCACTAGAGTTTACTGGTGATCTGCATCCACTGACCTTTCCATTACTCTTCCACCATACCTCTTTCTCCCAACTTTGATGGCAGAAAGCACCAAGCAGAATTGGCTTTGTTTATTTTGCTGCTGTTCTTTCTCAAAAGTCAGGGTTTTACTTATGAATTAATTTTCAGCTACCTATCTATACTAAATATAGTGTACATATACTTCATATTTTATATATATACACACACACTACATTTTTATTTTTTTAATAGTATATATTTTCAACTGTATATGTACAACTATAAATACTATAATCCCAATGTTAATTTTTCACTAGATGCTGGGGACAAACCCCAGCAAATTTCAGGCTAACTTACCTAACTCTTTAAAAGAATTTTTTATTTTTTTTTTTTTTTTAAAAAAAAAAAAGCCTACAGATGAGTGGGATGGAAGTGGGACATGAATATGAAGGTGAAATAATTAATATTGCGCAAAACCATATACAAAACGTCTGTGCTGAGCAGTGGTGCCAGATAAATGTGGTATTTTGAAAGAAACTGTCCACTGGCAAGAGGCCTGTTAAAAATGACACAGATTTTGTTTTTCAGATGGATCCTGTGAAATATCAATGTCTGGTTTTCAAGAACAAAACCATCGTAGGATCCTATTCTACCAATGATCTGAAAATACTTTTCTTACCTTGCCATTCGGGGATCTTTCAGTGTGTTCTCAATGTTTCATCTTGGCCAGTTTCTGCAGATGCCGAGACAGTCATTCAGGCAGAAGCTTTGGCAAGTAGGGTAGTTCTGACAGCAGTCGCTGAGAATCCTAATTTAGAAGTAAGTAACTGCTTATTGTGTTTGGGGTTGCTTTTGTTGTAATTTTATGAATAGTTTAATGACACTGGAAAAGAATAGGAATGCAGTGTTGTTCCTCAAAGGAACCTGGAATTTCTTATGTTTGGAGTGGGGAGGCAATATAGGAGAATGTTCATGAGAAACGTATAACTATCTAGGAAGTTTTAGTTTTGGAAAAGCACCTAAATGGAAATGAAAGATTGTGTCTGAAAAGAATAAATTAAAAGGTATTACTTTTTCTTTATGAAGGAAATGAATGAGATCTTAAACATGTAATGCTTTCTAAGTATCTACTATGTTGGATACCATTGTGCCTTAAAATGTGATAAAAACCATTTATTTCCAGTTGTAAGGATTTCTTTATTTTTTACATGAAGTAGGCTTTGTCTTAGTTTCTTATTACTTTCAGCTTTTTTATGGTGGTAGAGAATATTTTCTTATTTTGGACTAAGTAGAAATTGAAAGTGGGTGTGTAACGTGCTTTGTCTTGTCATGAAGAACAACCAGGTGTGAGACAGTATGACATCAAGAATTAAATCTGACTTTATGTAGTCCTAAGTTTAGGAGTATGGACAGGCAGAAATGGGCTTGGTGGTACTTTTGGAGGTGCCTGAGCAAATTATGTGATAGTTTGTGATGTCGCTGATAAAAGTAAAATTTTAAGGTGGCCTGTTAACTTGGTTTGGACTAAGTATATATTTTAAAGTAATGATACTCTAGTTGAATACACATACATGGATATAATTTTTAATGCTTCTTCCATAATTTTTAATTTAATTTTTAATGCATTTTTTTATATGTAGTTTGGCAAAATCCATCATTCTCCATGTCCTTCATGGTATAGTTCATTCAGAGTTGCTTCATATTTAAAATAAAATTAAACCCTATGCTCTGTCTCTGCATGTCTTGTTATATTCCTGAGACTGATAAAAGTACCAATTAAAAGGTGCATTTTGCTGCAAATCATGACACTGAAGTGTTTTTATGCTAAGAAAAATCAACTACTCCTTAAGTCACTTTCTTAACTTTTTAACTTGCTTAAATGACATTTTAAACTATTTGAAACTGACATTTCTTATTTGCTAGCAATAATCATAGTTTAAATTTATTTTTATTTTAAATTAGCCAAAATAATTTGATTGTGTACTGGATTTTGGAGCATAAATATTGCACTGAGATTGGCTTGCTTGCTTGAGGCAAAATACATGAGAGTGAGCCAATTGGATGAAACACCTGTTGATGTCAAAGGAAACTTGTTTCTTAGACTCTTCCTACCCCTGGTAGGTGGTGTGTGTTGTATCTGGGTATAGCATGAAGAGGATGGAAGAGGTGAATAACAGCCTTACTTTCCTGGTGCTTTTGTATGGTAGTGTGTTTTGGAGGTCTTCCTTATAAGTTCTGCTTTGCATTAAAACTAGGTGGAAACAGGAAAAAGAGGTTCTTTGGATTTTGGTGACTTGACTTCCGGCAGTTGGAAAGCTCTTCCACTAAAGCTTATCAACAAAACCCATGCTTTTGTGCCAATTAGACTTATTATTAATGCAGTAAGTACAATAAAGTTACTATATGTGAAAGTTAACGTCTTGTGATACGGAATTTTAATACAAAAACACTTTATGTTGTAAGTCAGTAAGAAATATACCCTGGACATGAGATGTAAGATTCCCAAGGAATCTTTGGTTGGTCAGGAAATAATTTTTTTTTTTTTTGCAGAGTGGTAATCTGATTCTTCGGTAATGGTACCAACAAAAATGCTTCTGGGATAGGTGTGGTTTGGGTTTTTTTTTTTCTGTTTGTTTACAGCCTAGCTAGCCATGGACTCTGTGTTGCTTGATTTGATAGCACAGGGAAGCAGATGGCAAAAGGGTGTGTTGCCTAAACCTTCGCTCTGGAATGCTGGAGATGTATTCCACTGTTCAAACAAGCAGCCAAACTTCCTTTGTAGGAAGTTTAACATATTCTTTCTTCCTCTGCAGAAGCAAGGGCAGGACTCTATCTGCTTTGTCTCCCGCTAGATAGTAGCCTGTATTATAGGCTACAGCATTCTTCTCTCTGCACCTCTGTGGCAGTGCAGATTTCAGGTTTTTGGCTAGGCTGGCAGCTGTTTTGTGCTGTGGGAAGGACTGGCCTTATGTTAAGATGGATTAGGTCATCATGGTGACTAGTGAGGTTTGGTCTTGAAAAGCCAAATTCTTGAAGGCTTAACCTGACCAGTTCCAGCTTGTGTCCTTTTACTGCAGAAAGGTTTGTGACTGTTTTAAGAGGGTTTGCTGGACTGTCACATACCAGCTGAAACTACAGGCTTATCTTTGATTGTTTTTTCCAAACTGCTTAGATTCTTCAAAACTTACTTTGCATTTCTCAGCTTTGTCAGCATTATTGTTAATGACAGTAAGAGATTTAATAATTCTAATACTTTTTCTTTGACAGAATGCAGTAGCTTGGCGTTGCTTCACATTTTCCAAGGAACCGGTTAATCCTCCTAATGAACAGTTGCTCCAAATGGATGGAGTTTCTCAGATAACAGCTCCATCGGTTGTAAATCATGTGATACATGCAAGCTATGATGGGCAAGTGAGTAATTTGTAGTTAGCTATCTTCCTGTTACTTGCTGTCTTAAGTGGTGGTTCTGAATATTTGAGTTCACAGTAATGATTTTTGAGGGATCTACCTATCTGAGCATTATAGTTTTGTTGCTAGGTTTTTTTCTTTTTTTCTATTCAGTAATTCTGTCCCTCCCATAAGGTGAGTCAACTAATTTCTTTTTCAGGATCCCGAAGCTTTAACAGTTTGGGTTCTGTTCCATGCACCTAAGAAACAAATTTCTTGTTCAGGTATAGCAATTTGATTTTTCATTTCAGCTGAAAAAAATTTGACTTTCAATGTATGCATGTGTTAGAATTGCAGGAACAATTGCAAACCTTAAACACTCTATCTTTAGTTTGTGTGTCCTGATACTTCTGGTATCACCTTCAGTTTTAGTAACTGAAGGAGGCAGAATATATCTAGCTCTTAATCTTTTAGGTATTAACAGGAATGTTTATACTTCAGTATCAAACTGTACAAACTGGTTATCTGCTGCAAAACGTGTGGAATTTGCTTTATTCCTTTTACTGAGGGAATTAAATCATCACTTAAGGAAACATTGCATTGGGTTGCAAAATAGATAAGAAATTTGAAGAAACTACTGAGTTTTTCTGGCTTCCTAAATAGTGAATAGTACTAACCAAACTCGTTGATATATGTATGAGAAGATGTAATTTTTGTTTGCTTTAGGGACAATTTCAGCCCCATATGACAGAAAGGTAAAACTTTTAAATAAGATTCTGTGAGACTTTATTTGAAAGAAAAAACATGTTGCCAGAGTAATGGGAGAGCTTCTGTTAGTACCACCACAAGATTAATATGTTAAGATTAGATAGTAGCAGAAGTAAGACATGCATCCATAGGAATGGCCTTGCTGCTAACAGACTTGCTTGCTTTTGTTACACGTGGAATTGTTCCTAGATTCCTTGGGTCCAGCGGATGAATTCTTGGCAAGAGTTGATGTGGAAGTTGATAGTCCAGGACCTAGCAATGTGATTAAAAGTATTCCTCTCCGAGCAAGAGCTGGAACAGCGAGGATACATGCTCCAAAGGACTTACAGGTTTGCATGTATTCACAAAATGTGTTTCAATAACAGTTTGCCTCTCCTAGCCTACTTTTTTTGTAATGTTTGGTTTTATTATATATGTATATATACATAGATACATACATGCAGACTACTTTACTTTTTCCAGACAATGCATCTGTCTACTAGTGTGGGTTCAACAGCCAAACAGCAGCTGCCACTGAAAAATGCTGGAAATATTGGTGTATATTTGAAAGTTAAGGTAGGTTGACTTCTGCCTGTTGAAAGCATGAGTTTTGAGCCGTTAATAATACTGAAACTAGAGCTGAGCCTTGGGATCCTAGCTCAGCTGTGTGATTTGACAAAAGGTTTAAAAGTTTACATAAAGAGAACGGAAGATAGGAAAGAGATTATCTCACATCATTGGAAAAAGCGTATGGGAGTTTTGTTGCTTGGCTTCAGTTATATTTGTTTTAACAAATATATTTTAACGATTTTTAATAAACAGATTTTTAAGAAGTGTATAACAAATACATAAAATTTTGTAGTGAATCCTGTGCAGTACAGCAGTTGTTAACTAGCTAGTGGAGTAAAGCCCATTTAAAGCAAAGAGGAATATTAGCGTTGGGAAACATCTTTATTTTCCAACAAAGCTGCATTAGGTTTCAGTGGACATCTTGCCAACCCAAATGTGAAGCGAGTTCTTTTCAGATATGTGATCTCTTTACTGATTTTCTTGAGAATTCATGGAAAGCATGGTCCCAGACTGAAGGGTAACTAGACACATTAGAAACCAGCATTTCAAAGTCAACAGAAGGAGCAGCTGGTCCCCTTTTACATTTAAAAAAAAATAAAAATATTGAGGGTTGTGAGCCCGTTATTTCTTAGAGCAGAGGTCATGGAAACAGGATGCATGACTAGTATCACAAATGCCACATTAGCGTGATACTGGATACTAATTGATACCAGTAATAGTTGGCACCAGCCTTGAGACTAGTGATGTTACTTCACTAGCGGTGTACCATTGCCATGTTGTACTTATTGTTAAATTCTTTAAATGTCTTTGCAGCGCCTTCAGTGTTGTATACACAGTTGATGTCTTCAGACGCTTCTCTTAGAGGTATTTGTACTAGTGTGTCTGACTTTAGAAGAGTTTAACTCTTCTAGTTAACTAGTACAGGCTTATAGGAAAGTTCTGAAGGTGCCAGGTGTATTTGAATTGTCTGAACTGCATGTACAAAAGATGCACAACCAAATCGTATTACGTCTTGTAGAATTGTTCATTCCCTTAAAATAAGTAACTAACCCTCCCTTTTCCCCTTGTTCACTTTCAGACATCAGATCAGGACAGCTGCTTTGCTGTTGAACCTGAGGATCTTTTCCTTCTTCCTGGAGAAGAAAGAGAAGTGACTGTCCTGTTTTTCCCAAAAAGCGTAACTACTACAGGAAGGTAACAACTGATTTTATGCCGCCTGTGTTAAACAGAGTTACTTTTGACCTTAAGGTCATGAACAAATTGAAAGTTTTACCCACAGGGGAAACTTTGACTTGGGTTGCTTTTGTGAGAGTCCTCATTCATTACAAAGTGATTTTTGCTGGGGTTCACCTGTTCAATAAATTACCTGCCTCTCTTGCCGTACACAGCTTAATGAGCAGATAATATTTCCTATCACAGATCAGCAGGTGTCCTGAGGCTTGCTTAGTGGGAATAAATGGAGGAAGTGCCTGAAGCCCTTTATATGGTACTTGTTTCTAAAGTACAGCAAAGATTTAAAATACTTGTCTTCAGCAGCTCCTTCAATTGTTTCCGCTCTTCTTCACTCTGCTGAGAAAAGGGACATGTTATCTCTATTTTACATACAAAAAAACTTGAGCACAGATCAGGATCGAAAGTGCTCGTTAATTTTGGCTGCCATAATCAAATAAAATTTCAGCTGTAAATCACGTACAATGTTAATGTACATGTTCCTCTTGCAGATGTAAGCATTCATATTTTTGCACATTAGCACCTGTCAAACTTCATTCTGTGAAGTAGACTTGATTGGTGCAAGTGACCATTCTGGTGTCATGTAAGGGTTTTTTTGGTTTTTTTTTTTTTTTTTGGCAGTAGCAGGATTCTGACTGATTTAATCAGAGCAGCTTTTCCTCTTGTTACATGTTTTCCAGTTTCTGCTCTAGTAGAGCAAGAATGGACAAAGGAATGTGTCCAAAGCATGTTCAGCTTCACTGTCTAGCTTAAGTAGGCCTACCCAGTGCATTAAATAAAACAGTGAGTTGTTCTGTGCTAATGACAGCATGATCCTAATGGATAGGCACACAAAGTGATTTATCTTTGCTTTCCTGTAGCCTTATGCATAACTGCTTTGCCTTACAGGCTCAAGGTACTGAGTAGGATTGAAAACTTTGCAGTCCACTTGCAAGTGTTGCCAAAGGACTAATGAACTAACTAAAGCAGTAACAAGAGTTCATGTTCCCTACTGGTGGGATGCAGGACTCAGTCAGTAGGCATCATAGGAATTCAATGACAGCTAGAGTGGAGGATGTTGAGCTTCATTCCTGGCTCTATGTGGGTCTTCTGCTATGGCAAATGCTTCAGCCTGTTCTTTAAAAGCTTGATTTCCTTCCTGCCCTATCCCTTTTTTTCTAGGTTTTTTTGTTGTTCTGTTTTTCTGATTTTTTTCTTTTATTGTTTTCTGTTATCATTGGTTAGATACTTCCAATCTCCACTTCTTCCACATCTACTTCAGCCTTTTGTTTTATTTTTCTGTTGACTTCTGTCCACCTTAATTAGACAGCACTTTCTTTTTCCTGGTTCCTCTTCTGTTTTGTGGTCTGTGGTTTGGGTTGTTTTTTTTTCCCCTCCTCCTTTGGTGTGTCTACTTTCTTCTCTGTTTTCTTTGCTAGCTAGGTTCAGCTTTCCTGTTCAGTATTAGCCCATTTTTTTTCTGCTTCATTATTTGAATGTATATTCCTGATGCTCTCATTCACTTGTTTCTCTGCTCTGCCTGAAGAAGGTGGTAGTCATCTGCACGGTGCTTGTGTCCTATAGGGTAGAGACTGTATCATGAGAAGGTGGCTGATTCCATGTCTGTGGTTTCAGTGTTCTTTATTGCAGCAATCCCAGGAAACAAAGTGAGGAGAAAAATCTTACGTTTGTGGCTTAGAACGCTACCATTGTTAACAGGACTCAATTTAATTTTGATGCTCCTGGGTATCTCACGCTTGTAAAACTTCATTGAAGTTTCACAGGTGTCTCAAAAGGCATTTATTTAATCTCTGTAGAGACCGCCGGACTTTTTCTCTCCAAATTCTGCAAAATAATCAGAAGTTAGTATGGGCAAAAAATTATTTGTCTAGCTGTAGTGAAATACTTAACCCAAACCATTTCCAGATGAAATACTTCAGAAGATTGCTTGAGGTACATGTGACATGCATATTTATAGCACAGAGGATTATTTTGGTATGCCTAAAGCTAGCCTTTGTCATAAAATAAGAAAAAGTATTTGTATTTTCCCCTTAAGAAGGTAGTTTAAATAGGTCCATCTGTAATTTTTTTCTTTAGTTACGTTTTGTTTTCATCAGCTATTCTTGTTCTGTGGTGGGATTTAAATGTATTTATTTATTTTTAAAGTACTTTGAAAATCCTTGTGCTGCCATCTGGGCCTCAGTATGAAGTGGTGATAAAAGGTGAGGTGGAGTCTAAGGAAAATAGACCTGTGTCTACAGCTGCTGCCTGCTCGGACATCCCACCCATTCTCTCCAACAAGCAGTTCATTGCCTGGGGAGGAGTAACACTTGGAGCATCAATGTAAGTATTAGTTGGGCAGCTGTTCATATAGAATATAATGTTAAGCATTTTATATGGCATTTATTTGAGGTAAAACTTCCTATTCACATTGATAATCCACAGGTCATAAACTAAGCTGTTGTATGACTTGAGTGAGAGAAGCAGTATATTACAATTAATTTTTTTTTGTGCAAGAAATTTTTGGAAACAAACTGTGATCTTGTTTGAGCTTTTTGTGTTCTTTAGGAACCTTTAGTTATGGTTAGAATAATAGCTAATTCTGTAGGATTAGTGTGTTATGTAAGTAGAAATGTAGTGGAAAATGTTTTCCAAGTAAGTTGATGGAAAAATTATATTGGTTTGACACCTGTCTCTTGGTCAAACTAAATCTCTGTACGTGTTTTTCTTCAATTCATCTATTAAGACTAGAAGAATCCAATTTGGTAATGTAATTTGACCGTCCAAATAGCATAGGTTGTTGGAACATCCCTTAATTAATTTCTATGAATTTGAATGTGTTCCAATGTTAAAACTTTTAGTGATGGAGAATCTATTGCATCCCTAATTACGATTACTGTATCCTTCAGACTAGTTCTTGTCTGAACTTCTTAGTTTCAAGTTTGCAGCTTCAGTATGCCATGACTTAGTGAAACTGTTCATAGTTGTCTAGATACGCTTTGCTTCTTTTGTATGTAAAGGCTGCAAATTTTGCAGATCTCTGGAGTTCTGGTAAGTATTACTGTAGGGACTAATCCAGTGCTGTTCTGATACTGAACTTTTTGAGGAATCTAGTAATGTTCCTGGTTGTTTAAAAGTGATCCATGTATGTAGCCAACAAACGTTTCTAATAGCTATGTTCCTATATTTTTCTGCTTTGTTAAGACACTGTATTTTTAACATAGTAGTTTTGGCTGTTTGGTGTTTGGAAATTACTATCTCTTCTCTGTATGCTGATACCTTTTTATTTTCTGTTGCTCCTGAAAAATAGTTTTGATGCATCAGTGGTTTTAGGAAGCTGAAATTGTTTTAAGAATATTTGTTCCAACAGAGTACAAAACAGTGTCTGCCACTGAAAATCAGGGAGGGGCTTTGCTAACTCTCCATCCTTCTCTTCGATTTTAATTACATGATCCTTCCTCTTCCTTTGTGTTTTTACCAGGTTTAGGGCTTGTCACATCCTTCTGTGGTTGTTTTTTTGACTTTTCAAAATGATAAAGGCACTTGCTCTGCTTGCTGGAGATGTTTCCTTCCTTAACAGAGGAAGGATCTGAGTACTGTAAGCCTGATCAATGCCGGGGTATATCAGAGAGAAAAAAATTACTTTTTAGTCAACTTGATGCTGTGAAGTGACCATAAATTTCTTTGGTACCATCATGTTGAAAAGTACATGAAAAGCAGAAGTTACCCTTAATTTTGTTCTTTACAACTGTTCCAGTGAATCTGGGCCAGACTACTCACAAGACTCTTGCTTCTGTATGACTAAGTATCTCTGGATAATCTAATTGTAACTGTGTCTTGAAGTGGGTTTTTTGAAGGAGTTTTTGTATTGACGAAAGCTGCTTGCTTTAAAAGTTCAAGCTGTTAAGTACAATACTTGAACTTCAGAAGAGCTGTATTTAGATATTTTGAGGTGGGTTTGCTGTATGAGGATTGATGTGTAATGGTGTATGGCGTGTAAGGTCTCATAAGTTTGAGCATATGGAAATAACTTCATGGCTAACATATTCTTTTGCTCCAAGAGGTGATTATTTTTTTTTTCATGGAATGACTTTAAAATTGACTGTCCCATTTCTGTTATTTCCATGAATAAATATATGCAGTTAATTTACATTTGCTGTAAAATATAATTAAACTTCATATTTTTCAGTCAGCAGAAGTTAATTCTAAGAAATGACTCTCCGTCAGTGACCCAGCATTTAAGACTGTTGATAAGAGGCCAGGATCAAGACTGCTTTCAGGTAACTACCATGAAAAATTCTCTGTAGTGGTCATGATGATTATCAGTTGATGTGTATAATAAAAATGTCTTTGCCCTGAAGTGTTGTTCCATTATAAATGTCATTGACTAGCAGGCTGCATGAGTGTTCACTGCCAAGATGGACATGGTAGCAGACCTTAAGCTACACTGGTAACCTGAGGAAACCTGAGGAAGAGCTGAAATGGTAGGAGTGTTGCAGCAAACTGGAGCTCAATTCACAGCTCTTTAAGCTGCTATAACATAGCAGAGTCAATACTTGGTGGAGTGATCCATCAGTGGCCCTTCTTGCAAGAGGGAGTCCAGACCTCGCTCCAAGGGACTGTGTGTATGTGAGGGAGGGAGGAAAGAAAAACTGAAATTAGCCTTTAGGAATTACTGTAACTAGAGGGGGTTTTTGTTCAGTAGTCCACATACCTATATATCCCCTTCTTTTCTCAAATGTTCAGATTTGATATCTAAAATCTTAAACTAAGAGGGAATTAATGTAGTGCTGGTTAAGTTCAGCCTTACAGTATTGTGGACTGAAGGAAGGAACTGTGTGGTCTAAAGTGAGCGGCATCGATATGCTTTTTGTGGGAATATAAAGTACTTGGTCTTTTTTGTTGCATATTAAGCATTGCAACTTTAAACATACATCACTGTCAACTGAGTTAATCCAGGTTTTGAGGAAGTTTATTTTGAGTTATTAGTGAAGTAAGTCTTACTGCTATGCGTTTTTCCTATTGTAGTCACTTGCTTCTGATGTCTTTGTTTTTATAGCTGCAAAGTATATTTGGATCAGAAGAACGCTTAACTAGTAATTGGGAACTCAAAATTCGTCCCAGAGAAGATACTAACATATACTTGATGTTTACACCTACTCGAATAACTTGCTGCTTTGCAAAGCTGGAAATCAAACAACTGGGGATTCGATCGCAGCCAGGAATTAAGTTTAGTGTAAGGGTCCCAACCTAACTTCTAACAATTTGAAATATACTTTTTTAGTAATTATTGAATCTAGCACTGAGTAGCTATTTCTATTGAAAAGCTGAAAGATACACACAAGAAAAGCTTAGAAGATGCACAGTGTGCTTATCTGTATACTTGTTAAAGATTGTATGAGCATTAAATTTTACAGTTTGAACATTGGTCTCAATTTTGCATGAAACTTCTTCCCTTGTCAAAGAAGAAGAAAGATTTTTATATACTACATGAGAAGTAGCCTGAGATTTTTAACTCTAGAACTGTCAAAAAATCTGAACTTGTCTTGTTCTATAGGTAGGTCTTAAATTAATTTTCAGTAGAACCTCTAAAAGATTAAATAAATTTAGGCTTTTTTCTGTCACTCTTCATATAGTTTATCACAGTTGTACAGAAGTTTTGGTAAGAAGCTTTCTTTCATTGAAATACTTCTTTTGTGTGTTTTTTTTTTTTTTCTTTGCCCCCACTGCCCCCACAGATACCATTATCTGGATATGGAGGAACAAGCAATATAACTTTAGAAAATGTTAAAAAACTGTCAGATAGTTACATGGTAACATTGGATGGATTATTGCCTGCAAGTTTAAGGAAAGCTTCCTTCCTCATAAGAAATACAGGTTCTCGGGCTGCCTATGTTAGAGCACTGTGCTTTGCGAACCTACGGAAGAAAAAAGTTATGGATCCTCAGGTAATGATGGTGTCTCCAGAGAAGTTTGTACTACGAGAAGGAACACACGGAGTAAGTATTACATGTGATTCTGACCACGTTTTATTAATTTAAATTAAAATAAATGTGATCAGGGAGAATGTGTCTGACTAGTTCTTTATTAAAATCTCACTTAACTGTGTTAAACCCTGTTTCACTTGTATTGCGGCAATTTGTTGACTCATAGTCCAAATGTTAGTACTAACAGTAAGATTTTCTTTTTTTTTCTGATTATGTATGTGTATTTTATCAGGTGATTACTATAACATGGAATCCAATGGAAAAAGAAAAGAGCTTCCATAAAACACACACGTTGGTATCAACTGTATGTTTTTTTTGTGGAGATGAAGTTTCTAGACAGCAGTATCGTAGGTAAGATGTACTTTGCTATTGAAACAGAGACAGGTGTTTAATAAAACATTAGAACTAGGGGTGTATGGTATCATGAGTATGGTTTTAACATGCTTCCAAAAATAGTAAAAACAACCCAAAAGACAGTGATGATATGGAGAGATCTAGTCAGTCTTACATCTGGTAGGTTGTTTGGTAGAGGTTTGGTTTGTTTATTTGTGGTTTTGTTTGCATACTGTAGCTACAATTGTAGCTAAGGGTTGTATTTCCTGTTTGCATTTTTGAATTTGAGTGTGTTGGGTTTTGGGAAAAATTTTTGCTTTCGTGTCGGAAGACAGTTGTGTTCTATCTTAGTGTCCCTCTTTCCAGTGTGTAGTTTTAATTTTTAAAGAAAAGGCTCATAAAAGGAGTAATACTGAAATTCAGTAGTATTAAGTTTTGAAAAAGATTCACATCTTCGTTTGCTGAGTTCTGTTGATGAAGATGGTGTTGGAGTAGATGTGTATGTGAGAGGAATAACATCAACATATATATGCTCATAACACATTAAGGAAATTTGTAGAATATATCTTACGGAGCTTAAATAGAGGCTATGTTACTCTGCGTTTCAGTATGCTGGCATACTCTGCTTTTAATGACAGAAGTGGCATTTTTGACTTATGCTGTGTGTGGTGTATGTGGTGTATAGTGATAATGCAAAATGTTAAGAACAGGCAGAGCACCAAGGTGCTGATCATCATTGTTCAGCACAAAATTTCAGAATGGCAGTATTTCACTATTGCTTTTAAATGTGATTGCCTGCATTTTATGAAGGTAATTGTATTTATTGTTACCCAAAGAAAGTATTAAACATATCTGAATTTAACTGTATGACTTTGAGTAAAAAGCTCATGGAGTAGCTGCATTGGCTCATTTTAGGTATCTTAGAAGATGCTTGTTACTGACTTGTATGAACTCATTTGTCTAAGACAATGTTCACTATCACTGAATCCATCTCAAAAGGCAAAAATACTTAGGGAATAGCTTTGATACACTGATCAACAGAAAACCCATGAAGAAGCTTGATGCACTTGTATAGAGGTAATGTTGGAAGCTTTTTGTGTTCAAACTCTGGACATTGGTACATGAGTGAAATTATTTGTTGCTGATTTTATTACTCAGCAGGCATAGCGTTTGGTTCTTGAACATAGTAGTCTAGTTGGTTGTTTCTTGGTGGGAGCTTCTCTGAAGCCTGCCTTGATAATTTGAATGAGTTGCTTATTTCTTGAAATTACTTGAGTACTCTAAGCCAGTCAAACCCCATTCTGTAATTGTGTACTAGGACAGGAATATGATTTGGGACTTAGAGGCAGGAATGTGAGATGAGTAATCTGCCTAGTCTGCCAACCTGTGGCTCAAGTTCTTTACTCCAAAAATATACATAGTCAGCAGCCTGGTAAGTAGCTTAGACCTGAGAGTTACTATTGCTGAGCTATTCTTCCCACCTCCGTGGTTTTGACCCTGTCTGATTGCCAGGTTTTCTCTTACTGACTTGTAGCTTCTCATTTTTCCCAGGACTATTTATATCCCTACGCTTCCCAGTCTTTTCTGCCCGATTGGCAGTCATGCTCCTTGGCTCCATGTTCCTGCTGTTTGCTGGCACCTGCTGCTGCTTTGCCATTGACTAGTCAATTTTTTCCCCTCAAAAGGCTTTCACTCGTGACCAAAATAGCATTCTTCTCCTTCCTGTGGTGATGGAAAAAAAAAATCACTTGGATGCCTGTTGTACTTACCAGAAATCTAAGTAGGTGTGACTGACAGCAGAGAACAAGTATCTTGGAAAGACAAGTGTGTGGTAACCATTATTTCAGTGATTCCTGTTACTGTGCAGCAATAGAGAAAGTATTTCTTTAAATATTTTAAGATTATGAAAAGAGTTCAGTTTTGAACAAATGCTCACAGATTTGAGCTTGGTGTATTCAAGAAATGGTAAAGTTAAAATTGTGCTGGATTCTTACCAATCTTTCCAAATTGTTGTTTCCAATACTTTAATTAGTCTTGTTTCTTTACCTCTTTAACAGAGCTATGATGTATAAACCTGAAGTAGAAAAACACATAATCCCAGAAAACAGCTTGTTGAGAAACATTGTATTTGATGAAGAATTTCAAGGGGAGCAGCTTGTGACAGAAGGTAAGCCTATGACTTCTTAAAATTAAAATGTAATAATTGTTTTCAGGTGGAAAAATATGCTTTTAGACTGGAATCATAGTTATTTTTCCACTTTTTTTTTTTCTAAACATAGAAGCAAATATCTCAGTTTGGATGGATGTACTGGGTTTGTGTGGCCAGGTTTTGGTAGGGGGGGGGCTTCCCCTATGTCCGATGGAGCCAATGCCACCCGGCTCCAAGACAGACCCACCGCTGGCCAAGTCTGAGCTCATCAGTGATGGTGGTAGCGCCTCTGGGATAATACGTTTAAGAAGGGGGTGGGGGTGGAGGTGGGGTTGAAACAGGCAACAGTGATTTCAGCCAGTGAGAAGATTAAGAATATGTGAGAGCAACATCCCTGCAGACACCCCAGTCAGTGCAGACGGAGGGGCAGGAGGGGCTCCAGGTGCCGGAGCAGAGATTCCCCGGCAGCCCCTGGTGAAGCCCACAGTGAGGCAGGCTGTGCCCCTGCAGCCCGTGGGGGTCCATGGTGGAACAGATATCCACCTGCAGCCCCTGGAGGACCCCATGTGGGAGCAGGTGGATGCCCAAAGGAGACTGTGTCCCCGTGGGAAGCCCACGCTGGAGCAGGGTCCTGGCAGGGCCTGTGGCCCCATGGAGAGAGGAGCCCAGGCTGGGGCAGGTTTGCTGGCCGGGCCTGTGACCCCACGGGGGACCCACGCTGGGGCAGCTGTTCCTGGAGGACTGTACCCCATGGAAAGACTCAAAACTAGTTAATGTCACATGATTTACACTCTTTTCAAGTATTCACCTGCATTTGTGACTTGTTTGATGGCATTAAAAGAGCTCACAGCAAACCCTCTCAGAGGAAGAAACCTACCACCTATTGCCACTGAGTGCCTGGAGAAAGGTAACTCCATTTGGCTGAGACAGTGAATGAATCAACCTGACAGTCACCAGTGACAAGGGTGTGACAATCACTTGGAATACTGTGAAGCAAATCACATGGGTGAAAAAAAAGTAATTTTATCTATATAGAATATCTTCTCTTAAGTGGCTTCATCTTAAAATGCTTCATCATAAAGAGCTTCACTTGTGAAACCACCTGAATGTGGAAGGAAGTAGTGGTAACTGCATCTGAATTTTTCAGCATCTTATACAAATCTAAACCATCGATCTCAAAATGATTCCAGCTGCTACAAGATCACAGTTCCATCTGAATTGTTTTAACCTACTAGTAACACTTTAAAACTATTTTCTCTTGTCACAGCATTTTCAAGTTTGCCTTTTCTGATGTTCATTTAACAACTTGCATTTTCTGATGTTCATTTAACAAACTGTTCCAGACAGCTATTAGTTTTGCTAATGGTAGCTTTTTTTTTTCTTCTTTCTGTAGAAAACAAGACCTACATCTTGCATCTTAAATGTTTTTCTGTCTCTCTTTCAGACGGAATTTGTCAAATATAGCTTATTTTTTCCTATTAGATCACATTTGTTTTGTTTGCTCAAAATTATTTATCTTGGACATAAAAGATCCTTGCCCTCTTATGTCCTACTTTCTCTACTCAAGAAATGTAAGGTGAAGACAGTTGTTTTAAAAAAACCAAACTGAGACAGACTTGTATAACACTGCAAATATGCCTTCAAGGAAGTCTGCTGGAAGGGTAGCTCTTAGAAAAATAAACTAGGTTGTTCTTACTTGTTTTAACAATGTTACAGACTTCACGCCTTTCCTTACCTTCTTGTCACCCAATGATGTCTAGTGTGGATAGTGTGCAATCTTACACAGATTAGTGTTCACAGAGGTTTTCAGTGGGAATATCCACAGAGGTTTTTTTTGTTATGTGTTCTTGTAAGTCAAATACTTTGCAGGAACTAATAGTAGTACTTAGAATTAAGAAATTTAAATTTTTTTTTTCCTTTCTATAAAATGCTATCTTTTAGGTGAAAAGTAAGTTATTTTTTCAACATCTAAATGCTTTTTTAACTTTTTGGCCTTTTAAATGAAAGACTGTTAAAGAGGTGATGCTGAGGAAAAAAAGCTCAAAGAATAAATGCCTTGGCTGTAAGAATTGCTTTCAGTGTAAAGTTGGATACCTAGACTGTTTTGGCCTCCATTCCTCATTGCCTTAATCCACAGAGCTATTTGAAAAACCTGTTAAGGAATTAAATAGTAATGTTAGTGTTTGAAATAGTGTCGCATTGGTTTTTCACCAGTCTGCTCAATAATGCATCATTGTGGTATGGTCCAGGGCCAGCAGGTGGAAGGATCTGTGTTGTATGTATGTATGTTCCCAGTAAGAAGCCTTCATCCTGATCAGCCAGAGAGGGGAACAAGATGAGGCTGTTGGTGCTGTTTGTGTTTGCGTGAGTGCTGAGTGTTTCTGTCTGTGTTGGTCTGTGTGGCTGGGTCTGTGTGTGTGCATCTATGGGGGGTTGCTCACTGGGAACACGTGCTCAGCCTTGCTACTGGCTGGACCTGTGGCAGCCTCACCTCTTATCAGGCTACCAGATTCAGTTACTCCCTCACACTAACGTGTTTTGCTGCACTAATCAAAGATCTTTTACATAGTGATCTAATATATTTCTAGGTGCTCAGGTATGCTTCAATTACTAATTGAATAGACAGTGGTTGTTGATATTTAACATCTAGCAACTTTTTATTTTAAAGTAGTCTCAAATATTTTGTGACTTCTGTACTTGGGTTGTCAAAATGAAATTAGTTTCCAATGCCTATTAGCATCTTATCTGCATGTGGATTTATTGTTAAAGAGGAGGAAGGGAATTCTGATCAGGTGTTCTTTGCAAGATCCTGTTGCGCATTTCTGAGTATCATATGACATACTTCACTATATTTTATAGGATTTAAGCCTTTGTATAAAATTGTTTTGTCTGTTGTGATTGTGAAGATGGCATCATCAATCTGTTTATGTGCTGTGATTTGGGTCTAACACTTCTGGGTCTGCAATTGTATGCACTGTGGCCTTGGCCTTCAAAGTTATCTTAATGATATCATGAACTAGCCATTTTGATGTTGGTGAAAATGAGATAGACTGTAAGAGTTAAGTGTTTTATTGGGGGTTATTTGAAAACTGGGATTTCCCAAACTGAATGGAATTCAGTGGAGGAGTGGGGGAGGGAATAAAAGAAACTTAGAGTAGAAATAATAGTCATCCTGAAGAAAGAACATATTTCCATACTGAATTTTGTTACGACAGAATAAATAATTTCTTCCAAAACCCACTTTCTGTTAAACAGTCCTTTGCAAGACTTAGCTTTGTTAACAAGTTTCAGGACGTGTGTAAATTCTAACTAAAAATGCTTCTACAGCAGATGTTGCTTTGTGTTATCCGTAGCTGAGTTGTAGAAGCTATATACAAATATTAATTGCCCCTGGTATCTACTGTGCAGCAAAGTAAGTAATGATTAGATCGAATGTATCCTGTGTGAGACGTGTTCACTTCTTCATTCTGTCTATTCAATGTGAAATAGCTTGAGGCAAAGGAGAAAACTTTGACTTGATTATTAAACATTTTATTATTTTTGAATCATATTCTCACATTCTTGACCTTTTTGATATTTACAGGTATAATGAATTAAATAATGAAGTGTTAGATTGAATAGACTGAGTAACTGAAAAATAACTTATCAAGTTGAATCTCTTTCTGTGAAGCCTTAGGGGAATGTATTAGTCTTATTTGTCAGGGTAAAAAAAAAAGTAAACCAACTTTAATTTGGCATAGATTTAATTATCATATACCATTTGTAAAAAGATGGGAAATACCTATCTTAAAATCAAAAAGTTAAAATTGGTGTGTTTAGATTTATGCTACATTTCATGTTAATTTTGATTTATGCCTGATAACTGAACTTGTAGTAAGTAATTTTTTGAATGATCTAGGATATCTTAGCCAACGGATTATTAACTAGGTCTATATCCTAAATCTCTGTTGTGTAATTTCTGAGTATTAGAGCAATTCTAATAAGAACAAATCTATAATACTCTCATTTTTAGTATGTGATATCCCACGGGGAACAAATGATATCAAGCTTTTCTACACAAATATGCGAAAGGTTATCCTTTCTGTAGTTGGATATTCCACTTCTGATCAGGATGGATTTCAGCAGTCTCCTGGACATCATTTGGAGCCGGACAGGTAATATAACTATAAGGCTGACTGTCAAATAATGTCTTAACTGAAGTGAATCTCCTTTCATTGAAAATTTTTATGTCAGTGGTGAAAATTGACTTGCTTTACAAGTGAAAGAACTGGCTGTATAATGAGAATGAATCCAATGAATATCTAGGTGGCTCTTCTCACTATTTTCTCTATATGTTTAAACTTGATACGATAACTTTTAAACTATTCCCTCAACTGACACCATTAATTTTATCTGCGACTTCCTAGTCTTCATCTGAAGAAACTGTGTTTTTCCATAGACACTTCCAAAATGCATTTGTTGTTGTAGTCCTAATAGGACTGTAACTACTTCATTGCTTGTAGTGAATGTTTGATGTCTGGCATGGAAATAGAGATAAGTAACAAAGGCTTAGTGGCCTTTTCCTTGCCCAGCCCATATACCAGCCTTTCAGTGTAGTGTGTACTACACTCATCAAAAGAATGATCGGTGCTGAGGCTACCCCTACCCCTGTCAGTCCCTTGAATGAAATGGTCCATTACTGGGAGGATTTCTTTGGAGGACTGGCAGAGACCTGGTCTTTAAAATGGACCTGTCACTTTTTATTTAGACAGGTTGCTGTAGCATTTGGAGCCCTGAAAAAGGAAAGAAGTTCCAAACCCTGTACAAGTCCTACTTACTAAGATGGCAAAGCATAAAACTGAAATAGAAATGGGTTAACTTTTAACACGATAATGAATATATTTTGCATAGGTTGTTTCTTGAGTCTTCGTGTTTTTTCCTCTCAGGATCCTATTACACAGGTGAAGAAAAGGTCCAACCTAGTCCTGTTGTGTTCAGCATCTGCATATGTAGATGTTGTCTTGTAATTGCTTGTACCTCTTGCACTGTAGATGCTGAACACTTTGGGACACTTGACAGATTTTTTGGCTAGAAAGGTGTTTGTCAGGCATAGTGGGGATCACGAATCTGTATCTGCAGCAGCAAGCAGGACGTTTCTTTATTTGGTAGTTGTCATTTGTTTGTTTTTTCCACTTGACAGCCTTATTGGTTCTTCTAGATTTGAATTTATTCACTGGCTAAGGATCATGAGGATCTTAATTTTTCTGAGTAGACTGTAATTCTTAGAAGAGATCTGAATGTGTTAACTACTGATCTGCTTGTTAGGAAGTTCCGTGTCAAGGAATTATGTGAATCAATTGACTTCCTAGTTCCACTGCTATCTTAAGGGATGAATTCTCACAGGTATTAGTTCAGCTGTCCTGAACTGAGTCAGGATTCTCAGAAGCATTAAAAGTACAAGTAGAAATGATAGGAAGAAGAGCTGTGTGTTTGTACCATGTTGTATGGAACAAAAGTTACCCAATTTTTTTTCTTTAGCTGTTGATTTCTGCTTTTCTTTTTGTATTTAAAATCAAACTTGTTGTCAGTTAAGCTTTTAACTTAAGCTCATATATGAAAGCTATGAAGCTGTTATTTTAGGATTCAGCATATTTTCTTATCTGCCATGTATTTCGCAAGCAAAGGTGTGAAATGCTAGGCTGTGAAGGGATTGGAGCATCTGTCTTGCAAGGAGAGACTAAGAGCTGGGTTTGCTTGGTGTTGAGCAGGGGAGGATCTTACCGATGTGTGTAAATACCTGATAGGGAAATAAAGATGAGGAAGACAGAGTCTTCCAGTGGTGTCCAGTGACAGGACAAGAGAAATTCAAAACCTGATTGGAGAATGTCCTGAGTTACCTGCTGTAGCTGACCCTTCTTTGAGCAGGAGTGTTGGACTAGGTGATCTCCAGAGGTCCCTCCTGACTTCCAGCATTCTGTGAAACACAACTTGCATTGCCTTATTTCTCCCTGCAGTACTTTCTTAATCTGAATAAAATATATACAGAGAAAGCATTTCACTTTATCACCTGAAGATAGTTGTTTATTTTAGCACCTTCCATTATAAACAGTACCTTCCACTCCTAAACATTCTGTGAAAAAGCTGTCATGATATAGCTGCTGAATTAATTTTTTCCTAAAAATGGAGAATTGAATTAAATTGAAGGCCCATGTAAAGAACATTGTATTTCAGTATTAAATTTTGAGAAATACTCAGAATAGGCTATTACAATTACTCATAAGTTAATTTTATTACTACTTTTGCTTAACGCAGTCTTATTTTCAGATTTGAGAACTCTGTCAGACATATCAGTGCAACTTTGGATGTTCTTCCTGTTAAAGGACCTCAGGGTCCTCCATTACTTGTACAAAGCAACGATCTGGTGCAGAATAAATTAGGTGCTCAACAGAGTTGGACTGTTAAACCCGAGCATTTGACTTTGATATTTCCTTCTATTAGTAAGTATTTTTTGAAGTTAATAAAATAATCACTCTAGTATTAAAATAACTGTACTGTGTGCTACGTTTGCAATTATTTTTTGTTTGTAAATGTGGCTTGGCCAATGATCTTGGTGCAGTAGCTTTAAACAGTAAACTTAGTTTGAACAGAGTTTTGGATAAATCATCAGAGGGTGACATGCTCTGTGTGTGTATACATATAATACGTATTTTAAAGCATTCTGAAGGTAAAAATAGGGCAGCAATGCTTTTTCTTAATTGGTGCATTTCTGAATCTTGGGTACTTCTGTGAATTTTTGTACACGTTAGCTTTTTGTAGCTTTTTCTATATTACAGGTAGAACAGCAGATACTGGACGTGTACAGGTTGTCAACAATTCTAATAAGATGTTGGCATTTGAGCTTTCGTGGCCAGCTCACTGCCTTACAATAACGCCACAACACGGAGTTATTGAACCAGAGTAAGTTTCTTTCCGTAGGTTCCTTTATGTGTGAAAGTGTGGTGAGGTTTTGGAGGAATTTATTCTAGTTATTTTTTAGGAATTCATTTTAGTTTGTTTAGACTATACCCTGGAAGTAACGATTTATTTAGTTCCATGGTATAGTCTTTTTGTTGGCTAACATGCAAATCTAGCTTTTCTATTTTAGTACCTTATCCTTTTATAGTTCTGTATAGAGGGAAAGGTCTTTTGTCACCTATGACATTACCTGGAGGCCAGGAATTTTCTGTGCCTGGAAATACTATTATTATTACATAATTTTCCAGGAGCTGGATGGGTTGACAAAGCTGAAGCTTTAAAAATCTCCTTTCACAGTAGTGTTTTGTTTAAAAATGACCTATGTGTTTAAAAATAAAAAGGACTTCTTCCCCTCCCCACAACAAACAAAATGAAAAATAACAGTTCTTGTAAAATGCTTCTCTTCTGACGACTTAGGGTTTTCTTTTGCAAATGTGCTGATATTCATCAGAACTTGATTGCGGGTGTTTGTGTGTGTGTGTGTGTGTGTTCTGACAAAATTGTTTTTTGTTACTTGACCTTTGGCTTCTCAGTATCTGTAGGTATGAAAGAATGACAAGCCAGTGTCAGATCACCTCTGTCTTAATTAGCAGTATTTTAGAAAAGTAGTCACAATATCACTGCATGTGTCTATGAGACTTCTCATGGATGTCAGCAAAGCCTTTCACAATAAAATGCTTGAAAGTTCTGACCACCTGTCACTTCTAAATTTATCAGATTTTTTTAAGGTCAGTTCAGAAGGGCTTTTAAGACCCTCTTGTTAAACTGTTCTCATCTTCCAAAAAATAAAAAAAGTCTCGTGTTCCACAAAAACCATGTTTTGCTTCGTGAGTTTTATTGAGGTAGTTGCTTTAACTTGGTAGATGCTTGCCCAAACAGGTACTTTCTTTTCAGCAGATACCTGCATCACTGTGCAAGACGTGATACATTTAAACAATTCTGTATTCATGTAGATGTAAATTTTTGGATATATTGCTGGGGAACTTTCATCACTAGTGAGAATCAAATAAAGAGGATTCTCTGGAAGGGCTAGGATATTTGCCACTCCTGGCAGGTTCAGTCAGTGCCAAGAACAATGGTTTCAAAAAGAGATAACAATGAACAACTTTCCAGTAGCTGTGACAGTAAGAGCACCTTGAGTGTCTCATACCCTAGACTTATGACTGTCTGCAGAATGATTTCTTAAAAAGAGGGAATTGAAGGCCTCCTGCAAGTGATTTTCTTGCACTGCACAATTTTAATATATGTTCCTTTCACTGGAGAAAAATTAGCTGAAACCTCACATATTGGGCCCAGGTAAGTAGTCTGGATCCAGAACAGAGGCCTGCAAGTAGGAAACAGACCCATAGGAACAGCTGACCTAAGCACAGCAAGCTGCGCTTGCCTGGTTTTCTACTTTTCACAACCATCTGCCTGCAGTGATGGTGAAAGAAGATCCTAAGATCAAGAACTGACTCTGCCATGCAAAGGCAAGCAGACCACCTCCTGTTTCACCTTGACTACACTCCTTAAGTTCCATGGAATGAGCTAAAGGCAACCTCTAACCTGCCTGAATGTGGAATAATAGAGTCCCAAGTCCCTACTGAGTTTGGTAGCGTTCTGAGAGATTTTCTTGTGGAGGCAAACTGAAAATAGCCTCTGGCATGTTGCTGTGCCTCAGTGTTGGACGTATTGGTAAATGCTGTGAAAGGAATTGCACTTTTGGAGCAAGGACTGCTGGAATCTCAAAGACTGCAAGAGCCACCTTTAGAAAGTGTTTCTTCCCTAGGCTCTGCTCCTTTCCATGGCAATGAAAATACTGAGAGGTAGTGTCTTTAGGCTCAATGTGACTCTTCAGAGGCATGTGGTTTGTGACCCCATGCGAGCTGGATTTGCATGAGAAGTTTGCAGTAAATGTCAAAGACAAGCTGGTAGGAGCAGAGACAATGGAGTGTGATAACATGGTGTGTGTACTAAGTAAATCATAGTCTCATGAACACAGCTTGTACATGAGAGAGAGAACCCAAGTGTAAAGATTCTAAGAACTGCTGAGAATCAGAAAAAACCCCACAATTCCTTAAGGACTTATCAGTGTCCTGATTTAATATTTTAAGGCCATTAACATCTGTTAGTTGATGTTTGTAGAGATGGTGGTATTGGGGCAGTGATGATGAAACTGACTTTCCTATGGGGACTGATCTTGTTCCTACGCTAAACTTTTCAAATGCAAAGTGCTGTGCTAATGACACACTGAGCTAATTCTTTGGGTGTAGCTTGAGTGCTTTTACTAACATACAACCAATGACCTTTCCTCCAGTGATTTTTGTACTCATTTTTTAAATACTTCAGTGCTTACTTTCTCCCCTCCTTTATTTAAATGTCTCAAGTATAGAATATGGAACATTTTAAATCAGAATTTATGTTCTTATTGGTGAAATTCCTGAATGATGCCATAATTGCTTCAAGTGAGTTTAGACTCTTCAGTGTCCTCTACTGTAAATAACTATAGAAAGCACTGATAACATTAAAAGGCTTTTTCTTTCCTCTAAGATCAGTTCTGCATGGGAGGAAGGAAAGCAAGCTGCTCCTCTAAAACTAGAATTAGTTTAAAAGATTCTTGAAATGCAATTTGTGCAGTATACTTTGTTTGAACAGTACAATTCCCTTGTTGACTAGTATTGAAGCTTATTTTTCTGAAACATGTTACATATTTGCTTTACATGGCCTGATTGGTTCTATACATTAACAATAGATAAGATTTACCCTTTCCGTATGACCCCTTATAAAACCATCAATGACAAGTTTATAAAGTGTGTTAGTGTTAAGTTTCTGACTAGTAAAGCTTGATAATATATTGGATATCTGAATACCTTAAATTGAACTATCTAAAGATCATCTTCACTTACCTGCTATCATAAAGTGCAGCCTTTTTTTGAGGTGGGCTAGCAAGATCTGTTGTAGATAACCATTCTAATACAAAGATCATGCTAATATTTTTTTCTTTTATTAGGAGCAGTACAGTAATTCTGGTGAGTCCTAATCCATCACTTGCTACGAAACGTTCATTAATTCCTTGGAGTGGCCTAATCTATATTCATTGTGACAATGGACAAAAGGTATGTGGCTTGCTTAAGAGCTGAGATAGCAAGTGTTTATTTTACTTTGCTGGGTAAGGTCTAGTATCGGTGCTAAAACCTTTTAGGTATGAGACAGCAGTTCTGTCAACTTCCATTATTCTCTCTAATTAGTAAAGTTTTTTTAAAAAAACCGAACCAAAAAAAGCCAACAAGAAGAAAGTGTAGTTGAGATGCTGTTTTACAAATTGAGATTCTTAGTTTATTCATCTCTGAATAAATACTATGATGTGAACATGTAGACTGAATTGCCAACAAAATTGCATCTGTACACCCAGCACTGCCTTATGCATAATCTTCTAAAATGCTAGATATTTATGTGTACAAATGCATATATAAAAACAGTCTCTAGAATATTTTGAAGTAAAAGAAATTAAAGAAGGTTATCGGACAAGTCACCATAGCTCCTTTTGAGCTCCCTTGAGGTAGACTTAACTTTCTGGCTGACAAATCTGTGATAAAGAATGTCTAGAACAGGTTCTTGCTCTTTGTGGATTTTAATCAAAGACTTCTCCCTGATTGAAATAAGGCATATAAACAAAATTTCTGAAGCTAACAATTTCTTTGTTCATCAGTGTAAAAGCAGAAAGACTCCTTGGTAATCTCTCCCAAAGAAACAGACACCATTTCCCAAAGAAATAGACACACATCTCTGCTTTCCTTCTTGATGGAGGAAGGTGAGGTGTGACACAGAATTGGAAACCGCCTTAAAAAAAACAACCCCGAAACAAAGAGGGAAATTTTTGAGAAGTGTGAGTTGAGAAGAAAACGGTGACTGTACACGTAGTTAACTCTTATGTTCTACAATATCGGAAAAGGATTTAAGAGAAGAAATCTACTAGGACAAAAATAGAGACTGTAGCAAAATCAATCCAATTGTGAGAGATCTGATAGTTGATAATGCTTTTGCTGTTTCTTTGCTATCTATCCAAATAAGCAAAAAATATGCTAAGATTTTTCTAGCGTTAACTGTAACATTAGCATTATAAGTGCTAATTATGTAGCAGAAGTGAACACAAAGCTTGTTCTGTGTGAGGCAGCCCTGTTTCTGTTCACTGCAAGCAGACAATATTGTAGGAGTTGTCAATTAAATCTAACTAGTGTAAATTATTATTCCTATTGAATTACAATGTCTAGATAGCAAATTTTCAGTAATATTTCCTCTTCTCCTAAATTAAACTTGTCCTAAAATCTTTAAACTTTGTGAAGTTAGAGAAAATCTGATGATTTAATATATGAGACTCTTTTTCTATTGGAATGTAAAGCTGAACAATATAACCTTGTACAGCTGAAGGAAATAGAGCTAAATAGTTTGACTTGTTGATATGTCACTGTTCACTATTTAAATCTTTTTCTCCAAATTGTGCAAAAGTTTATTAAAGTGCAAATTCAAGAGGCAGTCACACAGAGTGTGTCTGGAGCAGACTTCCCATCTAGAAGACAAGATCTGTTTACCTCACAGTCTGAAGGTCCTACTGTTCATGTGGCAAAGCCTCTCTCAGTGCTCCCTCTAACAAAAATGGAAATAAAGAACAGAACCATTGTTTTTCCTAAAACAAGACCTGGCCAAAGCTCAGGTAATGTTGCTTCCTTAGTATATACAGTATCTGTAGTATCTTGTATTCAGAGGTTTTATTTACGGTACTTTGTGTTTGTGAGCCTGAATGCCATGAGTTTGTTTTTGTTCTTTTAGTCTGATAAATGTGGTTGACCAGTTCCCCTCTTCTGACCATACATTGAAATGTCACTCCTTGTGATGGAACTCTTCTCAGAACTCCTTTTTTTTTTTCTTTTCTTTTTTTTGTTTTTTTTCCTCCTTATGCAGTATAGTCACACTTTGTCTCACAGGTAGATTTGCATATAGACAGGTATGTTGCCGATTTTTTTAAAGCAACTATGATGAATGCAACCATACTGTGCTTGGGAAAGAGAGTGCTATGAGATTACTGAGTTTTGCTGAAGCTCTTTTGGGTCAGTGCGCTTTTGCAGTAGACCCATTCTCATCTATGTGTGTGTCCCTAAGACGTGTGATAAATCTGTCTGCATGTAGCAGAGAAATAAATGTTCTTTCTTGAGACAACAGGAATGTCAGCTATGAGTCTGGTTATCTTTGTCTTGTACAAACTGAGGATTTGAGACTCCATTATCAGCAGGGTCCTCCTCGCTCGATCATTAAGTACTTTTAATTCCAGTAATGCTTCAGATTCTCCAAATTACTGTATGAAACTGTCATTCTGTTGTCTAGATACCTCATTTTTTGTTAGTGCTTAGTGTTATTTTCTAGGTAATGAGGCCTTTTTTTTAATGATGCACTGATGCTCCGTATTTGTTTAACAGACTTTAGAAGTTTCAAGGCTTAATTTATCAACTATATCTGGGGGGTTTTTTGCTACACTTATGTAAGAGGAGTATAATATTCCTTTCCTTTCCTGTTTTTGTAAATGACCCGTATAATATATATGCAGCTAAACTTCCTGCAGTACTACTCTAGACTGAGGTGATCTTACAAATACCCTTAATTCTTGGCTGTTCTGTTCTATTCTTATTGATACTGTCAAAGTTGAGACTTTCTGTTAATGTCAGTAGTTATTCTTCTTTCTGCAATTCAAGCATAAGCTTTTTGCTGAGGTTTCATATATATATATATATATTAAAAAATGCATGAATGTGTGTATATATATCTATGTATGCTGAGTAACAAATCCATACAAGGATGAGAACAGGTTTTGATGCAACTTTCTTTAATTGATCTCAAATTAGAACACTGTCCGTGTTTTTCCCTGAACAGTCAAATAATAGCTTGGGAGGGAGTTGGGTATCTTGAGGGGTTTCTGGGTATGTTTTTGTATACTGCTGTGTGAAGGTATCTGCCAAAAATCTGAATGCAATAAAATGAGACCATTGGAGGTGACTTAGATGATCTGTCTGCTGTTCGTTATGTTCTGGATTTATGAGAAGCTAACTTCCTACTACCAGCAATAAATGTACGTAACATTCTTTGATATACTTCAGGTTCTTTTAAAGGATTACCTATTATTGTTGTAGGGTTATTGAGGGTGAGATTTAGGTCTCACTTTGGGTTTTGTAAGCGTCTTCAATATGATTCTTTACTGGAAGAATTAACTTCCAAATTGCTTTTGTATAAGCTTTCAAGAATTTTGTGACACTGTGCTTTGTTTGAGTCTGCCCTTGGTGTTGGCATCATAAGAACTGTTTCCCTTAAACCTGTGTGTCTTGAAACACAGTTTCTGTTTAAACTCTTTCCACTAAAGATACTTGAACAGAGACTTTTAATGTACTAGTCTGATATTTTTCTTCTAGAGACTTACCTGGAGATGGAGAATAAAGGGGATGAAAATGTGAAGTGGTATTTGTCATCTTTTGCACCACCCTATGTTAAGGTGAGTGAATGTTTATATTGGTAGTTTTACACAAATCTCTTGTGGGTGGTTTTTTTCCCTTCTCTCTTCCTGCTGCTCTCTCTTCCCTCTCCATCCTCCCAAGAAAATACATATTTGAGCATGAACTTGGTTACAAAGTTTCTTTTTATTCTGTTCGTAGCAGGGAAGTGTTTTGCTCTTTTTTTCATCTCTAATGTGCTCCTTGACTGTGAATCAATCTCTGGTTAACTTACTGGTTTATAGAGTTTTCTTGTGTTCATCCAGATTGTATTAAGTAATCAAGCATACATGAAAGGCAGGTGTCCCTTTTGGTTCTAGAATGCTAGACCTACCTTGTTTTGAGACTTGCACTGCTGGGTTTGTGCTGTACATGGTATCTCTGTGGGTAATTGAGGTTAGATTAAGGATATTTGAATTACATTGCTGTCACCTGTGCAATTACTGTAGCTGTACCATTGATATTTGTAAATGCTTTTCTATTATTTTTGGTAGTTTGAAATGCTATGATGGTCACTTTGATTTTATGCTAGTAGTATTATGGTCTGGTTTTGTGAAATGATGAAAAATCATTATGTAGCACTCTTAGCTGTAGCCCAGAAGACTGAGTATGCCATGTTCCAGCCAGTGCACCACCTCTAAACTGGAGGTCAGTATTATGGTGCCTGCATAGATGTTGTAGTAGTTTTACTCTTTATTCATTTGTTTTTGGGGAGTCAGTATTATTTGTTCACTTGAAAGCAGCTTGATTGGTTGTATTTTCTTTAGTCCTTTGCAAGAGTGGTGTGTGGGGTGGGTGTATTGTTTGGTTTTGGTTTGGAGTTGTGGTTTGTTTTTTGTTTTTTTTTCCTTTCTGAATCTGACTCGTAACTTTATTTGCAGGATGTGGATGGAACTGGTTGTGTTTATAGGGTTACTTACTCTGCTTTCATATGTTCCCGTGTTTCTGGTACTCTTGAAGCTCATGGAGAAGAGAAGGTAAACCGAATTTATAAATATTTTGTGTATGTTAGTGTATCTCAATTCTAAATAGCATCTTACATGAGAAATTCTTTGAAATAACAGTTGAATTTTTGAAGCTGGTAATATTTTATCTGATAACGATATAATATTTGCCTTCCAAACTTGGGTTCTGGGGTGTATCAGGTAGTCAGTATCTACCTACCGCAGCTGTTACAAGGTCAACTGAGCTCATTCTAAGAACTCATGCAGTCTGTAATTTGTTTTCAACGTGGTGGTGTTTTTGTGTTGTGTTTTTTTTTTTTTTTTTTAAGATAAATCTTTCTAGAACAGAAAATAGTTTTTAAATTTTTTGTAAAAATCCACAAGAAAATTGCAAATAATACTACGTTCTTATGAAATTGATGTGGTAACTGGTTTCCCTTCCTTAGAAGCAGTCTTGTCATACTTGTTCAAGAACAGTTGTCTGTCCTAAAGTTGATTTCATTTGACTTACAATTTTATCTCCTGACCGGTAGAGGGTTTCATAACCACAACTATAAAGCACATCCAAGGACATACTGAATGGGTTTCTATGGGGCTTTTGTCCCTCATCTTCTCCCTAGATGCTACTTTAATTCTACCCATTCATCTTCATGAACATCTATCTTTTAATCATTATGGATTATTATGATATTCCTTAACTACATTATTTCTATGATGTTGCAATTTGTAATCTGTTTGCAAGACACAAAAAACTTACTCCTGTCCAGTTTCATAGTTATTTTTTAATATTGAAAAACATTATTTGAATTTAAACAATTGTCTTTGCATTAGTAATCCTAGTTCAGGTCTATGTGAATAACATTTATACTATTGGCATGTCAGGCTGTTGGCTGGAGCTGATAAGGTACAGTGCTATCACAATTTGCTGTTTTTTGCAGTGGGTATGGTAATCTTTAGCTAATTAGATATAGTTGTAGTGACCTATTCTAATCTGCTGCTCCCCTTCTCTTTCTTCCCCCAACCTCAACTCTGAAAACAATGCAAGTTTACTCTTGAATTAGCCTGGTACAGCCCTATACAGAGACAGGCCTTTGTTACGTAGGTGACCTTTAAGGATGATCAAAAGCATAGCCTGCAAGCTGATTTACGTTTCAGGCCTTCTAGTAAATGTAGCACAGTGTGCTTGCAAACTTGGAGCTGGGGGAGTACAGCTGTTCACAGCTTAGCTGACAGATCGGAGAAGGTATTGCTGTCTTGCAGCTGTGCTTATTTCCCCTCCTGGTCCCCTTCTCCCCCGTTTTACTAATAGAAATAATTGTGCAAGCGCTTGCAGACTTTGCTTAAAGCAGATCAGCTGAACTCAAATTTTGTTTGAGTTTGCTTGCACAATCTATTTCATCAGAGCTTTTTCTCTTGTGGGCAAAGGAGGATGAGCTGTATTGTTTTCTGCAAGATCACCTGTGTGTGGAATGTATGTTCTGTAGTGTGTAAATTTTGTGCTGGCTTAATTGTAACTTTGTGTTGGTAAAATGGTGAAGATGTATACATTATTTTCATAATGTTCTGCAAAATCTTTCTCGTTTTTGTAGGTTGCTGCAATCTTTTTACCTAGAGATAAAGGTGATTACACCCAGTTCTGGGATCTTGAGTGTCACCCAGTTGAAAAGCCTAGTTGGAAACACAAATTAAGATTTCAGCTTTCTGGAGCAGTAAGTATATAAATGCTATAAATGCAGTCCTGAGCACAAATTTTTTATAATGTCTTAATTTTACTGTACAGTACTTTCTCATATGCACTGGCATATTCTGAAAAAAAAAAGCTGATGTTTTTGTTGAACTGAAGTGTACTGTTTTTCTTATGGTACAAAAATAACTTTTTTGTCTTGCTTATGTGATAACGTATTATCTTTTGCTGTGTAAGACATAAAATTTTATTTTGCTCAGAGAAAATAGAGACAAACTTGCCTTCTGTGGGAATTGTCTGTGGAGACACAGATTTGCTTGAATCGGACACTGAAGTGGATTGGTGTTATTTTTGTAAATAAATAGTGAAGTAACCGACCTTTGCTGTAATATGTGACTTAATGTAGTACTGGAATTTTCAAATATCCATATTGGAGATAAAGATACGTCTCTAACAGAATCTGTTTGAGTATTTTATTAAGAGTAACAACGTAGGTGGGAGTGATTTTGAGATTCATACATGGGAACAATTGAATTTGAGCTCTCCTTTGCTCCACTATTGTTTCTCAGCTCTAACTTTATGGTGAGGCTTGGAAGGAGGGGTTTGGGAATTAGAACTGGTTTTCTGTGCTCTCTCACCTTACCTTGCTTTTAATCCACACCTCACCATCCATACAAGAAGAGTCTACGTAGGACAGAGAATCTGTAACTATGAGGAAGAATTAATTCTAATGATTGGTCAAATGAGCTGAACGTAAAGAGCTTTGTATATTCAGTATTGTATGTTTGCTATATATGCTTTGCTGTCTTCTCCAGAGAATTTGACTTCTTTATCTGGGCTCCTTAGAAAAATATTTGGAATCTTTCTCTAGAGTACCAAACCTGTTTCAGTAGTAGGAACCTTACTTACCCTTCTTGCTGGGGTACCTTACCTTTTATTTTGCAAGGTTCTTGTCCTTACCAGTAGTTAATTGTGTTGAAAAGGGGACTTGTTAAAAAAGTGTGTTAAATAACTTCTAATTTTGGTGTGAAGAACAAGACCTGTATAATGTTTGGTTTGGGAAGATTTTTTTATTCAGCTTTCATCTAATTCTTTGAACATAATTTTCCTTAAAATGAGGACAATGTTTATGTCATTTGTCTGTTTAAAGCTAGTTGAAACTGGGAGAAGATGTATTTCTTTATCAGAAATGTATAGAGTTTTGAAGAATTCTCTTCTTAAAATGTGACTAGTTGTCAGACAAGTTGTGTAAATCTTTGAGTGGCACAACTTGATATTAATGTTTTTGAACTGCAGTGTCAGATGTGTTCCTCTTGATTTTTTCAAAGCTGTTAACAATTAGATCTTTCCAGCATCTCTTTGTGCATGTGGGGAAAATTTTGTAGAAAATACTTGAAATGTGTCATCATCATTTTGAAAAAGAGTTAGAAAAGGAAATACTTTATCAACTAGGTAAGGAACTATACATTTGTTTGGAAGAGGGCTTAACACAGAACCTTTACTTAGATTGTTGCAGCTTTTTAATCGGATCCATTGTTAGTCAAGAAGACAAGTCAATTATAATCTATTATGACCTAGGGATCAAGCATTTAAACTGTGTTACTACAACTTTGAAAAGGACTTGGATCCTGCTGGGTTTGCTGAGGCAGAGGACTATGGCTCTGGTTAATGTGATGTTTGGTAGAATGAAGTGGGAAGACTGGCCAACTGTCATTGAGAGTGACTGACTGATATTTATTCATAGCACCACTTCAAAAGAAATAAAAAATTTGGGAAGGCTCAGGGAAGGACTAAAAGAACAATGTGAAGTTAAGAAAATCAGTGGCACTTACCACTTTCATTTTTTTCCTGAAAAGCTAATTAACTGTGACTTTGATTATGCTCTGCATGCATTTGCAGTCCCCACCACTGGAAACAGTAGTCAGGAGCTCAGAAGATCATGTCTCCAAAACTGATCCCAGAGACAAAAGGAGGCATTCTGCATGTGCTCTGCAGCCCCAACCTCTCAATGCTGGTCATTCAAACTTCCATTTTTCTTTTCCTGAGAAACATTTGTTAGGCTGCTATCAGGTATTATTCTAAGTTCATTAAGCTAAGAATGAGTATCACGATTGTGCACAGAAGTCTTGGATTGGTATTTTGGTCTAATTGTTGGTCCCTTCTATGTGAAACTGGGAACTAGCAAGAACTTGCTGGAAGGCTGAGGCAGCACCTAAGTTCTGATTGCTCCTTCAGCACGGAGAGCGTTGAGGACTTTATAAAGAACCCTTGCTATCATTTGAAGATATTACAAATATTAAATGCATGCCATTTTAAATTTACATGGTCGACGTACTTCAACTGTGTAACTATGAACTGTTAATGTATCATTTTTTAGCAAACTGAGCTGAATTTCTTAATACTTAACACAAAACATGCTCCTAATGGAGTCCTGATTTGATTATTATTATCAGCTTTACAAAGCTTCATCTTCTTTGAGAATCCCAGAAGTGAGAGGAGGAAAAATCTTTTTAAACTCTGTGAGCAAAAGAATTTAAATTTTAAGGCTAAACAAATTTCTATGCTCCTGAGGTGGCTTTGGAAGAACAGCACTCAACTGTAACCTTTTAGACAGTGTTAACATGCTGCTTTCATTTGAAACTGGAAAAGTCAGTAAGGCTATGGTAAAGCATGCAGTACTTCAAGATGCCCTTAATAAAGGCTGGGGGAACTTCTGATCGTTTCCGTAACGTGCCTTATTCTCATGCAGTAAACTTGCCTTGTTGATAAATTAGAACTCGAATGATAACACTGAGGCATGACACCCATCGTTTTTCACTAAATGGAAAACTAAAAGCTTTTGAAACAATGTGCGCATGTACAGATCCTTTCTTGTCTTTATGTATGGGGTTCATTTCTGGTTAGCAACTGAAAAATATTCTTTAAAATGAAGATTTCTTTGTTTTTTGGCTGCTGCTATTTCTGACAGACTGATTAGCAGCTCTTTCAATAGAAGAAACAAATGCCTAAAGGACAAGTTTGTCATAGCAGCTCTATTGAAGATGAATCTTTTTTTTCAGTCTTCCATGTGTAGGGAAATCAACTGCTTATTTAACATCAGCGCCATTTAAAAAAATGGAGATAATGTTGTATGACTGTAAGTTTAGGAGGTTCTTTTGGCTCTTTTAACTTTGTTCAAAATGTTGTGACACAAGGGGCTCCAAACAGTGTCTGGCTAGGTGAGTTAAGCAGAATTTGAAATTGACCACTTGGCAAAGTATTCCCTTAGGGTGATCTGGTCATCTTGTGTTAGAGTATACTGAACTGGGCGGTCCTGGCAATGGTAAATATTTTGGCCTAATTTCTGATTGTACAACTGCCATATCATGCATTATCAAATTCTGTCTCTCTGGAGACACCTTTCTTTGAGAAGCATGTATTGTTCATAATAAAAAAATTATTACAAAGCTTTTTTCTCTTGTGAGAATTCAAATTGTAATGACGACTTAATACCTTCTTTCTGAGCAGTTGTTTAGCTGACTTTGCTGGTTTTGAGGCATAGGGGCAGAATGTCTACAGAGGAATTGTTTTTTGTTTTGGCTTTTAGTAAAATCTCCGTTGCTAGCAGTCTTCTGGAGATTCCACCTGTGCTGCTAGTTTGTTGTGAACTAGCTTGTAGCAAATAAAGTATTCATAAGACACAGAAGCCTGTTAAAGTATTCCTCCTAAATCATTGCTTCTATCTCAATGATCCCCAACTGCTGTTCCTGAAAAAAAAGTCTTAAACTAAGGGAAATGACTTACATACTTGAATACTTAAATACTTTTGAATGCAAAGTTTAAACGCTTCTCTTCTTGCCAATAGGGTACTAAAACAGAAGATGAAATTGTGAAAGCTACTGCAAGTGCCCTCACAAAAACTGAGCTTCCAGTTATGCAAGAAATGAAGGTTTACTCTGAAGCACAATCAATCATAGCAGGGTATGTATGGACAAAACTTGAAACAAGAGAGTCTGCAACCGGGTACAAGGCAGGGGAAGGGGAAACCCAACTCCACAGCCCAAACCTTTTTTACCATTAGGACAGCTATGTGGTGGAACAGGCTGCACAGAGAGTCTGTGCAGTGTCTATCCTTGAAGGTTTTCAGGACCTGACTGGACAAAGCCCTCAGCAGTCTGGTCTGACCTCACAGCTGACACTGACTGGAGCAAGAGGTTGAATTAGAGATCTCCTCAGTCTTTTCTGACCTGAATTATCCTATGAGTTTATGTTAAAGAGTAAACAGCTGCAAACAACAGACTTGCCGAACCTCTTAATGGCTTTATATTGTTCATTCTTCCATGGTTTTTCTTTTCAGTTGGGTTTCTAAGTTGCCTAACCGTTGTAAATGAATTGTTAGCAGCAGTAGAATCTTGTGTATGCTTTTTCTATACTCGCCTTTCAGAGACTCCATAAAACTGTAAAGTCGCTTCTGAGAAGACCACTGTACTGCATGTCTCAACCTTGCTGTTCTTCAGCCTTCAGTTAGTTTCTAGTTCCTTTACAGTGGGATGACATGAATTTGGGGCAGGGGAGTAAAATGTTTTGGTTAAACGTGACGTCTCAGAGCCTAGTTGTCTAGTAAAGCATATGGAGGAAGAATTCAGGTTGTGAATGTGTGTATAAGTAAATGTACATATGTTTATGCCACAGTGATGCTTTCATTATTCTTTCTGGCTAAAATGTATTGCCTATAAAACTGAAGGTGAGAGAGTTGATGCCTTCAGGACCTTTCTATTTTTCATGATTCAGTCTCAGAATAACACCTCTTGTCTTGAAGTATGCTAATCAGTATATCCAGATCATATAAGTATGAAATTGTAATATCTTAAATCCCTTTTTCAAATCAGACAAAATGAGGTAATTCGAGGGGTATATGCACCAGAAGACGTGTACACTTTTCCTCCAACTAGAGTTGGGGAATCATGCACATTGAAGGTCAACTTGCGGAATAATTCCTTTACAACACACATGGTGAGTTTGACAGACTTTATTTTAAATAGATGTTCATAAGTCCTTCTAGCAGTTCAACTGCACTGTTTGGATTTTTTGTTTTTTTCCTCTGGACAGAAGATTGCAATAGTACAAATCTTAGTTTGTTAGTTTTAAAAGTCAATATTGTATTGGAAGAATGTTGCTTTCCTGTAATTTTTCTCTTTCCTTTTGTCTGACTGCATCAGAGTGTATTTGTAATATATTTGCACCTGAAAAAAAAATATAGTTTGCATAAATTTGTTGTTATCCTGATTAATTTATTTTAACTTCATTAAAATAGTGAGTTGTAAATCTTACTGTGCACGAATGTGGACATGCTTTATTTTTAAACCTGGGGTTTGTGTAAAGCTGTATTTGTAAGTGACCTGATTTATCTTAAACATGTCATAAATTGAACACGATAGGCTTAAATATAATGCATTTTTAAGCATTCTATATTAAATTGCAGCTGAAATTTCTAAGTCCCAGAGAGCCTTTCTACATCAGGCACTCAAAATACTCTCTAAGGTGAGTAATGCATGTGCTAACATTCTTTCCTGACAAAAAAAATTAAACAAGTAATTCAGTAATAAATACCTTCTCTCTATGTACAGTGCTAAAATGTAGATATAAATATCCAACATTCTGGCTGTCTAGTTACAGGTTTTTGGTTGGGTTTTTCTACTAAACTGTACTCTGTAATCTTGGTTAGAAGCAGAATGAGCCCACACAGTTATTCCTGCATCTGCCAATTTCTTCCTTGCAAATTGTTTCTAACAGTGCTGCTGCTTTTAATGCTAAGCCTAATGCTTCATTTAACCATTTGGCATGCTGCGCACAATCAAGTCATTCCTTCCATTTATACTTTCTGCACAACAGACCAAGCAAATTGCCTTCATCATGCTTCTAATTTGACAAACCTGCAGAGCTGCATCAAAGATTCTCTGCAAATTCAAGGTTTGAGCAGTCAATGGAATTGCCTGGTCGTACCAAGTATTTCAGCATATTACCTGCATAAAAAGAATTTTCAAGTTAGTGATAATAATCCCTCAAAATTAACCCAGTCATCTTTGGAGTTCATTACAAGAACTATTTAACAGTCTATTAGTCATCTCTTCAAGAAATATAGCTTCTCATCTGTAGCAGTGGGATTGTCAAGCAGACAGAAATACAACCATTTCATAGAAGTCATACAGCATATATTTTTAGTGTTTAAACAGGTCCCTGTTTTAAAGGTAGGCAATCTAAGGGTATACAGAACAGAAATTGTGAGCAAAATCATAAATGGAATAGACACTCCGGCTCCTAATCTAGTTTTGTGTCTGCCAGTGATACTTAGCATTTGTTATGAAGACAGGGCTGTGGTGGTGTTAGCCACTAGTATTCAAGGTATTCGTAAGCCTACTTTTCAGTGCAAAGTGTTATAACTCCACTTAGCCTGTGTTCCAGTGTTTCTATTTAACTGGCATCTTTTTATTAAGTATGTCACATCAGACAACATAGAAGGATTTTTATGGAGGCAGTGACCAAGATAAAAGCTATCCAAATAAAGGTGACTAGCTAGATCTGTCTGAGGCTGTACAGCTGCAAAGGGCAGGGTGACTTGATTGTCCCTGGAAAAAAAGGGGAGTAACTTCACTGGAAGACACTTAAATATTTCAAAAATATTCTTGAGGAATGCAGTAAAAGCTGTTTGGTATTTTTTCTGAGAGATGATAAACTACTATTGCTTTTGTCCAAAGTAGACGTAACAAGTTTAAAATTCAGTCTACCATTTCTAAAGGTTATCAACTGAATATACTGCACCTTCTAATAACATTCTATGACCCTTTTTTCTGGTAACTTTGGCTGTTTTTTCTTCAGTTGTAAATATTGGCCTTTTGTAGCTCTTTTAAAATTCATTTACCTGAAGTCAACATAGCTCTCTGAGGAAGCTCTCCCATTTAAGAACATAAAGCACAGAATTACTTGACTTGAATAGATGCTTTTAAAAGTGTTAAAAGAACTTCTTTAAATCACTTTTATTTGAGAATAGCATCAAGGAGGATTTCAAGAAAGCCAACGTTAACTGTTTCCTTCTGAGCTAGGTTAACCAGATATCTTACAGAGTAATGTTCAAAAGTAATTTTGAAGAAATAAGAAAACTTTGCAGAAACTTGGAATATTAGTCTGTAAAGAAGAGTGTAAAAAATAGTGCCACCTACCTAAATTTTTGGACCCAAAGTGTGTCATGTAGTAAATGTGGTCTGTTGCATGCGCTTCATTTTGAGGGTGAAATTTGAAAGCAGTCCCGTGTAATCAAGTTTTAAATCTGAATAATGGAATTGAAGGTTTGTATTTGTATTTAATATCAAGACTCTGACCTTCAGAAGTTGGTATAGTGGCTTGCCAGTTGTTCAGTTTGGTTATGTCATCACAAGTACCAATGCGTAGCACCTTTACCACAGTTTGCTCAGTTGGAAATAGTAATGGGTTTTATCCAAATACAGTATCTTGCAACCATAACTCTAGCAAAAAAAAAAAAAAAAAAGTTAATACTGTTCACCAGATCTCTTAAAGCATGTATTTTGTTTTTTTACCAGAGAGATGTCGTTTAGCTAATATTATAAGTCCTGCAAAGAATGGGTGGGAAGGAATTCTGTCTGGAATTCACATTCAAAAGAGGAGTTCTATTTGTTAACAGTGTAGGGGTTTTGGGTTTTTTTTTATTACTACAAAGAGAATCTTTAACAAGATGACTCTTAAATGAGGTAAACATACAGATGAAACATTAAAAAACACTTGATTTTTTAAAAAACCTTTGGCTAAATTCTGTTTCTGGAAGGACTACCAGATTATGCCTATCTAAAAAAAGTTTGAAAACTGAAGTGTTTGTATTGCCTTCAGAAGCCATCTGAAATAAGTTGCTTACAGGGTAGTATATATTTCAGATATTACTAGAAGGTGAAACTATTTATTTTTGCTTGACTAACTATTTTTGTTTCTGGTAGCTGCCATTCTAGGTGTCAGGAGTCAATATCCATTGATGATAGATCTGGTTACTATGGCTTAGTTGCAGCTTACCCATACTATTCCGTTCAAACTTACCTATTGCTGCTGTTGTGTTTAGAGGACTATGGTATTAGTTTGTCTCTGAAGTAGGCTTCAGACGTTCCTGACTTCTCAGAAATACCACTTGGAACTGATGCAACAGCCTGTAAAGGCTTCGTAGACTAACTGAGTTGCAGACATAGTGAAAGGTTTGAAGTAAAGTAAAACTTTTAATTAAGTGAAAAACAGTTAATTTCAGGAGAATTCTGCTTGTCCTGACACTGTTCTTCTTGACCAGTTTCTGCTACTGTATTTGAGAAAAATGCTCTTGGTTGCTTCATTTCTAAGAACATTTATGCTATATAGTAGCCCAGAGAGCTATTGTAGCTGGACTCTGAACTTTCCCATTTTGTTAGCTGAAGAAAATGAAAATAGCATCTTTCAGTTTGGATTGGGAAGCATGAGAATTCAAGTCTGTTGAACCTTATCCCGATTATGAGAAATGAACTGACTGCTACGAAACAAATAAGTAATGTCTGACTAGTTCTGCTTTTAGAAAAGATTGATAATGTGTATAGCACCAACTAAACGGACACCTATATTTAGAGGTCAAATGGAATTGAACATAGCTGTCATATGCTAAGAAACTGTGCTCTGCCTCAATATCTCTCAGGTTATATAGTGTGTATTCTGGAAGTTAATATTTAACAGCCATGTGGCCATCTCTTTAAAAAAGTGATACATAACAGACTGTTAATATTTTGATAATGTAAGTTTCAGTTTGGTTATATTGTTATTTTTGTGTGTTAAAGTATGTAAGGAAGCATAGGTATATTATTTTGGAGATGATGGTAAAGACTTGTTCATCTCTCTTGACTTTCTACTGAATTTAGTTTTATTATTTTAAATTCTTAGGTGGCCTGGTTGTATGCAGCTTCATACTCTATTCTTACTAAAATTTGTTTTTTCTTATATAATGCATCTGTTAGAGATTAAATAGTCATACTGATGTTCTTCACTTATAAAATGGATTTTTAAAAATAAAGCTGAGTAAATATCTTCATCCCATATGTTATAGATGGATAAAGAGACAGATCATGCCAGGTTTGTTACAGAAGACTCAGCAATCATGTACAAGACCTGAAACCCTGATCTGGCTGTACTCCTTTGCTTTATTGTGGATTGTAGTTCAGTACAACGTAATTAGTGCTTTGTTTTTGTATTAACCCAATCAAAAAAGTACAGTATCATGTCAGTCTTTATTCTGACATCTGTAGTCTTAAGCTATTTAATTGACCAGGATTTGTTTAAAAGAAAAAAAATAAAAAATAAATGCATTTGCTAGTGTGACTGTTTTGCCACTGAGGATGATACTAAACAGATGAGGCTGGGATCTGGCTTATATATAGGGCCAATATTATGATTTCCAAATGTAGGAGAAGGGTAAGAGCACAGACTGATGACGATATGTTGGATTAGTGTAGAGGAAAGGAATATGAAAATGTGGGAACGAAATAAGAAAAAGTAGGGAAAAATAAGTACATTCCAGAGGATGTTGCATAATACTAAATACTGAAATTTAGGGCAGAAAACTGAAGCTACAATAAAAAAAAAAAAGGCTGTCTTTTCTTTCTTTGTCTTGCTAAGTGAAGCTGTTCATTTTTCCTTGTTCCAATACATGCCTGTTACTGTTACCTGTCATTAGTGCTGGATATTTCCATTGGATGCCATGGAATCCAGCAGGCTGCCACTCAGCACTTCCAGCTTGTTGCTTGTGTAGCTTATATTTTATAACATTCACTCTAGGTTTTTGAGAATTAAGACAGCCACTTGTTATGTTTGGTATGTTTTTGTGCAATCTGAATAGAAGAGGAATTATGTAACCTAAAAAGATGCAATGTAAAATCTTAAAACACTGTTTGAGGATAGGTATACTGACTTGCAATGATTCAGCAAAGTATTTCTTAATGTGAAGGCAATTAGAAGTACTTGAAATTATTTTAGTAACTTCAAATTGGTGGAATTTAAGAATTGCAAATCTTAGTGTACTTGTCACATGACCTCTGAAGGGAAGAAATATAGTGAATTTGCTCTAAATGTAGTTTATGCATTGTCAGTGTTATTGCAAAGAGGCAAACCAAACTAACCTAAGTAAAACTAGCAGCAATAAAGTATTGTAGTACTTTGTATAATCAGTAAGAAAGAATGACCTTTATAGTCAAAGTCCTGGAGAAGAATAACAGATGGTCAAATCTGTAAAAATAAACGTGCACATCCAATATACCATTTCGGCAAAAATCAAAACTAGACAAGAATTTTTTTTATCTGGTAGGATTTACTTGTTTATTAACAAGTATGTAAATAATTGCCTTTTTACAGATCCCACCATTACATCAATGTGCCAGTCCAGTTCAAGCCAAAGGCAGAAGGAAAATTTGAAGGGCTCTTCGTTGTGCTGACAGCCAAATACGACTCAATTAATATTCAGCTATGTGGTAAAGCTATTGCAAAAAAATAGTCAGAACAGTTTTATAAACCTTTATAACAATTTATAAAAGTTCATGTCACTTAAAATATTCAGAGCTTTGCTACTATGTTTCCATACTAACATCCTACTTGTTTTGCCCTGTGATGCTGCTTTGATGAAAAGTTTTCTGTAAGATGAATTATGGTGCTTGTTTTACAAATCTGTTTTCATAGTAAAAACACTGAGAAATAACGTTGTATGTTTTAAAGTTATCATGTTCTAATTTATGTTTCTGCACTTCAATTGAAAAGGGAAGTTTTCTATTTTTGCATTTATTAGGAATAGTTAGATACTGATATATTTTATTTTAAGCATTGTAAATACAGAAATAAAATCTACGTGTTAACAGTTGATTCTACCTATTTCTGTCTTTGATTAGAGGATTCCTTGCTCTGGGTAAGGGATCAAGCTGCCTACTCCTAGGCAATGCTAATTTTCTGGGGGCTTTGGGGAGCAGGGGGAAGAATTTCAGTACAGAAGCTGACCTGTTAATATTATGTCTCCATCTGGTAAAGCTGGGACCAGATCGATGACCTGACAATCAGCCCCTAACTTTTTACACAGTTCAGTGGAAGGCATAAGCATTGGTTTTAACTCTTAACAATGTGAAAGCAGTGTAAACATGCACAATACTGCCTTCAGCCCTCCAGAATGATACATCTAACCCAGTATTCTGACTCTTAAGTGGTGAAAAGGTGTTGCTTTGAGAGATGACATAAGCCTGGCTGCTGTCCTTGGTTCACTTTGCTTGCATTTTCTCAGCATCCGGATGAGGGGTGGGAGATACATTCCCACCTGTGTCCCCCCCCCCCTTTTTTTTTTCCATTTATAGACCTGTTTGTGAATTTATCTGTTTACCTTTTTGAACCCTTTTGACACCTTGTTTTCACAACTTCATGTGGCAGCAAGCTCTAAAAGTTCACTGTGTGCTCTTCTAACAAAATTTGTTTTTTGTGTGCTAAAGTGGCTTCTTGCTAATTTTGTTGAGTACTCTCCAGTTCTTATACTGTAGGATTCAATGAGCAACAGTTCCACAGTCAGCTTTCCTGTTGTTACCATGCCCTTTGTACCCTTTGGATTTGGCTGCTATTTTGTTTCTGTAGCATGGAGCTGTGTCTCTGAAGTTGCCTTAAGCGAGAAACGTAGCTTTTTGACAGCATAGTTCTGTCACAGCATATGCACATTATTCCTTTCTTCAGGTTGGTAGAAGTGTGAGAGAAATTCCTTTCCATACATGATTGATTATTTAACTGCATTTTCAAACAACTGGAATTTGAAAAAACTGGAAAGAAAATTCTAAAATACCCAGTGCATTGACTTTAACATAATACTGATGGCAAGTATCAAAGTATACTAAAGAATACTAAAGCTGCTCTTTCTTCACAAAACCTCATTTCTCAGCAGTCTGGAAACGAGGAAGAGAAGATTTGCTAAAAGAAATCAAACTAGACGTCAAAAGACTTGCCATGTCCTTATTTGCCTATCAACATAGAAGCTCCTGTCTGCTAGATACTGTGACCATGTTCCTCTTGCCATCTCTCTGCCAGATGTTGCTTGCATGTTTCCCTAGCTGATGTGATGCCTGTGTACTCCTCCTGAATACAGAATTGGAATGGAGGAAATCTTCTGTCTGCTGCCTTACCTCAACAGGCTTGGCTGCTTCATTTGAGAAAGACTTTACTGTCCAAAAGCCTGTGTTGATTCAGTTTTAGAAGCACAATCAGAAGGCTCTTCTAGAGCTGGAAAAAAGACGGAGCTCAATGTTACTGTCTTCAAAGCCTTTGCATCTCCTAGTTGAATATCTTCTAGCTGCCCTCTGTTGTAAAGTTGTCCTTGCCTCTTGCTAGTCTAGAATAACCATTGTGAGATGCAGGTAGTATGGATTTCAGGTCATTAGTTCCAACTTCTACAGATTCTCTTCTGTTGCTTCATGTCATGTGTTAATGTAGCTAAAGTTTTACTGAAGAGGAGGCTTGTGATTTATTGTTCATGAAAGTTGTTTGCTATGTTTGCTGCTCTAGCACCTATTCTTGACCGTCCACTTAAACCTGACATTTTAGTAAGCTCTGCGGTTTAGTCTCATATGTTCAACTTGATGGTAGTCGTTTCTGAACCGGTTTCTGGAGGGACTGATTAATCTGTACGTTTTTCTCAAGGACCTTGGTTTCTCAGTAGCAATTGTCTTTAGATCACTGACTGTTAATAAGGAAACTGGATCGCTGAGGAGGAAGGATGGATCGCTATCTCTTAACAAGAGCTGCGTGATTTTTTTTTTTGTGCCTTCTACTATCCATTGGGACATTTTTAGTAGTTGTTTCCACAAGGTTATCTGACCACAGATCTCCTGTGCTAAGATTCTTCATAACATCGGTTTCCGTAAAGGTAAAATAACTCTTAGGTTCCATATTTTTTGTAAAGATTGATTGTGATTTTTCAATTTATTCCAGATTATTTTAACTCTAAAATTCAATCTTGTAGAATTAAACCTTCATGACTTTGATGCTGGACCAGCCTGTGTTCCTTCTATATTAATAAGACGAGCCTCTTTAAAAAAATGCCTTGTTTCTGTCTGTGCCTAAGGAGTTGAAACAGCTGTCAGTATTGTCACAGAGAATTTTCTCCTAAGTAGTGGTCTTTGTAAATGAGTGTCTTTGAATTGCTATAAGAAACCCCAATTTTGGATAATTGCTTATTTGGTCTAAATTCAGAATTGCCTTTGCGTGCTGTTCATGTGGTAGGCCTGCTGTCTGGGACTCTGTTCACCCTTCTGTTACAGGCTTTTCTTGAATTCTTGAGATGAGAAGAACTGGGAGGAATGGTTATGCATTCTTTCCTATGTTGACACCTGGATTGGATGTGTGTATAGGGGGGGTGTGTGTGTATATATATATCTATCTATATGGGTGAAACACATTTTGAAGAATGAGTGTGAGCAAATGACCTGCTCTCGTTATCCAAGGGAATCCTGGTTTGCAGGTGATGCTAAATATTTTGGCATCTATTTGCAGCCCGTTTTGCTTGATTCCCTTCTAATAACAATGACTTTCTTTGCAGTGTGAAGAGGAAGTTACAGACTGACAACTCCATGACCAGACTGTGCTGGAGAGCACCGCTATAGCACTTGTCCCAGCAATTGTTTTGGCTGTTTTAATTATATTGCTATACTTGTATTTGTAAGACAATTCAAAGTGATTCCAGGTGATGTAAGAAGGATGGGTAATCTTCTAATATTTTAGCTGTTCTACTCCTTAGTCTCTTGTTTCACAAATGTTTAATGGGAGTTTCTATTAGTATTATATGACGTGTAATTAACCCACCTGCTGAAAAATAAAATGTGCATGACTTTATTCTCTCCACCCCTCACCCCCCTCTAATTTAAGTATCCCCATACTATTTTAGTATGGTTACAGCAGTCATTGGACACATTGGCAAAAATAATCATCTGTAGACATGAACCTTGTCATATTTGGGTAAAGGAGATTATCTCTAGGAAAAGATATGCTCTAGTGTGTGCAATGCAAACGTGAAAACAGATTTTGTTATTTTTTATTTTATTTTTGGTGGGGCAGAGAGGGTGAGGAAGAGGAAAGGAATACTTCAGTGGAAGCGTAAGTCTGATAGACAGCTAATTCATCAGTTCTAGATGAAGTTTTTCCACAGTAGTGAAGGTGCAAGAGCTGGAACGTAGCCAATGTATTTTTACTTGCAAAGTGAGAACATCAGTGGGACTTCAAAAGTCTTGAAGTAAGTCACTTCAATCTGCTTCCATTCCTAGTCCATAAAATGAGACTGCTTCCTTTCCCTGTGGTTGTTTTATCGATGTAGTAAGCCTTTGTAGTCAAGACGATCTTGCTTTGAGTTGTCCGGTGCTTACAATGAAGGAGCCCTGATCTCTGTGTCTACATCTTTCAGGAATACAGAAAAATGGTATCATTTTGACCAAATCTCAAAGACTGCAGATTTGGTTAAGAGTTTAAACCATGATACTTTTGTTAAAGGAATCAGAATTAGCTTTGGGTATAGTTCTTCTCTCATTTTAATTATTGTCAATTTTGAAACTTTTTTCAATTTTCTCCTGTTGTTGGATGCAATCCTTTATCTCGGACTGGGAAGACTGGCTCAAACATCCCAAGCAGGCAAACTCAGAAAAACCAAACCAAACCCCGAACAATGTCTCTTTAATTATAGTAATCTTACTTGTTGGTTTTAAGACCAGTCAGAGAAAATTCAGAAATAATGACTTTTAAAAAATAATTTAAGTGTCTAATACTGAGAATGTCTGTACCTGCTCAACCTAATTGGGATATTAGTAATCATAATTATTCAACAGCTTTGGAAAGTTTTCACATCACTGACTACAAATGGAGTTATAATACATTCCGTACACGTGCTTCAGTGTGTTTTGGAGATTGTTGCCCTGGCATCTGAAACTAATTAGTGTTCAGAAAACCTAGTAAAGGTGCATATCAAGGCCTGGCTGTCTAGAAAATTACTTTGATTGTATAAAAGGTTAAAATGGTAAAGAGAATTTTATGAGGGTTTTTTGGTGTATAAAGTAATCTACTGAGGGCAGTGGTGGCTTTTTGAAGTAGAGTATTAAGGACTTTTGGACATTTCTGTGGTAGGAATGCCTGTCAGGTGAAATGCTGGTATATTCTTGCTCCTATGAACTGTGGAGGAGTTGGGAGGCTACAGGGCTATCAGAGTTCACTATGAGGTTAGCAGGTAATGTATCTTACATATGTGAAGTATGTTAGCTTTCTATATTGTAGCATCTTTGGAAATGAGAAAAGGCATTATAGGAAGAAAAGTCCATGGAAGCTAATGAAAGAGTGGGCATTTGACATAAGATCAGTTGTCCCTGGGATTGTAACTGAATATCCTGACTTCTATTCACAGCTGTCTTGTTCGTACTTTCCCCTTCCCTGCAAAACTAGATAACAGAAGTTAATGCCTTACTGCTCTCATTGTATAGCATAGATGAAGAGTATGCATGTCTTATGATCGATGACAGACTTCAAATATTTGTGTGAAGAATCCACCTACCTGCAGTGATGCCTCATATTCAGTAAGAAAGATGACTGTTAATAATTTAAGTAGCAATGTTTGCATCATACCGACTTTTTCACCAAATTTACCAGTAAAGTAGAATATTGGTCTGTCTTCCCATTTGAAAATTTGAGTTTGCATTAACAGTAGAATGTGCTTATTAACATTAATGATTTTTTTTCATTACAGCATTACATTAGTTCACTGATACGTTATGTAATATGGGATCTGCATTACAGGTTCATAAGGTAGTGGTAACATAAAGTACAGAATGAACAAGTACTGCAAGCTGGAAGATGATGGATTAAAAAGAGGGTTTTCTTGAAACATTTTGTTCATTGGCTTAAACTGCTCCTTAAACCTTTTCAGACTTAATGTAATGTTGTGCTGAATCTAAAGTAACAGCATGAACACCTTGCAGCATAAGCAAGTTAAGAAAGAAGATGAACAACACACCTTTCAATAACATACTGTTTGGCCATAAAGCTTTCCTAAGCATATCCTTCAAGGTTGCATGTTTTATTTTGGCTGTATGATTGTCTGAGGAGGCTCTTAAATGGGCAATTTTAGATGTAAACTCAGATGGATATAAAGCACTTAGATTAACTTTCTGTAAACGTTACCTGATCATCTCTGAAAACTGGATGCCCGAGTGGCATGTTTTGGCTCTAGACATTGCAATTTGAAAATGTTAGAGAGATGAGGCAGAAATCAAACTGGTTCTGGGAATGTGTAATTTCTGAAGCTGCTCAAAAGCTCAGAAAGATGCAACAAAATTTTGTTGTTCTGAATATTCAGTATATTTAGAAAAATCTGCTTCTTCCCTATTCCCAAAATTCTCATCATGTTTTGTAATGGGAGGAAAAAATATGAAGTCAGTGCTGACAAGATGAAACCTTTAATGTGGAAATACCAGTTAAAAGCCTGGAATTTTTAAAGTATAAGCACTTTCTAAAGCCCTCTACCTTAATATTTTTCCTAATTAGTGTAGTCATTACTGCTATTGTATTAGCCAATTATTTGTAGTACTACTACATATCTTTATGGCTCAAAATGCTGAATTCTGAAATAATTTGTGCTTGATTCCAGTGGCAGCTTGTTGTCTGTGAATGACATTTTCAGGTATAGCTTTCCTCACAGGCTCTCATCTATTGCCACCTGCCTAAATCTGACAGTTGAGCACCAGCTGGGAGTTATGACCCGGAGAAGTATAAAAGGGCTGGGGAGAGACAAAATGATCCATCAAGTCCTACTTGTAAGTCAGGTCTCCAAACATGCATTTTCTACCCTATAAATTCAAAATTAAAATACTAATGGGTGTTCTTTTGTATTCATCCAACAATTGGTTCATTAGGTAGGTATGTACAAAGAGGCTCTGCTTGTCAATGCTGTTTGGCTCTAAAAGGAGGAAAAATCGGTAGGGGTTAGGCTAGTCGTGAAATGCCCCCACCCCTTTTTTACCTTCCTTCCATGTTTGTTCTATGAGGCTGGCGGTAGGTAATACTCATCCTGCATAGAGCTGGTTTTCATTGTGAGTATTCTGTCACTAGTCACAGCTGTCAGGTATGTCAGTCATGTAGTATTGTGGTGGTGTCAGAGACATAATCGGAGAGATTAGGTGGACACAAAGAGCTCTGAATGAGGTGGTAATTGCGTTCAGGGGGAAAAGAGATTTAAAGAAAGAAACTTTCTTTTCTCACAAGATTCATTAAAGAGGTGACAGCTAATATATTAAAGCTGGAACAAGATAATTGTGGTAAGAATCTTTGTGTGTTCTCCCTAAAATGCAATGTGCTCACAATAAATATTCAAATGCTTATTTTGTGTTGTGAATACCAGATAACCATTTACAGTGAAATGCAACCTCTTTCAAAAAGTTTTAAATTCATTGCCAAGAATGTTCTAGGAACAGTTATAAAACTCAAAAGGAATATTGGCGCTATACTGAATCACAAAAATGCCATCTTATGAAAGCTTCTTTACAGGGATTTTCTTCAAATTGGTCTAAGTGATGGAAAAGAAATACTGAGATGCCAGCCATGGGCTATGCTCTTCCAGACTTTACTCTCTTTGAGTAGTACTTTGAATAGTACCTCTCCCCCTCCTCTCTTTTCTTTTTTTTCTTTCCTTTTTTTTTTTTTTTTTTTTTTAAACAGTGAGGCTACTTGAGTATCTGTTTACATTATACTTGAGCTGTGTTAATGCCATGCTTCAGAATTGCTACTCTACCTGTAGGATCCAGGAAAGAATTCCCCTTCCCTTCCCTTCCTAGCTTCTGAAAGGGTTTTTTTGGGGGTGGGGGTTTTGTGGTTTGTTGTGTTTTGTTTGGGTTTTGGTTTTAGTGTTTTTTTTCTTTTTCCCCTCCTCATTTCCCTCCCTAACTTCTTCTGAAGCACTGAAGATTGCTACAGGTGGCCACACAAGGTTGGCAGAGTACGCTGGTGCTTTCTTCGGCAATAACGTCTTTAAAGCACCTGGTCAGTGTATCTTGCTTCCTGTCACTAGATCTGGGGTCAGGTCCTCTGTCCCCTCCGGTCCAAACAGGCAGAGGTAAACACTTTGGTTTCTTCTTCATGGTTTGAACCTTTTCCTTTGTACCTCTGGAAGCTTTTTAAGATCTCAGCTATTGTGAGGGCTTTGGAAACTGTTGATCTGTACTTTCTCCTGCTGTTACGCTAGGGCTAACATATTACAGATTTTGGCCATTTAATGTGGGCCAATGGATTCCTAGCCAAATAAGATGCTAGGAGAAAACATCAACAGCTTCTGAGTATTATATATTAACAGAAGAGATGTTACATAGACCTTTCTGACTTAGGAATTAATTCCGTGGATGCTTGTGATTGTGGCAAAATAAGCTTCCCTGACCAACCCATGTTCTTTATGATCCCAGTGAACAGCTACGTTGATTCCCTGGCATGCCACAACTGCTGACATACTGAATGGTTAATCTGAAATCAACAGCACTGCTGAGTATTCTTCACTATCAATGAGTATAAAATCCTAGTAAGGAGTATAATAGCTAAAAGCAACTATTAGTGGCAAAATCAGTCCCACAACAAATTTAAATAAAATCGAGCATTGCCCATCTACGGCACTGCTTGCAGAAAGCACGGAAAAAACAGTTTAATTTCAGTTCATTAACTTCTTGGTGTCTTACTAGAATTCAATGCTGACTGAAGTAAAGATCCACTCTGACAATCTTTCCTCATAGAACTCTCACGGGCTTCAGTGACAACTCTGTATGTACAAGAAATGCCATATGAGACCCTACTGTGATACATTTTTCATGTCTCTCAACATTCAAAACAATACTTTTCCATTTTCTTTTGCACCACCAAGTTATGGTAAACCTGACAATGTAAAATGAAAAATTAGTAATAGTGAGATAACAGTGTTAGTCAAAAAATCCTATTTGACTGATTCTTCATATAAATGAAAGTAGTTTCACATTTCTCATGATATTTATGGATTGCAGTGGTGGTTTTCCAAGCCTTCTTTTCTGGCTGGCTGTTCTGACTGATACTGATGTGGGTTAAGAAGAGTCACCTCTGAAGACGGCAAAAGATTTGACACATTTCCATTGTAACAATCCTGCAAGTGCTTTTAGGATAGTTGGGCCACCATGTGTTGGTGTAATGGATTGATCAGTTTGATTCTTTTGATACAGGTAAATCACTTTGCAGGTTAATTCAGGCTGTGTTTACAGAGGTTACTCTGATCCCTTTTTCAGGACACTATATATGTTTTCAAAGAAGCAGTACCCAAAAACCTTTAGAGAATGAAAACCCATTCCTCCCTATTTACAGAATAGTATTTTTCTTTCAAGCTGGAAGCCTACAAAATAAGGCTTACGTTTTCATCATAATCCTTTATGAGTTTTAAATCTATTTTTTAAGTTCACAATTTTAAATGGTTCCTGGTGAGTAGAGCCCTGGTGAGCTTCAAAACCACACACAGTTTCAATGAAGCTGTGTGAACCTGCTTCAGAATCTCTGCAAGTTTTCCAAGCTTTTATACTCTCTTATGGTTTACAGACAAAAACCTACAGGGGTCCCATTTAAAGCCTCCTAGCAGCTAAAAGATAGAGAAAAAATGGCTTTTAAAAAACCTGAAGTACCCTCTTATGAGTGCATTAAAAGCAATTTTGTTTGCTTTCCACTTTCAAAATGCTTCAAGCCGCCAAAGATGTGATGTTAGAAAATGACTCATGAGTACTAGAGAGAAACAGTCTTTGAAAGTTTGTTCATGGTAAAGGATGATAGCTAGGCAAGTGGGGTTCCTGTATTCAGAAAGAAATATCTTGTGTCCTCATATTGCAGATTTTTTTTTTTTTAATAATCTGTTCAGGTGTTCTTCACCTTTATCTTACAGGTTTTCAGCAATTGTGTGAAAATCAGATCAGAACTTCTGTTTGTTTGTTCCTGTGGATGCTATCAGTGTTTGGAGACCAGGGCCTCCATGGAGTGGGAAGGGAATGCCAAAGCAACAAAGGCTCGTAATTTAACCCACTGGCATGTGTAAGATCCAAAGAGCAGGAAAACGTTTCTCCCTTTCAGGTAAATCAGGGTGTGTCACCCTGCTGATTCTCTGAGAGTATGTCCTGTATAGGAGCTTTTAGTATTTGGTTGTGGTTTGGGGTTTTTTTAAATTTTCATTGCAGTGTTTGGTATTGGAGTGGTTTCTTCATTTATTTTCTCTATGGGAAACACTGGGTGCAAAGGCAAAGTATTGAAATGTCCTCCTCACTTTGGTACTGGTACAGCTTCTCACAGGTTTCTCTCTCTTCCTGTGTAAGTAAAGACAACAGTGTGGATTACATTTTCCAAAATACAGGAGTATTTGGACCATGTGTTCTGTTCTAAGCCTGTTTTGAACAAATATGCTTTCCTCTCTAAATTGTTTTGCTGAGTGTTAGCGACAGAAGATTCATTTAATGGATTGTAGAGATGACCTGGCAAAACAAATTTTAGTGAAATGTTAAATTTTCTAATGATTTAAACAGATGGTACCTATAAGAATTTCTCACAAAGCCATGCCTTTTGAAGGCTTACCTTGCGTAATTTGTGGTTTCTTGTGCATTAGGATCAGAGGGGCATTTTGCATAGTGTGGTGCAATCTCAGTTTTATTGCAAGTAGAAGTTTTACAGATGTAGATTACATAGATATATGTTATTGTTATCTGAGTATAATTCTGCAATATAGTAAAAAACAATTTTTGTTTTTTATAGTTGATTGTACTGGTAATTCAAAGAAGTCTGTCTTCTAAATGTAGCGTATTTGGTATGAAAAAACATGGAGGAAATGGACTAACAGCATTAACTTTTAATGTTTTTAGTTTTAAATTTTTAAACTTCAGGCATCCACCAGCCCCTTAGCTTTGTCTCTAGAGAGTGAAAAAGAAGAAAGGAAAATTTGATGCACTTAGTTGTTGACAATAGCTGAAAATTGAATAAATTCTACAAGAATTAAGGAACTAAAAGAATTAAATGAAGAGACAGATGTGGTAGTACTAAGCTGTATTGTCCTTGTCACAAAACTGAAAGCAGGATGTGAACATAACCTAAGATCATGAGACAATGATTCTTACCTGGTTTTAATTGTGAAAACATGACCATGATCTTAAAAGCTGCCTCTGGAAAGAATGCTGGCTTACAGGCTAGCAACCTATTGTGTAGTTGAATAGTAATTTAAGAGGTTTGGTATTTTTAGAAATCAAGTAAATTAAATAATGGGATGGAGTTTTCAAAGCATTTGCATACCCAGAACAACAGTTGGTGCTTAATCTTGCCATTTAGTTGCGTAAACCATTTAATGCAGGCAAATTATGTATTTCCCCAAAACTGTTTTGCTGCACCTTCACACCTGCATAGCTTTCCCTGCGTTCAAACAGTATGTGTTAAGCAGCTGGTGTATGTTAGGAGGTCATTTCAAAGCCTCTTCCGTATGCTACATATTTCTTGCATAGTCTCTGTAGTTTCTGTGTACCCCTCTCCCTTGTGGTCACCCCTGGAGTCCTCAAACAAACTACTGTCATAGCTCCAGGCATCTCTGTGTGGCCTCTAGGAACTAGTCTGTCAGGATTTTCAGTACTGCTGTAAACAAGAAAAGATGTTTGTGAGTTTAAACAAAACCACCAAACTCCAAAACAAATGAACAAAAAACCCCTGCAGAAGAACTGAGGCTGTTCCCCAGAACTGCTGTAATATACAGAATTACTTAAAAGAAGAATGGCTAGCATCACCAGAAATGAAACCAGCTATGCTGTTGCAGTATAGCAGTTACACTCTTAGGAAGGATCTAGGTAAGATACTTCCTCACCACTTCAGTAAGCAGGTTATCATGGATCTTATTTTATGGCATGGAGGTTCTTACCCGGTCTTTTGTAGAAAGATGAATTTTATTTTGTGTAATTGCAAAAGCATATATGAGCACAGTATGAAGTACAAATTCATATACTGAAATGAAGCTTGCATTTGGAACATTAAAAAATAATTTAAAACAGTTTATTTTGGTGCAGTAGAGAATGAGACAGGTGAAAAATGTTAATTTATTTTGAAGGTAAGGATGTTGCAAGGTCTTTTAAGCAAAGGTTTTGGGAAGAGACTTCAACGCTTCACTGTGCAGAAAGTGTTTGGATTAAGTAGGAGATGCTAGCTTTAGCAACACAGATGAGTAATATATGAATTTTCTTGATTCTAGCAATGTATAGGAAAAGCTGTCTTCTAGAAGATAAAATTATAGTTTAATGAAGTCATGAGCAGAAGTTACTGCCCGATCTTGCTATGCTTGCAGAAGAGGCAACTGCCCCTCAGCTGCTTGTCACCATCTTTTCAGCTGGTGATTATCATAGTCTCAGATGTTTGTTGTGTGTGTTGTCATTTTTTAATTTGTCTGTCAAAATGAGTTAGGTTAGAAAGATGTGTTGTTGGTTGGGTTTTTTTTTAAACTTAATTTAGTTCACTTTGAAGGCAGATTATGGAATAGTTGTAATTAAGAGCCTTTCCAGCAGATAATCTCTAGCAGAAGGGTGATGACGGGAGGCTGGAGGTTGTAACCTCTTCTGAGCTGGAGGAATCTTTTAAGATATTAATTATTCCAAAACTTGGGTGGAAGCAGGCATATCTGCTGCAGGGGCAGGGTCTTGGAGACACCCTCACTCTGGAAAGCTGCTTCTGGCCTTTCCACAGCCAGGAGCCACCAATGCTGCTGATCAGCTCCCTTTGTGTGACTTGGAGCAGGGTGTCAGTATTTAGAGCCTGTTTGGGTCAGAAAGACATGCTGGAGTGGAAAGCAGACCAGTTTGGAACAGTGATGCCAAGTATGAGGATGCCTTTGTCAGCTTACCTGAAGACCAGCCTACTTACAGGTGCCATTTATTCTGAACTTCATGATATTGATTTGAAACCCAGATGCTCTTGTCCCTTAACTGCAACAAAAGGGGGAACAGCTGCTGCAGCAGCAATGGACTAAACTATGTTCCATTAATGCCCTTGAGTGTACTGCTCTTGAAAACCTGCTTCCACAGTAATCCAATTTATATATGCTGAAGTGATAACATGAGGGTTGTCCTAAGATGCTTTTTTGTTAATTTGGTAATGTGGGAGTTGCATGACAATTGCCTTGGGAACAGTGAGCTTCATGCATTGCACTTTTGATGGGTAAAGCCCATGCTGCTTGCTTAGGCAGATCCTTGTCATGTGAAAGACTGTTGTGTCAGAGAGTTCAGGCATGAAGAAGTGCACCTCTGCACCACCAATACTTGCTGGCCAGAGGTTGGTCCCTTTTCAACTTTAACAAAGTACTCTTTTAGTCACTTTGACACATTGAAACAAATACCCAAGAAAAAAGCCTGCTATCGCTTGGCCAGGTCTGTGAACAAGATGGTATCCTGCTTCTTAAATAGGGAGGGAGGCAGCCTGCGGTGTGATTAGCTTTTTAAGAGCAGCAGTTTTCAACAGATTAGTAGGCAGCGCAGAAATAAGTCACGTGCTCCACCTAAAACAGCAAAGACAGTGCAGGTCAATGTGCTAAAGCATCTGTTCTTCTAGATGCCTGACTTGAGGACTTAATAGTATGGGAGGCAGTACTTCCTTTCTGCAGAGGAAGAACTCCACCGTGCTTAGCGCAGTTAATACGTGTATCGCAGGGTATGAAACATCATAAATATAGATACCTAAAAGAGACAAATTTTGGTTCCCTTTGCCAAGAATTTGCCCCACTTGATCATCCAGGGATAGGATGAGGTCTGTTTTCTGTGTTAGTATTATAGGCCTAAGATCTAGCAGGTCAGACTAACATATGGTCCCTCAAATGGATCTTCCTGTTATATAATATGAAGAGGTATTTGTATTCAGTCCCAGAGTCCAAGAAGTCATGCCAGGAAAAGCAGATTAACAGCCATGCCTGGAGAGTCAGGTGTGTCAGACATGAACTGAAACAAAAAAGGCAAACCCAATTGTTTAAATGAAATACAAGTGGAAGTGGTGGGCGTACAAGGGTAGTATTGCAGTCCCAGGGCCACAAGAGTATGAGCCGGAGGAGAGGTGAAAAGTCTGTTCACCTGTTCTGGCACAGGAAGTGTTGATGTGCACCACTACATCCAGCTAAGAAAAGTAGAAGCATCTGTGGTAGAGATAGTCTTTTACTTGGTCTTGCCTTCTGTAGTGATTAGAGTATGGGCCTAATCTTGTAACTCCACATTCCTGAATCTCTGGCTTTAATCACCAAGAATAGTTCTATAACACAAGGACTTCAGGCTTCTTAATGAGACTTACAGAACACGCAGGCTGTTTAATGCAGCATCCTTGCATCCAGATCAGTACTGCTATTTTGGCATCCAGCTTCTGTAGATTGTCAGTCTTGATAAATTGAAACTCAAAGCACTGAAGGGTAACACGTTTCTAGTGTAACTAGCTCTTGTGATGTTTGTTTAAGAAATGACTCAAGTGCTTATGTCAGTTCAAGAGTGTTAAGTTGCTGAAACAATCTACTTACTGGGATGCATCTGAAGGAAAGGATTTTTCTTTCATACAGCTATTGTATCTGATCATCTCTTATGTACTTCTTTGTTTAGAACTCTGGAAGGAAGGGTGACTTGGAATAAAGTCACTAGCTCAAGAACTGTATTAAGAGTAGTAGTATCTATTACAACAGAGAGATTTATTTATTGTATGACTACAATGTGGTGTTCTAAAAAAAAACCAACAACTATAATAATACCATTTTCTTTCTGAAATCCGCCTTGCTGTGACTTAAAAATCTAAACAATTTTTAATCAAGAACCTGCAACTGAACAAAAAGCTACAATATAGTATGTCTTTGCAGAACTTAAAGAAGACCGTGCAGCAGAAAATACCAACACCAACCATTAAAATAAACAGGTGTTCCTGAAGGTGCAACTGAATGTTCCTGGCTAAAAGACATCTTTAATCCCTGTCTGAGATGGAGTTTTGCAAGGCAACTGGGGGCGAATTGATCATAAAAGGCTTATTATGAGGCTGAAACATTGTTGGGGCTGTATATTCTTTGAATGGCATCTCAATGTCAGCCTAGCCCTGTGCTCATTTTTCTTTCTTTCTCATTCGTAGGGAATAGCTAGATGACACACATTCTTCATCCTGTTGATGAGGTAAATTGTAAACATCCCTCTAGACTCCCAGATTCACCTTCTAGAGTGATCTGTCTCAGCTGTGGCAATGCAAAGTTTCTTTCACGCAATTAATGGGACAATTATATCAGAATGATGAGATCATGCCTTTTGCTGAAAAGAATAGAGATCTTTCATGAACAAAGACAGCTTTATTTAAATCTTTGCAAATAGAGCACCATTTTATTCAGTGAAAGTGGGTGACTGCTACAGTTTTGGTAGGCACAGCATGGCATGGAGGTGAACTCACTCTGTAGAGTGGTAGGTAGAGCTTGGGGGTGGCTGTCTCAGACCAAAATAAACAATGTGGTTTTCTGGTCATGTCACCCCCCTCCCCCCGGCTTACACCGACTGAGTAGTGTGCAGGCAGTTCTAATACTGTCTAAGAAAACCAAGGCTGTTGAAAGTAATTTCATTGTTTTGCTAAATAAATATAGAAATCCCATCTTGGTCTTTTCCAGTGTATCAAGACTTTTCATGTAGGTAGATACTGTGCCTGTAAATCAAACTATAGTGGTGGACAGCTCTGTACTCTGGGGGAACTACTGCAGCTCATAAACTGATCCTGAGTTACGAGCCATATCCAAACAGAAACATGGAAAATATTTCCACTCTTGATTCTTTAGGCTTGTGTGTTTGTACAAGAGAAAACCCAATGACATTACTAAGAGAAATACATGAGTCTGGGAAATACTTACAATTCTTTCTTTGAGCTGCAGAGCATATTTTTTCTTTAAAAAAGTCATTTGGTGAATACTAATTTTAGTCTGACTTTTGACACTGTTCTGAATGACATCTGGATTTCATATAAAATCATATGTCTGGTACAAAGCTGAGACTGCCCACTGACAAATAAATTCCTATGCTCATGTAATTCTCTGTAAGAACAGACAAATCACAGCTATACTGACTCCAAAGTGTTTCTGATTTTTATTGCTGGTGGCAGATGTGATTCTGATGTTCTCAGAGGCTTCTTTAAGTAAATACAGCATCTAGCCTGTGCCTGGATCGTTGCAGTTAACTGGTATAGACTCTACTTGGTAGTTAATAGGATGGGGAGAAGTCTCCTTGATATTGGTACAACCTTCACTGTTACCACTGAGTGGTGTGTGAAACCAGAGAGGCCCAGTAGGTGAGAGGGTCGCTTGGAGCCTCTTCCAGCAGCAGCTGTGCAGCCTCTGGCTGAATGCCCCATGCAACTGTTCAAGTGGTCCAAGCGCTGGTGTCCCCTGCCAAGATTTCCATGCTGCCGTTGGGCTGCCGTGCCAGGAATGGGGTTGAACAGAACAGTATCTTCTTTGCTCTGCTGCCTTGCCCCCAGCAGAAGCGCTGATATCTGGAGGGAGAAAGGGTTTGGAGATAACATTGTGTCTGTTTCCCTGGGGAGGCTCTGAGGCCTCACTGCATGTGGTGTAATTCAAGTTTTGATGTTGCTCATCTCTTGTGCTTTCAGGATAACAAATGGAGTACTGCAGAGAAATAAATAAATAGCACCGTAAAAACAAAGATTAAACAAAAATAAACACTGAGAAGATAGTTCTAATACCTGTGAGCAGGAACAGGCTTTATTGTCTTACGAATGTTGAGTTTTGAAGCAATACAGTTTGGGATAGTTATGTGCTAAAAAGATGTGAATGGCATACAAATAAACCATAAGCAGGTATTTATTTGCTCATGTGCGCACACTGGTGAGAAGTCTCAGGTTTGAGGGACAAAGATTATTTCACACTTTTGTCATCTTGCCAGAAAAACATAGCTTGAAGAAGTGAAGTTTTCTGGAATCAATGTAGTTTAGATTGGCATAAGATATAGGTGTGGCTGTATTTCATAAAAATGTTGCCAGACTGTCTGACATAATGTCAGTGCACATATATTGAGAGTATACATAAACGAATAACCTGCTTGGTCTCTTTAACTCCTTATTCTAAGTAGATTACTCCAAGTCAGCTGTTTTGCATTAACTGACAGCATGCAAATTGTTATTGTCAGGTCAATATGAGCTAATTCAAAGCCATTTATTTTCTTGGTTAAAACCCAACTTCTTTTGCATGCGTTGCTGGGGCAGAGTGTACGCTTTGTAGAAAATAATTGCAGGTTAACTAATTTGTAGTAAATTTTACATCCTTGCTTAACTTGTGACAACGTGCTCGTGAATTCCTAGTATTAGAGTGTGGTGTAGTGTGGATATGATGCCAAACAAAAGCAGTATGTTCATCTGTACAAGTGAGGCAGAGCTTCTACCAAGGGAACTTATTTCCATACATATTCCTAATTCATCCTTTGGGAAGTCTCCATTCTATGCAATGAAGGGAAAACTACTGCAGAAATGGTAATGTGTGATAATAGAAAATAAACAAAAATAGAGGTTAATGCCACAGTGTAAATTAACTCACATTTCTGCAAATGATGATACTGTATCAGAAGAATTTCCAGTTGCATTAATCTGCAACAGGAGTTTTTCAATGTTAGGATTGAAACTTAATCCTAGTTAATGTTAATCACTTAACATTACCCCCCCCCGAAACTTTTAGTATATGACATCGCTACCTATTGTGTAAATAATTTTCTAACCTAGGAAAACTATTTCCGTTTGTAATTGTGAAAGTCTGTATTACACAGTGCATAATGCATAGCGTTTCTAATCAGTTGCAGAAGACTTATCGTTGAACATAGTACTTTCTCACTACTTAGATTTCAAAGAGAAATACCAGGGTTTTTTCTCATATCTCATTACGTTAAAGTTCTTAATCAGGGTATCATTTTTCCCAACATGACAGGGCACATCTTGGTACTTTAGCACTCACTAAGGAGAAGTGTTTATTACCTGTTCAGATGATATTTAGAATGATGATGTAGAGCTCTGGAGTTAAAATTTTGAGATGTAGAAACGTTTTTTTTTCCAGAAATTTTGAATGTATTTTTCTAGTTGTGTCTTAAAGCGGTTCAGCTGTCAATGAAGAATGCTGAAGATGCCAGCCAAAGGAATAGTCAGTGTGTTACAAGGAAGAAGATTTAAGAATCTATCATTTTTATGGATTTTGCATTCTTCCAACTTGTTACACTGATGCAAAAGTAACTGTGAAAGATCCTTTTTAACATTTTTTTTTTTAATTGACCTCTGTTCTTGGTGTCTGTAAGGTATGCTAAGATCTGTAGGTAGCCTGCTTATAAATAAATGAGTAGCTAAGGACGTATCTGGGAGAAGAGACAGCAAGTTGTTGGAGGAACTCCTGTTAATACAGTCATACAGATCTGAGCATTAGAGAACGGTTTGCCTTTTTTCAAGCTGTTGGTGATCTAGTGGTTGGAGTTTGAATGGAGGAATGAATTCTGCCACTCAGCCTTCTCTGTAGTTGTTTTCTTGTCTGTAGAATAGGAATAATGCTTGTGTACGTCTGGGTTGCTGAGATGGAACTGATTAGTGACAACAAAATGTTTTGAGAGCCTTTAATGGAAGGCATTAAACAACTGTATGCTATGCAGATTTTCAATATTAAAAATATATTACAGATGACCTGCAAAAGCAGGGAGGTTAAAAAAAAGTCACTGGGATGCATTTAACACAGAAGAGCAAAGAGCCAGTTCCTAAGATCCCTGTGGGAGGAGTAAGCTAGAAGGGAATAATACAACAGTCTTATCTGCAGTATTTCTGTAAGCAGTTGTAGAAATATTTTTCCAGACATGAAAAAATGCTTTTGGTCACAGCAGCAGATGAAGTAAAGCAGGCATACAGTCAGCAGCAGGTTCCACTTGTTCTCATTCTGGACAACGCCGGTATCTAATTCAGTGGGTAGTGTTAGCCTGGGATGCTTGAAGGTGATGCAGAGTTGCCTCTTGGGCATGAAGAACACTCAGCTACTACTCGTATGACAATATATGCAATTTGAATTTGAGAAGTGTAATCTGTCCAACCTATTTGCTTTAATTTTAGTTGTCTTCTGTCATAGCAAAGCCTTCAGATTTTTCAACGCTACATTAATGCAAAAGCCTTAATTTAAAAGGAGTCCAAAAGCAAAGCAGGGGGCAGTGGGTGGAGAAAAGTAGTTGTAGTAAGTGGACGGTGGGAACTTACCGGAGCTCTTCAGCTTTATCCTTGGGGAGAATTGAAGAGCAGAAGTAAAAGAAAACTATTGTAATGTAGGGTTCTTAAAATGAAGGCAATTATATTTTAAAGTTTAAGCATTGACCAGGTGCTGTGTACTGTATCAGGGACACAGTGAAGATGGTCCTCAGCACAAAAAAATGAGGGATTTTTTTTTGAAGTGTGTAAATAGAAAGATAGAATTATGCTGCAAAGCCCTAAAGAAGAATAGAGTAGCTTTCAAATGCATGTAGATGTGTCAAGTTATTACAAAGGATTTGAAAGCTATGAGTATGGGCAGCTGAGTAGGAATGATTGTATTAGTGAACAGAAAAGACAGAGCTTACAGATTGTAATACTGATTCTCCTGTTACAGTTAGGCATAAGATGATGTTGCTGTTATGGATAATCAGTTCTATTATGCACCCTTTTCATATGATTTCCCTCTTTTCATGTAAGACTATACAAAGTCTTGGAGGTTTTGGGTCGTAGCTTCATTAGACTACTAGATGGGCACTGCATTCTCTATGGAATGCATTTTCTATAGGTTTTGTGTGTGTAAAATGAGTCTGATCCTGATCCTACTGAAGTCAGTGGGATGTCTGTTGTGGATGTTAAAAGTGTTAGGATCTTGTCCAACAATATTTGGCAATTCTTTCACTTATAAGTGCTTTGCAAACTTATTACTTCCCTCACAATAAACATAAACTGGTACAGTAGGACTGGTAGCTAAGAAAGTAATTCTGGCTACATTTTTGGAGAAGATGGGACTTTGGTAGTACTTTAAACATTAAAAATTGTAGAATAACAAGCAGTGAATGGCTGCTTTGTGGTCCAGTAGACAGAATGCTGTGGAATAAACCAGGAGAATTTGGATCGGTTCCCGATTCTGCCTGTTCTTATAGTACATTTTTAAGGGAAATCGTATTTCTTTTATGGCTTAGATTCTCTGTCTGTATCATGGAAATACTAAGGCTTGTCTTCCAACACAAATCAATCTGAGACTTGGGAATGAAAATGAAAACATTTGGGAAGTTTTATTGCAAAAAAGAATCTTGTGTCTTTCACATGGCAAAGACTTTTTTTGCAAAGCAGAAAATACACCTATTTATAAATTGTTTATAAATTGATAATAACAGAGTACATCCTGTGTATTAATTCATATGCTAAATTTCTGCAGCAGTATCCAAAGTGCGTTAGTGCTGTGAGAGAGTTTGGAAATAGCATTTTGTTACCACTATTGATCTGCATACTGGAGGCTTCCCCCCCACAATCTGAAAAATTTACTGACTAATTTCTAAGGCAGATAAATGAATGTGAAAGCATATGGAAGTTACTAAATATCTTTCTATTTTAATGTGGTAGTGCTATTGACATTTCAGCAAACTAGACAGTTTGGTATTTCAAATACCAAATAAGTTGGGGAATCAATTCAGAACTGCAGTTGCCATTTTTATTTTAAATCAATGCTGTCAAAAAAGAAAAATTCTGTTTCAGGTTAGGATTCTGTTCTTTCAGTCTATGCTGCCTCATAAGACACTTGCTACATGTGTAAGGATCTGCTAACTCCAAGAAAAATGGTTTGAGGCTCTTTCATAACAGAAGAATAGCCCGGTTAAGACAATAATTTGTTTCTTATTTGATGAGCAAATATTGTCTAACTGCTACACACATTATTGACTCTATATAATAAGATGTTGATACAGAACTCCATTTTGATTGCTGTTCAGTCATCCAGCCCCTCTTAACAGGGAATGTAATTTCTCTCTTTATTGTGGTAATGTATGTGATATTTGGTAGCTTATGTGATATGATCCGATTCCAGTCCATTTCTCTTGGTTCTTTGCAGAGGGTTTCCATGTCATCACTTTCTTGGCTAATTTATCAGAAGCTAAAGGTAGACCTGGCAACCTGATCTATGCTCGTTCCCAGTGGAGGTTTTTTTGCATTAGGCCTTCTTGTAGGAAAAAAGAGGAGGTTGCTACTGCCGTGAAAGTTTGGAGAGTCTTGGGGGTGCCAGTTATGTTAGCTGCGTGTCAGTTGTGTAAATTCTGAGACAGTAAGTGTCCAGAGCTTTTCATCCTCTGTTTTTTACAAGCTCAAAATTCGCTGGTACGTTGGTGCTGTCTTCAGGAAATTTCATAGTTTTTTGAAATTCAACAACAGATGCAGAGAATGTGTGTCCAACTGAGATTTCTGCTATGTCTCTTCCAAGCTCTTAGATTACTTACTGTATACCGTAGCTGGGAGAGCTCCAGTTTGGACTCAGCTGATTGCCATCGCTATAGTACTTTGTCTAATGATGTCCTTTGCAAACCTTTTTTATTCGGTCAAGAACAAAGAAATGCATGCTCTGTAATGTTACCTTATTGTTAAAACCTGAGGATGCAATCCAGATATTCATAGTGCTCACTAAGTTTATAGTGTGACATTGCATTTTATTTAGCGTGAGAACCATTTTAGTTAAGTCCATCATGACAAGAAGACCAAAACATCTCTTTTTAAGATTTGTGAGATTTTCTAAAACTGAGGTTTAGATCTAGTGGAGGGGTCTGCAGGTGTGTGGGTGAAATTTGCAGATGAACAACACATTGCAGAACGAGTGTGTTTGTGCACCCATGAACAACAAACTAGCTGGAGTCTCATTTCAGTGAATGACTGGAACAGACAGAGAATTTTGTACAACAGCAAAATGTTACAAGTAATCTTCCTTGTGCTGCCATCCTTACATAATTTTTCTTCCCGTCATTGCCTTAATACCTACCACCTACTTAACAAGGCATACAAAGTGGTCCTTTTCTGTGATGGTGCAGTCACTGGAGTGACACAATTGCACACCACTGTAACATGCTGTTGGAAATACAGTTGGGGTCCTGGGACCCTGTGTGTTTGGTCAAGGGGCCCTACAAGTCCATCTGCACGCATCTGCTGGGGCATTGAGGTGCGTGTCAAGACCTTGCACCTACTCTGAAGCTCAGTGCAGGCTGAGGCCTCCATCCCCCTATGACCGAAACATTAGAATTTACATTAAGATCTTGAACTGCTTTGGAAAATTTCAGAATCTTTTATTAAAATATTTGACAGACCTTGATCCTTTGAAATGGCCAAAAACATTATGGCAAACTTGTGTTATATTTTTTTTGTATGTTACTAATTTTAAAAATTTTGAGGAAATTTGATTGATTGGCATTAGTTCCATAAATCATCTAATACAGAAGTCATCTAGACTGACAAGAGTACGTCAGGGAAATCAGGAAAGAGAGTGGAAGCCCTTGAAAGGAATGACCTTCTTGAGAATTGTCCAAGAGAAAGAATATAACTTCTTGGCTTTAGTGAGAGAGAATTGCCACCTCTTTCTCTGTTGTGATATCTTCCCTCACTAGATTCTGCCATGATAAAACCCCAAAACAACAACAAAAAACCCACCAAAACCCAGCCCCCACCCCAGGGGCTAGATTGAGTAGTAGTGTCTTTTGGAAGTTAACATATTGAAGACTTTTCTGTCCTTATGCACTGCAGGGTGCCAGTAAGGTTGCAGTCTTTTTTTGCAAAACAGCAGCAGGTTAGGATTATGAGCAGTGCTTATCTGCTTGTGGTGGACAACTGGGAGATAAATCTGGATGACCTGTTGGGTAAAAAACCCTACTGAATACTTTTCTAAGTAGTTTTAGGTGTTGTTTTATTTGTAGTGTGCTTTTATGTGTAACTTACTAAGACTGGCTTATTACATGTGCCCATATGTTACTTGGCTATGTTCTTACTGTGGTTTGAATGTTTTTAATTTTTTCCTCCTTGTTCTCTCAGTGTAACAGATAATAGGAATCAGTAATACTTGAGATACACTGATCTGTGGCTTCCTGGTGGGACACAAGATGAGTCACCAGTAACTAAAACCAACAGCTATTATGTCCCTGAATTAAAATTTGTTCCTCTCAGTCTAATTGCTCAAACACTTGCTTTCTCCACTGGCTTCCTCCCTAGCAGTGTGGGACTTCTTGAAGACTGCAAGACTGGGAAGGAAGAGGTGATACCAGTTACAGCATATGAAACAAGACCAGAAAAGGGGCCCTGCCAGGGATGGATATGGACAGTCAGACCATGTGCTTCACCAGGTTGTGTGTCTCCTACTATATCTAATGGCACGATTGGGCCAGGTATTTATTATAGAGTCAACAGAGAACCAGTCTTTGAGGTTTCCTTGGTTTTTGCATTAGGGTTCTGGACATGGCAGAGGTGAGTGGCTGCTCCTGTTATTAAGCTACACCTTTAGGAATGCAGTACCATGCTGTCTACTGATAACACTGAAGTTACTTTTACTATCAGGTGAATGATAAAGCAGTAAAAAAGCCCAACACCCCACCCCCACCCTCCCCAATCAAAACAAAAGGAAAAAACCCAACAACAACAACAAAAATTCAAAACCCCAACAGTCCATGTATTAATTATATCATTACTAGATTTAGAGAGGATGATGAAGAAAAAGGAAATCATACACAGATCTGCCTATACCTTAAATAAATTATGAGAACTTAATCTTATTTATCCAGGAAACAAATTGTCAGGATGCCTATGCAACCTCATGGATATGAAACCTCAGTATTTGTGATACTGTGAGTAGTGCTTTCACTGAAGAGGTTTTTGTTTAAGGTAAGTTTCTTCATGTAACCAGACTCTCTTTGGGATTCTCTTTACAGTGAAACCTTTACACAGCTCCAAGATCTCGTATGATTTATAACTTTATTAGAGTATAAATGTTAACACTTCTCTTAAACTGGCTCTCTTTAAGCTTCAGAAATACTGACATTCTTCAGACATGTTTAAGTGGAGCCAGATACTGAACAGAACTTGTAATAGTAATTTGGGTGATTAAAGGGAAAGGAATTCATGTATCTGAGGAACTGTTGTCCTCTGGCAGCAGCCAGTATGTTAACGGTTGCAGATTGTCTTTGGTTGCAGATTGCCTCTTCCAGGGATACCTTGGATAGGAGCGAGAGTACCACCAGTGCTGAGAGTTCTGTGTTTCACCTCCAAGACATGTATCCATGCATAGTGCTTTCTGAGTATGTGCATGAGCATATGCATTTTCATTGGGTTTTGCTGTTCTCCTCCTACATGCCCAAAATAGCCCAAATTGCTGCTAGGCAAATTTTTCCACTCAAGAAGTATTATATAGAGATAATATGTTACTTGATAGGTGATTCTGTTCTGCTTTATAAAGTTTTCCATGGGTTAGGGGTATTCCTCTGCGTATGGCAAGAATCTCCAACAGAAGTGAATGACTTCCTGTTTTCCTTGAAGTCATTGCAGGGAACACAGCTGAAGCATGTCAAATGCATTTGCTATGAAGTGTATACCGATTACTAGGGCACTCTTGGAAACGGAGCACTTGACTCTTGATGGCTAACTGTAGAGCAAACTTGAAATCAAGTTCGTCCCAATTTTTTAGGTTATAAATAAATTGCAATTACCAATTTATGGATTATAAATAGTTGAATATGGTGATTATTAACACTGTGACCTTTTGATGATTTGTGCAACTTTTAGGACAAGTAGCCCCAATACATCATCCAGATTAGTGGAAGCTGCTCTTTTCTGTATTGTTTGATGTTCCTTTGGCTCTTTGCAGCTTAATTCAAAACATTTGCTAAAATCATCTTTCACTGCTGATCTGACACTGTCTCCATTTTGGAACTACTCCACTGGTTCCCTGTTTTCCCATCTCATCTGGTGCCCTGCAGCACGAACCACAGGCAGTCACCTCCGTGATCTTCATAGCTTGGTGCTCTGAATTCCGGGTTGGCAGATTCCTGGCTCCTTCAGGCCAGCTTGCATCTTCCTTCCAACTTGCAAACAGGGAGAGGTGAGGCAAGAAGGGAAACCAACTATGCTTATAAAGCACATTTGAGTCAAAAGTGTGCATGCTTGAAGTTGGCAGCCTTTACAATTCGTTGTGTTACTTCGTGCTCTTTCTTGTAGTCATCCTTAGGGTCACAGATACCACTCGGAAGGGAGTGCAAGGGAATGTGGACTGAAGCTGATGATCTGAACTAACAGAAATAGGTGGTTTTTTTTTTTTTCCTTCTGTGGGAATGGTGCACATAAAGATTTCTACATTTAACCATACAGCCACAGCTTCAGTTACGCTTGTCCCAAGCAGGTGGGGCACAGCTGAGATTAAGGTGGCCGGTTCACTCGCTCCGTACCGCAGCACTACATCCCGAAGGATATTCGGAGAGGGGGACACACCGATGGCTCCGTGGGGCGCTGTGTCAGTGCCTGGGCGAGGGACAGCGTCTGCCACGGGGCACGGGCAGGGCCGGAGCCTGCCTGGGCTTCGCGCCTGCTGGGCCGTGACTACAACCGGGATTTCCTGTCTTACAACATTTTTTTGAAATGTCAAAGATTCTGGATGTGACTGACTAGTTGTACTTTTTTTTTTTTATCCCCCCCCCCCCCGCCCTAGCAGCGGCGCGGAGGCCGGGGCCGGTGCGGGCTAGTGGTGCCGGCGGGGCCGCTCGGGGGCTGCC